>WNGS01169168.1:0-17460 GCA_020271785.1 Procambarus virginalis
GATCCATGAATTCTGAAAACGTATATCACCTGAAATCCGACTCTCAAGACAGCAGGCCAGATGATCAGGTATCAGCTGTGGCTTGGTGCACCTGTGGCTTGGTGCACCTGTGGCTTGGTGCACCTGTGTCGTGGTGCACCTGTGGCTTGGTGCTCCTGTGTCGTGGTGCACCTGTGGCTTGGTGCACCTGTGTCTTGGTGCACCTGTGTCTTGGTGCACCTGTACTCACCTAGTTGTACTCACCTAGTTGTGCTTGCGGGGGTTGAGCTCTGGCTCTTTGGTCCCGCCTCTCAACCGTCAATCAACAGGTGTACAGTTTCCTGAGCCTAATGGGCTCTATCATATCTACACTTGAAACTGTGTATGGAGTCAGCCTCCACCACATCGTCTTGGTGCCTTGCCTTGCCTGTGTCTTGGTGCACCTGTGGCTTGGTGCACCTGTGTCTTGGGGCACCTGTGGCTTGGTGCACCTGTGTCTTGGTGCACCTGTGGCTTGGTGCACCTGCGGCTTGGTGCACCTGTGGCTTGGTGCACCTGTGGCTTGGTGCACCTGTGGCTTGGTGCACCTGTGTCTTTATGCACCTGTGGCTTGGTGCACCTGTGTCTTGGTGCACCTGTGGCTTGGTGCACCTGTGTCTTGGTGCACCTGTGTCTTGGTGCACCTGTGTCTTGGTGCACCTGTGGCTTGGTGCACCTGTGTCTTGGTGCACCTGTGTCTTGGTGCACCTGTGTCTTGGTGCACCTGTGGCTTGGTGCACCTGTGTCTTGGTGCACCTGTGTCTTGGTGCACCTGTGTCTTGATGCACCTGTGTCTTGGTGCACCTGTGGCTTGGTGCACCTGTGTCTTGGTGCACCTGTGTCGTGGTACACGTGTGTCGTGGTGCACCTGTGGCTTGGTGCACCTGTGTCGTGGTACACCTGTGTCGTGGTGCACCTGTGGCTTGGTGCACCTGTGGCTTGGTGCACCTGTGGCTTGGTGCACCTGTGTCTCGGTGCACCTGTGTCTCGGTGCACCTGTGTCTCGGTGCACCTGTGTCTCGGTGCACCTGTGGCTTGGTGCACCTGTGTCGTGGTACACCTGTGGCTTGGTGCACCTGTGGCTTGGTGCACCTGTGGCTTGGTGCACCTGTGGCTTGGTGCACCTGTGTCTCGGTGCACCTGTGTCTCGGTGCACCTGTGTCTCGGTGCACCTGTGGCTTGGTGCACCTGTGTCTCGGTGCACCTGTGTCGTGGTGCACCTGTGTCATGGTGCACCTGTCTGGTGGACCTCTACTGTCCGGTCAAGCGGTGCTCTACTGTCCAGTCAAGCGGGTAATGTACATGCTGTCAACCCCTTCACAATGTATCCTGACACCTGCTCTTAACTACTCAATTACCCCCTCTGGTGACCGTGTGGCGAGGTGTGGTCACGAGGTGGTCAGTGGGACAGATGGTGGTGGATAGTGGTAGAGGGTAGTGATATGGGGCCAGATTCACCAAGCAGTTACGCAAGCACTTACGAACCTGTACATCTTTTCTCAATCTTTGGCGGCTTTGGCTACATTTATTAAACAGTTTACAAGCATGAAAACTTCCCAGTCAGCTGTTGTTATTGTTATAAACAGCCTCCTGGTGCTTCGGAGCTCATTAACTGTTTAATAATTGTAAACAAAGCCGCCACAGATTGAAAAAAGATGTACACGTTCGGAAGTATATGCGTAAATGCTTCGTGAATCTGGCCCATGGGCATGGTGTGGTTAATACGGGCATGGTATGGTCAATACGGGCATGGTATGGTCAATACGGGCATGGTAGACTGACAGCACTAACATCGCACTCATAAAAAATTTTGAGTGCTAAGAAATTAGATCACAAAATACATGGAATCACAGCATCTCCATAACCCGGACAACATGGTTTCAGAACAGGGCGCTCTTGCCTGTCGCAGTTGCTGGACCACTATGACATGGCATTAGATGCCATGGAAGACAAACAAAATGCAGGTGTAATTTACATAGATTTCGCAAAAGCTTTCCACAAATGTGACCATGGTGTTATTGCACACAAAATTACGGGAAAAATAGGCAGATGGATCTACAATTTCCTGACTAACAGAACCCAATGTGTAATAGTCAACAAAATAAAATCCGGTCCATCAACCGTGAAGAGCTCAGTCCCCCAGGGTACTGTGCTTGCTCCAGTACTTTTTCTCATCCTCATATCGGACATAGACAAGGACACAATCTATAGCACTGTATCATCCTTTGCAGATGACACTAGGATCTTCATGAGAGTAGACAACATAGAGGACACGGCAAACTTCCAATCAGATGTAGATCAGGTCTTTCTATGGGCTACAGAAAATAATATGGTGTTTAACGAAGATAAGTTCCAGCTCATGCGCTACGGAAAAAATGAAAATATAGAAACGGAAACCACGTACAAAACTCAGGCAAATCATAACATAGAACGAAAAGGCAATGTAAAGGATCTGGGTGTACTCATGTCGGAAGACCTTACCTTTAAAGAACACAATAAAGTAGCCGTCACAACTGCAAGAAAAATGACAGGTTGGATAACAAGAACTTTTCACACTAGAGATGCTATACCGATGATGATACTCTTCAAAACGCTTGTGCTCTCTAGAGTGGAGTACTGCTGCACAATGACAGCCCCTTTCAAAGCTGGAGAAATTGCTGACCTGGAGAGCGTGCAGAGATCCTTTACTGCTAGAATCCACTCAGTAAAACATCTAAATACTGGGACCGACTAAAGAGCCTAAATCTGTACTCCCTTGAGCGCAGGCGGGAGAGATACATAATAATTTACACGTGGAAAATATTAGAGGGCTGGTCCCAAACCTGCACACAGAAATAACATCACATGAGACCAGAAGACATGGCAGGATGTGCAGAATACCCCCGTTGAAAAGCAGAGGTGCAACTGGTACTCTGAGAGAGAACTCTATCAACATCAGAGGCCCGAGACTGTTCAACACGCTCCGCTACACATAAGGGACATAACTGGCCGACCCCTCACAGTGTTCAAGAGAGAACTATCAACATCAGACGCCCGAGACTGTTCAACACGCTTCCACTACACATAAGGGACATAACTGGCCGACCCCTCACAGTGTTCAAGAGAGAACTATCAACATCAGAGGCCCGAAACTGTTCAACACGCTTCCACTACACATAAGGGGCATAACTGGCCGACCCCTCACAGTGTTCAAGAGAGAACTATCAACATCAGAGGCCCGAGACTGTTCAACACGCTTCCACTACACATAAGGGACAAAACTGGCCGACCCCTCACAGTTTCAAGAGAGAACTGGATAAACACCTCCAAAGGATACATGATCAACCAGGCTGTGATTCATACGTCAGACTGTGAGCAGCCGCGGTCTCCCCCACACTGTGGGAGCTGGGAATGTCCCCCAACACTGTGGGAGGTGGAAGTCCCCCGACACACACTGTGGGAGGGGGGAGTGTCCCCCACAGTGGGAGGGTGTGATATACTGTTGGAGATCAGGATANTGTACTGGACTTTCTGTCTACTGGTTCTGGTTCCATTTCCATCACCTTGCACTTGTTAGTGTTGAACTCTAGCACCCATTTCTCGGATCAGTTCTGCATCTTGTTCACGTCATCCTGGAGAATCTTGCAATCTTCATCTGTCTCAATCCTCCTCATTAAATATGCATCATCTGCATACATCGACATGTATGACAGTGTGGTAGTGGTATGACAGTGTGGTGGTGGTATGACAGTGTGACAGTGTGTGGTGGTATGACTGTGTGACAGTGTGGTAGTGGTATGACAGTGAGGTAGTGGTATGACAGTGGTATGAGAGTGTGGTAGTGGTATGACAGTGGTATGACAGTGTGGTAGTGGTATGACAGTGTGGTGGTGGTATGACAGTGTGGTAGTGGTATGACAGTGGGGTGGTGGTATGACAGTGGTAGGAGAGTGTGGTAGTGGTATGCCAGTGGTATGACAGTGTGGTAGTGGTATGACAGTGGTATGACAGTGGTATGATAGTGGTATGACGGGCTGGTAGTGGTATGACAGGGTGGTAGTGGTATGACAGTGGTATGACAGTGTGGTAGTGGTATGACAGTGGTATGACAGGGTGGTAGTGGTATGACAGTGTCGTAGTGGTATGACAGTGGTATGACAGTGTGGTAGTGGTATGACAGTGGCATGACAGTGGCATGACAGTGTGGTAGTGGTATGACAGTGTGGTGGTATGACAGTGTGGTAGTTGTATGACAGTGGTGGTATGACAGTGTGGTAGTGGTATGACAGTGTGGTGGTGGTATGACAGTGTGGTAGTGGTATGACAGTGTGGTGGTCGTATGACAGTGTGACAGTGTGGTAGTGGTATGACAGTGGTATGACAGTGTGGTAGTGGTATGACAGTGTGGTGGTATGACAGTGGTGGTATGACAGTGTGGTAGTGGTATGACAGTGTGGCGGTGGTATGACAGTGTGGTGGTGGTATGACAGTGTGACAGTGTGGTAGTGGTATGACAGTGTGGTGGTGGTATGACAGTGTGACAGTGTGGTGGTGGTATGACAGTGTGGTGGTGGTATGACAGTGTGACAGTGTGGTGGTGGTATGACAGTGTGACAGTGTGGTGGTGGTATGACAGTGTGACAGTGTGGTGGTGGTATGACAGTGTGACAGTGTGATGGTGGTATGACAGTGTGACAGTGTGGTGGTGGTATGACAGTGTGACAGTGTGGTGGTGGTATGACAGTGTGACAGTGTGGTGGTGGTATGACAGTGTGACAGTGTGGTGGTGGTATGACAGTGTGACAGTGTGATGGTGGTATGACAGTGTGACAGTGTGATGGTGGTATGACAGTGTGACAGTGTGGTGGTGGTATGACAGTGTGATGGTGGTATGACAGTGTGACAGTGTGGTGGTGGTATGACAGTGTGATGGTGGTATGACAGTGTGACAGTGAGGTGGTGGTATGACAGTGTGACAGTGTGGTGGTGGTATGACAGTATGACAGTGTGGTGGAGGTATGACAGTGTGACAGTGTGGTGGAGGTATGACAGTGTGATGGTGGTATGACAGTGTGACAGTGTGGTAGTGGTATGACAGTGTGACAGTGTGGTAGTGGTATGACAGTGTGGTGGTGGTATGACAGTGTGGTGGTGGTATGACAGTGTGATGGTGGTATGACAGTGTGACAGTGTGGTAGTGGTATGACAGTGTGGTGGTGGTATGACAGTGTGGTGGTGGTATGACAGTGTGATGGTGGTATGACAGTGTGATGGTGGTATGACAGTGTGACAGTGTGGTGGTGGTATGACAGTGTGACAGTGTGGTGGTGGTATGACAGTGTGACAGTGTGGTGGTGGTATGACAGTGTGACAGTGTGGTGGTGGTATGACAGTGTGACAGTGTGGTGGTGGTATGACAGTGTGGTGGTGGTATGACAGTGTGACAGTGTGGTGGTGGTATGACAGTGTGACAGTGTGATGGTGGTATGACAGTGTGACAGTGTGGTGGTGGTATGACAGTGTGACAGTGTGATGGTGGTATGACAGTGTGACAGTGTGGTGGTGGTATGACAGTGTGACAGTGTGATGGTGGTATGACAGTGTGACAGTGTGGTGGTGGTATGACAGTGTGACAGTGTGGTGGTGGTATGACAGTGTGACAGTGTGGTGGTGGTATGACAGTGTGACAGTGTGGTGGTGGTATGACAGTGTGATGGTGGTATGACAGTGTGGTGGTCGTATGACAGTGTGACAGTGTGGTGGTGGTATGACAGTGTGACAGTGTGGTGGTGGTATGACAGTGTGACAGTGTGATGGTGGTATGACAGTGTGGTGGTCGTATGACAGTGTGATGGTGGTATGACAGTGTGGTGGTCGTATGACAGTGTGACAGTGTGGTGGTGGTATGACAGTATGACAGTGTGGTGGTGGTATGACAGTGTGACAGTGTGATGGTGGTATGACAGTGTGGTGGTGGTATGACAGTGTGACAGTGTGGTGGTGGTATGACAGTGTGACAGTGTGATGGTGGTATGACAGTGTGACAGTGTGGTGGTCGTATGACAGTGTGACAGTGTGGTGGTGGTATGACAGTGTGACAGTGTGGTGGTGGTATGACAGTGTGACAGTGTGGTGGTCGTATGACAGTGTGACAGTGTGGTGGTGGTATGACAGTGTGGTGGTGGTATGACAGTGTGACAGTGTGGTGGTGGTATGACAGTGTGATGGTGGTATGACAGTGTGACAGTGTGATGGTGGTATGACAGTGTGACAGTGTGGTGGTGGTATGACAGTGTGACAGTGTGGTGGTGGTATGACAGTGTGACAGTGTGGTGGTGGTATGACAGTGTGGTGGTGGTATGACAGTGTGACAGTGTGATGGTGGTATGACAGTATGACAGTGTGATGGTGGTATGACAGTGTGACAGTGTGGTGGTGGTATGACAGTGTGACAGTGTGGTGGTGGTATGACAGTGTGACAGTGTGGTGGTGGTATGACAGTGTGGTGGTGGTATGACAGTGTGACAGTGTGGTGGTGGTATGACAGTGTGACAGTGTGGTGGTGGTATGACAGTGTGACAGTGTGGTGGTGGTATGACAGTGTGACAGTGTGGTGGTGGTATGACAGTGTGACAGTGTGATGGTGGTATGACAGTATGACAGTGTGGTGGTGGTATGACAGTGTGACAGTGTGGTGGTGGTATGACAGTGTGACAGTGTGGTGGTGGTATGACAGTGTGGTGGTGGTATGACAGTGTGACAGTGTGGTGGTGGTATGACAGTGTGACAGTGTGGTGGTGGTATGACAGTGTGACAGTGTGGTGGTGGTATGACAGTGTGACAGTGTGGTGGTGGTATGACAGTGTGACAGTGTGGTGGTGGTATGACAGTGTGACAGTGTGGTGGTGGTATGACAGTGTGGTGGTGGTATGACAGTGTGACAGTGTGGTGGTGGTATGACAGTGTGATGGTGGTATGACAGTGTGGTGGTGGTATGACAGTGTGACAGTGTGGTGGTGGTATGACAGTGTGACAGTGTGATGGTGGTATGACAGTGTGACAGTGTGGTGGTGGTATGACAGTGTGACAGTGTGGTGGTGGTATGACAGTGTGACAGTGTGGTGGGTATGACAGTGTGACAGTGTGGTGGTGGTATGACAGTGTNGAGAGCTACTGGCAGGGGAGCTACTGGCAAGGGAGCTACTGGCAGGGGAGCTACTGGCAGGGGAGCTACTGGCAGGGAGCTACTGGCAGGGGAGCTACTGGCAGGGGAGCTACTGGCAGGGGAGCTACTGGCAGGGGAGCTACTGGCAGGGAGCTACTGGCAGGGGAGCTACTGGCAGGGGAGCTACTGGCAGGGGAGCTTCTAGCAGGGGAGCTACTGGCAGGGGAGCTACTGGCAGGGGAGCTACTGGCAGGGGAGCTACTGGCAGGGGAGTACTGGCAGGGAGCTTCTAGCAGGGAGCTACTGGCAGGGGAGCTACTGGCAGGGGAGCTACTGGCAGGGGAGCTACTGGCAGGGAGCTACTGGCAGGGGAGCTACTGGCAGGGGAGCTTCTAGCAGGGGAGCTACTGGCAGGGGAGCTACTGGCGGGGAGCTTCTAGCAGGGGAGCTACTGGCAGGGGAGCTACTGGCAGGGGAGCTACTGGCAGGGGAGCTACTGGCAGGGGAGCTACTTGCAGGGGAGCTACTGGCAGGGGAGCTACTGGCAGGGGAGCTACTGGCAGGGGAGCTACTGGCAGGGGAGCTACTGGCAGGGGAGCTACTGGCAGGGGGAGCTACTGGCAGGGGAGCTACTGGCAGG
Organism: Procambarus virginalis; assembly: GCA_020271785.1. Taxonomy (NCBI): domain Eukaryota; kingdom Metazoa; phylum Arthropoda; class Malacostraca; order Decapoda; family Cambaridae; genus Procambarus; species Procambarus virginalis. The sequence continues at coordinate 7,803 of WNGS01169168.1, forward strand.
AGAGCTACTGGCAGGGGAGCTTCTAGCAGGGGAGTTACTGGCAGGGGAGCTACTGGCAGGGGAGCTACTGGCAGGGGAGCTACTGGCAGGGGAGCTACTGGCAGGGGAGCTACTGGCAGGGGAGCTACTGGCAGGGGAGCTACTGGCAGGAGAGCTACTGGCAGGAGAGCTACTGGCAGGAGAGCTACTGGCAGGGGAGCTACTGGCAGGGGAGCTACTGGCAGGGTAGCTACTGGCAGGGGGAGCTACTGGCAGGGGGAGCTACTGGCAGGGGAGCTACTGGCAGGGGAGCTACTGGCAGGGGAGCTACTGGCAGGGGAGCTACTGGCAGGGGAGCTACTGGCAGGGGAGCTACTGGCAGGGGAGCTTCTAGCAGGGGAGCTACTGGCAGGGGGAGCTACTGGCAGGGGAGCTACTGGCAGGGGAGCTACTGGCAGGAGAGCTACTGGCAGGGGAGCTTCTAGCAGGGGAGCTACTGGCAGGGGAGCTACTGGCAGGGGAGCTTCTAGCAGGGGAGCTACTGGCAGGGGAGCTACTGGCAGGGGAGCTTCTAGCAGGGGAGCTACTGGCAGGGGAGCTTCTAGCAGGGGAGCTACTGGCAGGGGAGCTACTGGCAGGGGAGCTACTGGCAGGGGAGCTACTGGCAGGGAGCTACTGGCTATCTTGAGGTTATCTTGAGATGATTTCGGGGCTTTAGTGTCCCCGCGGCCCGGTCCTCGACCAGGCCTCCACCCCAGGAAGCAGCCCGTGACAGCTGACTAACACCCAGGTACCTATTTTACTGCTAGGTAACAGGGGCATAGGGTGAAAGAAACTCTGCCCCATTGTTTCTCGCCGGCGCCCGGGATCGAACCCAGGACCACAGGATCACAAGTCCCGCGTGCTGTCCGCTCGGCCGACCGGCTCCCGACCGGCTCCCTGGCAGGGGAGCTACTGGCAGGGGAGCTACCGGCAGGGGAGCTTCTAGCAGGGGAGCTACTGGCAGGGGAGCTACTGGCAGGGGAGCTACTGGTAGGGGAGCTACTGGCAGGGGAGCTACTGGCAGGGGAGCCACTGGCAGGGGAGCTACTGGCAGGGGAGCTACTGGCAGGGGAGCTACTGGCAGGGGAGCTACTGGCAGGGGACCTACTGGCAGGGGAGCCACTGGCAGGGGAGCTACTGGCAGGGGGAGCTACTGGCAGGGGGAGCTACTGGCAGGGGAGCTACTGGCAGGGGAGCTACTGGCAGGGGAGCTACTGGCAGGGGAGCCACTGGCAGGGGAGCTACTGGCAGGGGAGCTACTGGCAGGGGAGCTACTGGCAGGGGAGCTACTGGCAGGGGAGCCACTGGCAGGGGAGCTACTGGCAGGGGAGCCACTGGCAGGGGAGCTACTGGCAGGGGAGCCACTGGCAGGGGAGCTACTGGCAGGGGAGCCACTGGGCTAAATAGTTTTTATGTTATTTGAATTTAGGTGTTGATATATATGTGGTATTCCACGTAATTTATTATTCAAGTCATAACTCATATATGTTAGTGTGTCAGTCGTCATAAGCCTGCCAATAGTGTTTATTAGTGCTGTCTGCACTTTTGTTTGTTTATGTGTCCCTGCCAGATAGTAAACTGGTATTGCTAATTTTAATAACAGGTTTTTACTTAATGATCCTTGTAACATTAGCTAATATTAACAGGCCAATCAGAAATTTTTGTGGTAGTTTCTGGGAACATGAATAATGCTCAGTTGGGAAGTGACAACATTATATTATATAATATTATATATAACATTGATAATAAAGATGATAACCATCTTTGTACCTTATATGTAACTCCTTTTTTGTAACAAAGTTCAAATAAAACAAATATATATATATATTATATATATATATATATATATATATATATATATATATATATATATATATATATATATATATTGCCACGGCATCGGCCTTAATGCATGGGCATCATTAATCAATGCACTAAGACCAATGGAAGCATTAACACTGAGAACACTAAAGTTATCTCCACCTTGCAACCAGGCGAGACGTCAGGGAATGGACATAAATTCTCCTGAACAAATTCAGCGAAGAATAACATAGATAATTCCCCGCGGCTGACAGTGTGTCGGGCCGACCCCTCGCTGCTCACTGAGAATGATTCTAAACTGCACTTAGGAGGAGGTCAAATGTGTGAGCATTGATGACTGGCGCCGTTGATGTCGTGTCGTTACTCCAGCACTACTTCATCTTATCACCACGACACAGGGGGCAATAGAAGACAACACAGGCCATACTTCACTCACCGGGTTACGCAGTTATGGCTCATAATCCCACATGTGAACATGCCACACTACACCTCCAGCTGCTCACTTTGGCTACAAGTTACCATTGGTACTGTACATTTATAACCACCACCATCATCATCTCACCAGATGAGAGGCGGCACCAAAGAGCCGAAGCTGAACCCCCCCCTCTCCCCCTGAAAACACAACTAGGTGATGTTGAACCATCCACACACTTGAAGGTGAAGGGACGATGACGTTTCGGTCCGTCCTGGACCATTCTGAAGTCAACCATTCACAATCGACTTGAGAATGGTCCAGGACGGACCGAAACGTAGTCGTCCCTTTATTTTCTAGTGTGTGGTCTGGTCAACATCAGTCCCGTCAACTTCTGGTCAACTTCAGTCACGTTATTGTGACTCATTGCCTGCACAACTAGGTGAGTACCAGCACCACTATTAGCATGGATGCGAGATGAAAGGCCAGAAGAAACAATGGATGACATTGTAGTCACTGCAGAAGACACTGGGGGAACTAGATATAATAAAATCAACAGGTGTTGACCTGATCTGACCATGGCTCCTGTAAGAGGCTGCAGAACTCTGGTGTCACCGGTCACCCAACTTTAACACATCTCTCAACTGTCCATGGAGGACAAAAGAAATGTATATATTCTGGTTAGCATTGTAAATGTCTGGCCACGTCTGTGGTAAAAAAAAAAGTTATAAAATGCATGAAACAGGAAATCGTCCAGAAATTGAAAAAAGGTGAACATAGTCCAATTGCTCAAAATAGGAGATAGGAAACGAGACAATAAGCTACAGACCATTGTCGGTGACAAGTATTCCACGTAAAATACTAAAGAAAGTAATCAGGTGGAGAATGGTGAAGTATCTGGCGAGAATCGACTTCGTGACAAAAGGTCATCATGGATTAAAAGATGATAAACGGTGATAAAAGATAAAACGGGGATTTATCACCTTTATAAAGATGATAAAAGGTGAAAGTCATGCCTGATAAACTTGCGTAACAAAAATAAGACAGGAAATAGAATGCTGGGGCAGACTATTTTCCTAGACTGATAAAACATATCTGACAGTGTTCCCTATGATAGCCTGGTGTACAAGATGGAGAAGGAAGGAAAGTCACAAGAAAGCCATGACGATGGAGAAGCAGGCTGGGATACCTGGGACAACACTGGAGTGGGTAAGGGAGTACCTGAAGGACAGGAAGCAAAGTGTCACTGTCAGAGAGATGGTTCCAAGCTGCAGGAATGTAACACTTGGGTCCCACAAGGCTCTATCCTGGCACCACTGCTGTTCCTGTGCCTTACCCGGGATAGGCGCCGCTTAGGCCTCGTATGTTCATATAAATATTTAGATGCTGAGGAGACGTTCATCGCTTCAGCGGAAGTACATACACACACACACACATGAAGTTCAACATGAGTAAATGTAAAGTTATGGAAATGGGACTAGGTGATAGGAGACCAAAGGGACAGTACACAATGAAGGGGAACAGCCTACCTGTGACGACGCGAGAAAGAGACCTGGAAGTGGACGTAACACCTAATCTATCTCCTGAAGCACATATATAAATAGGATAACGACAGCAGCGTACTCTGCACTGGCAAAAGTTAGAACATCATTCAGAAACCTAAGTAAGGAGGCATTTAGGGCGCTTTACACTGCCTACGTGAGGCCAGTCTTAGAGTATGCCGCCTCATCATGGAGTCCCCATCTGAAGAAACACACAAGGAAACTGGAAAAGGTTCAGAAGTTTGCGACGAGGCTCGTCCCAGAGTTACGAGGGATGGGGTATGAAGAACGCCTGAAGGAACTGAACCTTACGTCTCTAGAAAAAAGAAGGGAGAGGGGGGGGGGGATATGATTGGAACATATAAAATACTCAGGGGATTTATTTTTTTTGCAGGGATATTCCTGCGCGGGCCCTAAGCCTTTGGCTGGCCCACTAAGTGTTGCTTGTTTCTGTTTTACTTAGGCGGAGTATGAGTATTTATTACTCGTATGGTCGCTTTTGTAAGATTTTGCCGTATGTATTTAATTAACAACTTCTTCTGCTCTGTTGAATCTAAGTTGAAATCTTAGTGGGTTTGTAACTGTGCACCAGGGGAATTGACAGAGTGAACATAGACGAAATGTTCACACGGAATAGTAACAGAACGAGGGGACATGGATGGAAGCTGGAAACTCAGATGAGTCACAGAGATGTTAGGAAGTTTTCTTTTAGCGTGAGAGTAATGGGAAAATGGAATGCACTTAAGGAACAGGTTGTGGAAGCCAATACTATTCATAATTTTAAAACTAGGTATGATAGGGAAATGGGACAGGAGTCATTGCTGTAAACAACCGATGGCTCGAAAGGCGGGATCCAAGAGTCAATGCTCGATCCTGCAGACACAAATAGGTGAGTACACAGAGGCGGGACCAAAGAGCCAGAGCTCAACCCTCGCAAGCACAGCTAGGTGAGTACACACTGACAGTGAGAGCCACAGAGGTGTGCCACACAAGCACCGTGTGCCGCTCGTGCTGAAAACAGTGCCCCAAGAACTCTTAAATGAGAAGTCAGGCTCTTGGGAGTGGACAGCCGGACGGAGAGAGTGGTGGCAGCGGTGGTGCCAGCGGTGGTGGCAGCGGTGGTGGCAGCGGTGGTGCCAGCGGTGGTGGCAGCGGTGGTGCCAGCGGTGGTGGCAGCGGTGGTGGCAGCGGTGGTGGCAGCGGTGGTACCAGCGGTGGTGGCAGCGGTGGTGGCAGCGGTGGTGCCAGCGGTGGTGCCAGCGGTGGTGGCAGCGGTGGTGCCAGCGGTGGTACCAGCGGTGGTGGCAGCGGTGGTGCCAGCGGTGGTGGCAGCGGTGGTGGCAGCGGTGGTGGCAGCGGTGGTGCCAGCGGTGGTGGCAGCGGTGGTGGCAGCGGTGGTGGCAGCGGTGGTGGCAGCGGTGGTGCCAGCGGTGGTACCAGCGGTGGTGGCAGCGGTGGTGGCAGCGGTGGTGCCAGCGGTGGTGCCAGCGGTGGTGCCAGCGGTGGTGCCAGCGGTGGTGGCAGCGGTGGTGGCAGCGGTGGTGCCAGCGGTGGTGGCAGCGGTGGTGGCAGCGGTGGTGGCAGCGGTGGTGCCAGCGGTGGTGGCAGCGGTGGTGGCAGCGGTGGTGGCAGCGGTGGTGGCAGCGGTGGTGCCAGCGGTGGTGGCAGCGGTGGTGCCAGCGGTGGTACCAGCGGTGGTGGCAGCGGTGGTGCCAGCGGTGGTGGCAGCGGTGGTGGCAGCGGTGGTGCCAGCGGTGGTACCAGCGGTGGTGGCAGCGGTGGTGCCAGCGGTGGTGCCAGCGGTGGTGCCAGCGGTGGTGGCAGCGGTGTGGCAGCGGTGGTGCCAGCGGTGGTGCCAGCGGTGGTGCCAGCGGTGGTGGCAGCGGTGGTGGCAGCGGTGGTGGCAGCGGTGGTGCCAGCGGTGGTGCCAGCGGTGGTGGCAGCGGTGGTGGCAGCGGTGGTGGCAGCGGTGGTGGCAGCGGTGGTGGCAGCGGTGGTGGCAGCGGTGGTGGCAGCGGTGGTGCCAGCGGTGGTGCCAGCGGTGGTGCCAGCGGTGGTGGCAGCGGTGGTGGCAGCGGTGGTGGCAGCGGTGGTGCCAGCGGTGGTGCAGCGGTGGTGCCAGCGGTGGTGGCAGCGGTGGTGGCAGCGGTGGTGGCAGCGGTGGTGGCAGCGGTGGTGCCAGCGGTGGTGGCAGCGGTGGTGCCAGCGGTGGTGGCAGCGGTGGTGGCAGCGGTGGTGCCAGCGGTGGTGGCAGCGGTGGTGCCAGCGGTGGTGCCAGCGGTGGTGCCAGCGGTGGTGCCAGCGGTGGTGCCAGCGGTGGTGGCAGCGGTGGTGGCAGCGGTGGTGGCAGCGGTGGTGCCAGCGGTGGTGCCAGCGGTGGTGGCAGCGGTGGTGGCAGCGGTGGTGCCAGCGGTGGTGCCAGCGGTGGTGCCAGCGGTGGTGCCAGCGGTGGTGGCAGCGGTGGTGGCAGCGGTGGTGGCAGCGGTGGTGGCAGCGGTGGTGGCAGCGGTGGTGCAGCGGTGGTGCCAGCGGTGGTGCCAGCGGTGGTGGCAGCGGTGGTGGCAGCGGTGGTGGCAGCGGTGGTGGCAGCGGTGGTGCCAGCGGTGGTGGCAGCGGTGGTGCCAGCGGTGGTGGCAGCGGTGGTGGCAGCGGTGGTGGCAGCGGTGGTGGCAGCGGTGGCAGCGGTGGTGCCAGCGGTGGTGGCAGCGGTGGTGCCAGCGGTGGTGCCAGCGGTGGTGCCAGCGGTGGTGGCAGCGGTGGTGGCAGCGGTGGTGCCAGCGGTGGTGGCAGCGGTGGTGGCAGCGGTGGTGGCAGCGGTGGTGCCAGCGGTGGTGCCAGCGGTGGTGGCAGCGGTGGTGGCAGCGGTGGTGGCAGCGGTGGTGCCAGCGGTGGTGCCAGCGGTGGTGGCAGCGGTGGTGGCAGCGGTGGTGCCAGCGGTGGTGCCAGCGGTGGTGGCAGCGGTGGTGCCAGCGGTGGTGCCAGCGGTGGTGGCAGCGGTGGTGCCAGCGGTGGTGGCAGCGGTGGTGGCAGCGGTGGTGGCAGCGGTGGTGCAGCGGTGGTGGCAGCGGTGGTGCCAGCGGTGGTGCCAGCGGTGGTGGCAGCGGTGGTGGCAGCGGTGGTGCCAGCGGTGGTGGCAGCGGTGGTGGCAGCGGTGGTGCCAGCGGTGGTGGCAGCGGTGGTGGCAGCGGTGGTGGCAGTGGTGGTGCCAGCGGTGGTGGCAGCGGTGGTGCCAGCGGTGGTGGCAGCGGTGGTGCCAGCGGTGGTGGCAGCGGTGGTGGCAGCGGTGGTGCCAGCGGTGGTGGCAGCGGTGGTGGCAGCGCCCCTAGTGAGGTGAAGGACGGTGGTGCCAGCGGTGGTGCCAGCGGTGGTGGCAGCGGTGGTGGCAGCGGTGGTGCCAGCGGTGGTGCCAGCGGTGGTGCCAGCGGTGGTGGCAGCGGTGGTGGCAGCGGTGGTGGCAGCGGTGGTGCCAGCGGTGGTGGCAGCGGTGGTGGCAGCGGTGGTGGCAGCGGTGGTGCCAGCGGTGGTGCCAGCGGTGGTGCCAGCGGTGGTGGCAGCGGTGGTGGCAGCGGTGGTTGCAGCGGTGGTGCCAGCGGTGGTGGCAGCGGTGGTGGCAGCGGTGGTGGCAGCGGTGGTGGCAGCGGTGGTGGCAGCGGTGGTGCCAGCGGTGGTGGCAGCGCCCCCTAGTGAGGTGAAGGACGGTGGTGCCAGCGGTGGTGCCAGCGGTGGTGGCAGCGGTGGTGGCAGCGGTGGTGGCAGCGGTGGTGGCAGCGGTGGTGCCAGCGGTGGTGGCAGCGGTGGTGGCAGCGGTGGTGGCAGCGGTGGTGGCAGCGGTGGTGCCAGCGGTGGTGCCAGCGGTGGTGCCAGCGGTGGTGGCAGCGGTGGTGGCAGCGGTGGTGGCAGCGGTGGTGCCAGCGGTGGTGCCAGCGGTGGTGCCAGCGGTGGTGGCAGCGGTGGTGGCAGCGGTGGTGGCAGCGGTGGTGCCAGCGGTGGTGGCAGCGGTGGTGGCAGCGGTGGTGCCAGCGGTGGTGCCAGCGGTGGTGCCAGCGGTGGTGGCAGCGGTGGTGGCAGCGGTGGTGGCAGCGGTGGTGGCAGCGGTGGTGGCAGCGGTGGTGGCAGCGGTGGTGGCAGCGGTGGTGCCAGCGGTGGTGCCAGCGGTGGTGCCAGCGGTGGTGGCAGCGGTGGTGGCAGCGGTGGTGCCAGCGGTGGTGCCAGCGCCCCTAGTGAGGTGAAGGACGGTGGTGCCAGCGGTGGTGCCAGCGGTGGTGGCAGCGGTGGTGCCAGCGGTGGTGGCAGCGGTGGTGGCAGCGGTGGTGGCAGCGGTGGTGGCAGCGGTGGTGGCAGCGGTGGTGCCAGCGCCCCCTAGTGAGGTGAAGGACGGTGGTGCCAGCGGTGGTGCCAGCGGTGGTGGCAGCGGTGGTGCCAGCGGTGGTGGCAGCGGTGGTGGCAGCGGTGGTGCCAGCGGTGGTGCCAGCGGTGGTGCCAGCGGTGGTGGCAGCGGTGGTGCCAGCGGTGGTGGCAGCGGTGGTGCCAGCGGTGGTGCCAGCGGTGGTGCCAGCGGTGGTGGCAGCGGTGGTGGCAGCGGTGGTGGCAGCGGTGGTGCCAGCGGTGGTGGCAGCGGTGGTGCCAGCGGTGGTGCCAGCGGTGGTGGCAGCGGTGGTGCCAGCGGTGGTGGCAGCGGTGGTGCCAGCGGTGGTGGCAGCGGTGGTGCCAGCGGTGGTGGCAGCGGTGGTGCCAGCGGTGGTGGCAGCGGTGGTGCCAGCGGTGGTGCCAGCGGTGGTGCCAGCGGTGGTGGCAGCGGTGGTGCCAGCGGTGGTGGCAGCGGTGGTGCCAGCGGTGGTGGCAGCGGTGGTGGCAGCGGTGGTGTGGACTGTTGGTCTGTTTGGTGGACTGTTGGACTGTTTGGTGGACTGTTGGACTGTTTGGTGGACTGTTGGACTGTTTGGTGGACTGTTGGACTGTTTGGTGGACTGTTGGACTGTTTGGTGGACTGTTGGACTGTTTGGTGGACTGTTGAACTGTTTGGTGGACTGTTGGTCTGTTTGGTGGACTGTTGGACTGTTTGGTGGACTGTTGGACTGTTTGGTGGACTGTTGAACTGTTTGGTGGACTGTTGGACTGTTTGGTGGACTGTTGGACTGTTTGGTGGACTGTTGGACTGTTTGGTGGACTGTTGAACTGTTTGGTGGACTGTTGGACTGTTTGGTGGACTGTTGGACTGTTTGGTGGACTGTTGAACTGTTTGGTGGACTGTTGGTCTGTTTGGTGGACTATTGGACTGTTTGGTGGACTGTTGGACTGTTTGGTGGACTGTTGGTCTGTTTGGTGGACTATTGAACTGTTTGGTGGACTGTTGGTCTGTTTGGTGGACTGTTGAACTGTTTGGTGGACTGTTGGACTGTTTGGTGGACTGTTGGACTGTTTGGTGGACTGTTGGTCTGTTTGGTGGACTGTTGAACTGTTTGGTGGACTGTTGAACTGTTTGGTGGACTGTTGGACTGTTTGGTGGATTGTTGAACTGTTTGGTGGACTGTTGAACTGTTTGGTGAACTGTTGGACTGTTTGGTGGACTGTTGAACTGTTTGGTGGACTGTTGGTCTGTTTGGTGGACTGTTGAACTGTTTGGTGGGACTGTTGAACTGTTTGGTGGGACTGTTGGACTGTTTGGTGGACTGTTGGTCTGTTTGGTGGACTGTTGGTCTGTTTGGTGGACTGTTGGTCTGTTTGGTGGACTGTTGAACTGTTTGGTGGACTGTTGGTCTGTTTGGTGGACTGTTGGTCTGTTTGGTGGACTGTTGGACTGTTTGGTGGACTGTTGGTCTGTTTGGTGGCCTGTTGGACTGTTTGGTGGACTGTTGGTCTGTTT
>WNGS01169168.1:17945-32176 GCA_020271785.1 Procambarus virginalis
ACTCCATTGTACCCCTGGCTTTGCCTGGTCTCAAAATGCAAATTATTACTTACAGTGTACTGAGAGTACTTGTAAGCCCTTGTATGCTACCTCATTTTCTTTTTTTTGTTCTTTTGGTGTTGTTTGTATAGTCTTGTTTATATATTTTTCCCCTTTATATCAAATTCTATTTGTAATTGCCATTCTTGCCTTGTTTTCCTAAAACCAGCCTTTTTATGCAGACAAGTATAGACCAGAACTAAACCTCTTATCCACTATCTATGACAATCATCACTTTAATGATCAAAATTGCAGATATTTTACAGCACATGATGTAAACAATGTATTAACACATAATCACAATATCTCTGTAATCAACTTGAACGTTAGATCCCTAGGTAAACACTTCGATGATGTTAGTGCCTTGATTGAAACTATTGACAACAAATTCTCTTTTATTTACTTATACTGAAACGTGGTAAAAGAGGATACTACTCAACTCTTTAACATGCCTAACTACTCGGCAATTCACAACTGTCGTCAAATTCAGAGAGGTGGTGGTACTGCTCTTTACTACCACCAAGAACTAACATGCTTTAAAAGTAATTAGAACTAGAGACTGCTGTGGGGAGTATATCTTCGCCAGTTTCAGAGTCAAGGGTGCCGAGTCTGTCCTGTCTGTGGGTGCAGTCTATAGAATTCCTAACACTGATGTGTCCGAATTCAACTCAAACCTTAGAAATCTAATACTCGATAACAGACTGAACAAAAACCATCTAATTATCGCAGGGGACTTTAATATTGACCTCTGCGAGCCTGAACACCCTACTGCTGTTAGCTTCCTCAACTGTATGAATTCCTGCTTCCTCATACCCTTAATCACTAGACCTACTAGAATCACTGATAGTACTGCCACGACTCTAGATCACATCTGGACCAACATAACCTCCGCTTACTTCAGGTATAATCACCGATAGCACTACAGACCATTACCCCACATTTCTCTTAACTAACATTACAAACCACCTCTAGAGTCAAGGGAGTTAAGCTTTAGGCTGCACAATGAAACTGCTATAGACAATTTTATAACTGCTGCTGATAATGTCAACTGGGAGTCCGAGTTAGGTAACATAGGGGACATCAACCTAGCAGTGCAATCTTTTCTTCAAAAAACTCTTAGCCTTTATAACACCCACTGTCCTATGCTTACGAAACAAGTCACAACCAAAGGCTTAACAATCCTGGCTTACAAAGGGAATACTTAAATCCATTAATAAAAAACATGACCTTGAGAAGAAGTATAGGTTAGGAACCGTCTCCAAGAATTCTCAAAGAATTACTCGTTATTGCTATCTAAGATAATTAGACGAGCCAAAACTAAATACTACGAAGATAAATTTACCCAAATAAAGAGCAACATTAAAAAAACTTGGAGCACAATTTCACAAATATTGGGATCAAAGAAGATTTTAAACACACAAACACTCCTGTCCAATAACGATGGTCAGCTTTCAGCCTCTGATTCTGCTATTGAGTTCAATAGGTTCTTCTCTTCCATTGGGTCATCCCTTGCAAATGATATTCCATCTTCCAGTACTGATGTTAAGGACTATCTTACAGGTAACTATCCACAGTCTCTGTACCTAAAGCCTACTAATTCCACTGACGTAATGAGATAATCCTTTCCTTAAAAAAGTCTAGTGCCCTTGAGGAGATACCAACTTTAATTTACAAAAAAGCCTCCAGACTTTAGCCCCTGCTATTGCATTGCTCTTCAACAAGTCACTTGAACTCCAAACCTTTCCAGATATTCTAAAAAAGCGAGAGTAACCCTGTCCACAAATGTGGTGATCTCACAGATGTTAACAACTACAGACCTATATCAATCCTGCCTAACTTGTCAAAAATATTTGAAAACTAATCTACAAGCAGCTTTACTCTTATCTAGCCAAACACAATATACTTAGCTCTTGCAATATGGCTTCAGACCCAAAAAAAGCACTAACGATGCACTTATTAGTATGATTAACTTGATTCATGCAGCTCTTGATAAAAATGAGTTCCCTGTTGGGTTATTTGTGGACCTGCGTAAGGCTTTTGACACTGTCAACCACCAAAACCTTCTTCTTAAATTACATCATTATGGAGTCAGAGGACACTCCCTGCAATACCTCAAATCTTACCTTACTGACAGGCTCCAGTATGTTTCTGTGAATAATTCAATTTCTCCCACCCTACCCATCAACATTGGTGTTCCTCAGGGCAGCATACTTGGCCCTCTCCTCTTTCTCATCTACATTAATGACCTTCCAAATGCCTCCCAACACCTCAAACCAATTCTATTTGCTGACGACACAACCTTCATTTACTCCAGTCCTGACCCCCTTGCTCTAAATGCCACAGTGAATACTGAGCTAAATAAAGTCCATCTTTGGCTAACTGCCAACAAACTCACCCTTAACATTGACAAAACTTTCTATATTCTGTTTGGCAATAAATCCTCTAATCAAATAATCTCAAATAAACAATACCCAAATTTGTAACAAATTAGATGGCAAATTCCTTGGCGTTCTCATTGATCACAAGCTGAATTTCCAGGGACACATTCTAATATATCAAAAAAAGTTTCAAAAACTGTTGGCATTCTTTCTAAGATCAGATATTATGTAACCCGCCTGCCCTGGTGACGCTCTATTACTCCCTCATCTATCCATATCTCAACTATGGTATTTGTGCTTGGGGTTCTACTACCCAAAATCATTTACGTCCTCTAATTACTCAACACAAAGCTGCTATTAGGACAATATCCAACTCTGGCCCCAGACATCACTCGGTACCCCTACTCAAATCTCTGAATATGTTAGATATTAAGTCACTGCACATTCTCTCATGTGTATTATAATATATAAAAACGCTGAACTGTAATGCCAATCCTGACCTCAAAAGCTTCATTGAAGGTTGTAACAGAACCCATGAGCACCACACCAGAAATAAATACAGTTTTGATATTCCAAGAGTACGACTTAATCAAATTAGAAATGCTCTACAAATCAAGGGACCCAGAATGTGGAATGACCTTCCCAACCATGTTAAAGACTGTACCTCTCTCAACCAGTTTAAGATTAAAACTAAACACTACCTAATAAATTCCCTGTAACCTACCCTACCCCTCTATTGTCAACCCATATCTGTTTTTTAAACAACACTGTCGACCTAATTGTATTTGTGCTGCTTTTTCAACCATGTTTCCCCTCTTTTTTATTTTTATTTTTATTTGTTCTCAACACATTTTATACTTTAAACTCAATTAGTATTAAGTTTTAGTCTTAGTGTTTTTCCTGCCCGAAACGCTTTGCGTAATAGTGGCTTTAGGCATTGTATGTTCTAGCTCTATCTATAAATCTATCAATTTGTAAAATCTCTTGTATGTATGTACCTTCTATGAATAAACATTTTTTATTTATTATTTATTTTTACTTGCCTAACAGTAACTACGGTGCGGGTGAGATCTATTATAGATATAGATATACTATAAGAATGTCTATCTGTCTGTTCAAAGCGCCGTCTACCAGTGTATATTCATCAATATTTAAAGTACAAATGAAAATGTCTAATCTGTTCTTTTACTATAGGTGAACAGATGGATCAGGTGTAAGGTAGCCCCTCCCCAAAAGGCCAACTACTAGTTTTTTACAGGATGCAATCCACAACAGTTTCCTAGCTGTCAGGCACAATGTACTTCTAGGTGAAGAGATGCATCAGGTGTAAATAAACGTACTCAAACATCTCGCCCTGAATGGGAATCGAACCTGAGACCATGCGGTGGTGACCTTAAATCTCTGAATATGTTAGATATTTAGTCACTGCACATCCTCTCAAGTGTACACTTCATATATTTAGAACACTGAACTGTAATGCCAAGCCTTACCTTAAAAGCTTCCTGGAAGGTTGTCACACCAGAAACAAATACCGTTTTTCAATCCATCCTCCGAATTGACAGTACGATTTAATACTAAGTGTAATAAGCACACTTTCTTACTGTCATAAACAGTGCATAATTGCACTTATGGGGCTGTTACATTTACCCAACTCCCTCCCCTGATTTAATTCTTTTCGTTTTCTGTTAAGACACTTAGAATTTTAGGATGAAGCTTTCAATTTTAATTTGCAATACACAAGTTTTAAATATCAGGAATTTCTTTTTCAGGTTTATTAAACAATACAGATTATATACAAAATTTTAAAATATCCTGAGTTACATTACAATTTATTGATATAATTTATTTTTGTTTTATTAGTTTTATAAAACTGTAATATCAATATAGCTATAGGTTAAGTACTAGTTGTAATTAAGAAGCAATAAAATTATTATCTTCAAAAACTAAGACGGTTAGGTGAGGTTGTGGTTTCTATCAGTTTTTCAGGTAAACTCAAATATTCACAATATATTTGACTACGATTCAATACTAAGTGAAAATAAGTACAATTCCTAACTGCTATGAATAGTACATAATTGCACTTATTTGTCTTCTTACATTTACCACCCCATTTTTGGACGACGGGCTGCGTTTTTATATTCCAAGAGTACGACTAGAAATGTCAAACTAGAAATGCTCTACAAATCAAGGGACCCAGAATGTGGAATGACCTTCCCAATCATGTTAAAGGCTGTACCTCTCCCAACCAGTTTAAGAGGAAAACTAATTACTACCTAATTAACTCCATGTAACCTACCTCACCCCATAAATGTCAACTCATATCTTGCTATATTCTAACATTACTGATTTTTGTACAAACCTAAAGAAAATTGTAAACTGTGTATTTATTTAAAGTTCCTTCTGCTCTTCTGTTGCATTTTTTCCCTTCTATCCATCATGTAATTATTATCATTGTATTTGCCTTTTTTTTCATTTTTATCCATTCGATTGTAGCGAGTAATCCTTATACTCGCTCCATTATCTCATTATCTTCATAGCATAACTAATTACAGAAGCTACAATCCTTTCCCCAATACTCTCCTCACCTTGTTGGAGGAAGCTGAGGTGTAATCACCATATAAGCAACGATATGATGAATAGAAGACAGTACAATCTCCAGTCAAGAATGTAGTACTTGGCTTGGGCAGTTCTAGTCGACCCAAGACGCTACAGCTTCGACACAGAGCAGACAGCAGACTACGACCGCATCGAGCCGCCACGCTCTCGCTCCCCGAGTTCAGACACTCACAATTCTCAATCGAGCCGCCACGCTCTCCCACATAGAGCTCCACGACTCCGGCCTCACTCAGCTCTCTGCTCTGCCCCAGGCTTCGTCTCAACGTATACGACACTGCTGTATCCAGGACTACTAAATAAATATGAAACTCACTAAACACTGTGTATCTAATCAACCCAACAACGTAACATAAACGTACGTTACACGATTTATGCTTTTGATCTCAATTAGTATTAAGTTATAGTCTATTTTTCCCCCCTTGCCCGATACGCTGTGTATATAAGTAGCATCAGGCATCGTACGTGCTAGCTCTATCTATTACTCCAACATTATGTTTGTAACTCATCTTCACTGTACGTTCCTTTACTTGAATAAATATCTTATCTAGGCGACAGGAAACTTTATTTGCTCAAACAGCTAAGTTAGCCCTGGCGAAACAGAAAATTGAAAATTGAAAACTAGAGGTTTTAGGGGGAAACTGAACTAATGTTGCTCCAGTGAATTCTTTCATGAGTTTTTATTTATTTATATATACAAGAATTGTTACATTCTTGTATAGCCACTAGCACGCATAGCGTTTCGGGCAAATCCTTAATAGATTTTTTCCCTGGAATACGACCCGCCAAATCGTTTAACAACCAGGTACCCATTCACTACAGACTGATCCTCATCTGCTACGTAATATTGCACAGTTGCAAATAGAAGCAAACTTGCCATTTAACTGCTTCACATACTTCACCGATGGATCAGTAGACCAGCGGGGACAAGAAACCGGAGCTGCAGTTAAAGCAGGAAACTCTGTACATAGTTGGAGACTCTCAAATGGGTGTTCAACTTTACAAACAGAGATGCTGGCCATTTAAAAGGCTTTGGAACATGCTCTTGCTCAACACCGACAACATGTTATCATACATACAGATTCGAAAACCGCTATTGAAACCTTGCAACAAGAACACATACATGACAACAGCCATCTGATAGCAAATGTCATATCATTAATGCAAACACTCAAACGTCAAGGCCATCGGGTACTTATCAACTGGGTGCCAAGTCATGTGGGAATAATAGGAAATGACATTGCAGACGAAGCTGCAAAACTTGCAACTAAGTTAAGAAATATAGAAATTTTTATACCACAGAGTCTAACGCAGATTAAGAAAGTCATTAGAAACAGAGCAATGCAAAAGATGTACAGTGACCACAACACAGCAGTTGCAACATCAGGATCTGCAGGTAGGTACAAGAATTCAACCAACTACGAACCACTTAGTTTGATGAAAGGTAGCAGTAGAACAACAGAAGTACACTTACATCGCATCAGGCTTGGATACCCATGTGCATGGGAAATAGGCTTACAGGTTCCGGAAGATGAGAGGAAATGTAAGCACTGTGGAGAAATGCCCGACAGACCACTGGAACATTATCTAACACAGTGCAGAGTTACAGCCACAACAGACCACTGGAACATTATCTAACACAGTGCAGAGTTACAGCCACAACAGACCACTGGAACATTATCTAACACAGTGCAGAGTTACAGCCACAACAGACCACTGGAACATTATCTAACACAGTGCACAGTTACAAACCCAATAAGATTTCAACTTAGATTCAACAGAGCAGAAGAAGTTGTTAAACACGTGGGACAAAATCTTACTAAAGCGACCATACGAGTCATAAATACTCATACTCCGCCCAAGTAAAACAGAAACAAGCAACACTTAGTGGGCCAGCCAGAGGCTTAGCGCCCGTGCAGGAATATCCCTGAAAAAAATCTGCTGGGTGAACAGGGCGTACAGTTAAGGATCGGCGCCCAGTCAATCCTCCCGGCCAGGATACGAACCCAGACCAAAGCGCTTGCAAAGTGCCGGGCGAGTCTCGTAATCACGGCGCCACGGGAAATAAGCTGTTGCCAAGCAATTTATACAACATGAGGTGTATATACACTATGTGTGTATATATACACTGAGAATCTTTATTTATTTAATTTCTATACAAGAAGGTACATTGGGTTTGTGAGAATACATAGCATAGTATTTACAATCTTGTAAAGCCACTAGTACGCGCAGCGTTTCGGGCAGGTCCTTAATCTAACAGATAATTTTAAGTAGGTAAATTCTAGCAGAATTAATAAAATGATAATAGATACATTGCAAGATAAAAATGAGATGAGAAAGATTAGTAAGTATATTAAAGCACATTGTTATATTAAAGCTCTGATTGATTACATTGACAGCTTGATTGGTAATTTAAACAAGATTAATAGACACCATACAGCAGATTGATAGCACATATAAGAAGACAGCAATGATCACAATGGTAAAGATGTTCGGATTGGGTACATAAAGATTGGGAGATTGGGTAGCAGTAGATACAGTGCAATTTTAAAGCAACAAGGTAAAAAACTATGAAGATGAAATTAGGTACTTTTTAGTATTGTTTTTGAATGACGCAAAAGTTGGACAGCTTTTCAATTCATTAGGGAGTGAGTTCCATAGACTGGGTTCCTTTATTTGCATAGAGTGTTTACAGAGATTAAGTTTGACTCTGAAGATATCAAAGAGATATTTATTTCTGGTGTGGTGATAATGGGTCCTATTACATCTGTCCAGGAAGAGTTTCAGAGCAGGATTTGCATTTAAGAACAGGGTTTTGTAAATGTAGTTGACACAAGAGAATTTGTGGAGTGAGATTATGTTTAGCATTTTTAGAGAGTTAAACAAGGGGGCTGAGTGTTGTCTGAAAGCAGAATTTGTTATTATTCTGATAGCAGATTTTTGCTGGGTGATGATGGACTTGAGGTGGTTTGCAGTGGTTGAACCCCATGCACAGATACCATAATTAAGATAGGGATAGATTAGTGCATAATATAGAGATGAGAGCAGAGTTAGGTACATAATATCTGATTTTGGAGAGTATACCAACTGTTTTAGAGACTTTCTTAGTTATGTGTTGTATGTGGGTACTGAAGTTGAATCTCTTGTCTAGGAATAGGCCTCTGCTACACCCAGTAATCTACTCTCCTACACCCACACACCAGTTAATTAAGAGAATCTACTCTGAGAATCTACTCTGCATACATACATATATGTACATGTATGTACATACATGTACATACACTAGTTCAGGACCGCAGTGTACTTACTGGATGGTGCAGGATAAGGACGGATGGAGGGTATGGATGGGTGTAGGACGGGTAAGATGGGTGAAGGATAGGCTTGGGTGAAGGATAGGCTTGGGTGAAGGATAGGCTTGGGTGGAGGATAAGGATATGGAGTGCCCCGGGCCTCCCAGCCCTGCCTTATATTCCCATTCAGACGGCTGATTTCCTCTCATTTGGTGACGAGGAGGTGATGGTTCCTGACCCCCACGACCCCCCCACCCTACCCCACGACCCCCCACCCGACCCCACGACCCCCAACCCCACGACCCTCACCTCCACCCTCCTCAACACCCCCTTGTATTGTTTTTACTCTACACCCACACACACACACACACACACACACACACACACACACACACACACACACACACACACACACACACACACACACACACCCACACACACACACACCACCCACCCACCCACACACACACACACACACACACACCCACACACACACACACACACGCACACACCCACCCACCCACCTACACACACACACACACCCACACACACACCCACACACACACACCCACCCACCCACCCACACACACACACACACACACACACACACACACACACACACACACACACACCCACCCACACACACACACACACCACACACACACACACACACACACACACAGGAGGCCGAAGAGAGATTTATACCAACAGTAAAAAAAAATAAGAGGGAATATTATAACCCATGGTTTAATAGACAGTGTCAGGAAGCAAAAATGGCCAGCAGGCGGGAGTGGAGGAAGTACACAAGACAAAGGACAGAGGACAACAGGATCAGATGTAACAGAGCTAGGAACGATTACATTAACGTAAGAACAGCATCGGAAAGAAATTATGAGAACGATATTGCGATCAAAGCGAAAAAGCAACCTAAGTTACTACACAGTCATATAAGAAGAAAAATGTCGGTGAACGACCAAGTGACAAGACTAAGGAAGGCAGAGGGGGCATATACTGAAAGTGACAAGGAAATCTGTGAGGCACTGAATGCCAGTTTCCACGGAGTGTTCACTACCGAGCCCGAGCAGCTCCCATTGTTGGAAGGGGTTACCCTAGATGAAAGACTATCAGATATAGAGGTGACAGTGGAGGAGGTAATGAAACAGTTGACAACTCTAGATGCATCTAAAGCAGTAGGACCAGACAAAGTATCACCGTGGATACTAAGAGAAGCAGCGCAGGCCCTCAGCGTGCCTCTGGCAATGATCTTTAATGAGTCACTTATGTCGGGAGAATTGCCCAGTTGCTGGAAGAGGGCAAATTTTGTACCGATCTTCAAGAAAGGCGATAGGGAGGAGGCACTTACCTATAGACCTGTACCACTGACAAGCATCCCTTGTAAAATACTAGAAAGAATAATTAGGCTACGACTGGCTGCACACCTGGAGCACGTTAGGTTTGTGAACAAACATCAACATGGGTTCTGGAAAGGGAAATCGTGCCTAACAAACCTTTTGAAATTCTATGATAAAATAACAAGGATAAGACAGGTCAGAGATGGTTGGGCGGACTGCATATTTCTGCACTGCCAAAAAGCCTTTGATACAGTACCTCACATGAGACTGCTGTTCAAACTCGAGAGGCAGGCAGGGGTGGGGGGAAAGGTCCTAGCAGGGTGAGGAACTACTTAACAGGAAGGAGCCAAAGAGTTACGATAAGGGGCGAACAGTAACGAGTGGAGTACCACAAGGATCGGTGCTGGGACCCATTCTATTTCTTGTATATGTTAACGACATGTTTACAGGAGTAGAGTCCTACATGTCGATGTTTGCGGATGACGCAAAGTTGATGAGAAGAGTTGTGACAGATGAGGATTGCAGGATCCTCCAAGAGGACCTGAACAGGTTGCAGAGATGGTCAGAGAAATGGCTACTGGAGTTCAACACGAGCAAATGTAAAGTTATGGAAATGGGACTAGGAGATAGGAGACCAAAGGTACAGTACACAATGAAGGGGAACAGCCTACCTGTGACGACGCGAGAAAGAGACCTGAGTGTGGACGTAACACCTAATCTATCTCCTGAGGCACATATAAATAGGATAACGACAGCAGCGTACTCTACACTGGCAAAAGTTACAACATCATTCAGAAACCTAAGTAAGGAGGCATTTAGGGCGCTTTACACTGCCTACGTGAGGCCAGTCTTAGAGTATGCTGCCTCATCATGGAGTCCCCATCTGAAGAAGCATATAAGGAAACTGGAAAAGGTTCAGAGGTTTGCAACGAGACTCGTCCCAGAATTACGAGGGATGGGGTATGAGGAGCGTCTGAGGGAACTGTGCCTTACGACACTAGAAAGAAGAAGGGAGAGGGGGGACATGATAGGAACGTATAAAATACTCAGGGGGATTGACAGGGTGGACATAGACGAAATGTTCACACGGAATAGTAACAGAATGAGGGGACTTGGGTGGAAGCTGGAAACTCAGAGAGTCATGATGTTAGGAAGTTTACTTTTAGCGTGAGAGTAGTGGAAAAATGCCATGCACTTAGGAGCAGGTTGTGGAAGCAATACTATTCATACTTTTAAAACTAGGTATGATAGGGAAATGGGACAGGAGTCATTGTTATAAACAACCGATGGCTAGAAAGGTGGGACCCAAGAGTCAATGCTCGATCCTGCAAGCACAAATAGGTGAGTACACACACACACACACTACACCCTACACCACACACACACCTACACCCTCACACACACACACACACCTACACCCTCACACACACACACACCTACACCCTCACAACACCTACACCCTCAACACACACACACCTACACCCTCACCACACACACACACACACACACACCCACACAACACACACACACACCTACACCCTCACACACACACACACACACACACACACACACACACACACACACACAAAGGGGCCTCGTAGCCTGGGGATAGTGCGCAGGACTCGTAATTCTGTGGCGCGCGTTCGATTCCCGCGCGAGGCAGAAACAAATGGGCAAAGTTCCTTTCACCCTGAATGCCCCTGTTACCTAGCAGTAAATAGGTACCTGGGAGTAGTCAGCTGTCACGGGCTGCTCCTGGTGTGTGGTGTGTGGTGTGTGTGGTGTGTGTGTGTGTGTGGTGTGGAAAAAAAGTAGTTAGTAAACAGTTGATTGACAGTTGAGAGGCGGGCCAAAAGAGCAAAGCTCAACCCTGCAAACACAACTAAGTGAATACAAACACACACAAACACAACTACACCCTCACACAAAAAGCACACCCACCTAATAAAACACTCGTACAACAAAGTGTACGCTGGAAGCACTTGGATGTGGACTACAAAGCTAGATGAACCCCACACCTCCGCCTCCCACATATGAAGGGTGGGCATGACTTGGGCCAAAATTTACTAATGGACTTTTAAACAAAAATAAAATAAAAATTCAACTGATGTGTAAGAGTAAGTACTGGACAATAGCCCCAAATATTGAGATATTAGAGACAAAACTAATGGGCATCGCTATACAATAATGTATAAACATTATGTCCACAACTACTAATGAGTTACAAACAAGTCTGCTGAGCAACATGAACAGCGCGATGGATCTACAATCACAAATTATTGAAATAATGGAGAGAAAACTTACAATCATAAAATGAATTGGATATTCAAAATCCAAAACATTGCCAAACATTCACGAATGAGACAATAGGACATAGTTGGGAAATGGCTGTGTCTTTCCTACTTCTTACAGGGTCCGTGTTCAATCCTGATTTTCCAAGTCGGGCGCCATTCCTTCAGCCTGTCCTCATATCCCAGCATCTTGTCATATCCCAGCACCTAATCTTCAAATCCAGCACCTTGTCCTCATATCTGAGCACCTTGTCCTCATATCCCAGCACCTTGTCCTCATATCCAGCTCCTTGTCCTCATATCCCAGCTCCTTGTCCTCATACCCAGCTCCTTGTCCTCATACCCCAGCTCTTGTCCTCATACCCCAGCTCCTTGACCTTGTCAGAATGTTGTGATTGTGTTGTCAGAATGTTGTGAAGGTCCCCCCCCCCCTTCCCTCCCCCACCACAACTGGTCCAACCCGTCCCTTGCCCCCACCACGGCACATCCCTTACTCCCCACTACACCTTCCCCCCCCCCCCCACCCATCCCCACCCTCTCCCTCCCCTCCCCCCACCTCCGTCCCCAACATCCGCTTCTCCTACCCCCTCCTCCTCCATCTCCCCCCCCTCCCCCCCACCCCAACGTCCTCCTAGGGAGCCCTATTCCTCCCCCACCCCCCCACACACACACCCGGGGGTGGGGGGGAGGGGCCAGCTGGAAGTGAAGGGAAGGTCAAACTGAAGGGGGGGGCGGGGTCACGCTCCATGAAGAATGAATGAATGGGGGAGGGGGGGGAGGGGGGAGGGGGAGACTCCGTCTCAACTCCGTTTTTTTCCCCGGTGGGAGGGGGGGGGAGGGTCGAGTGGAGTGGGGAACAGTGGTGACATAAAGAGTGGGAACCGTGGTGACATAAAGAGTGGGAACAGTGGTGACATAAAGAGTGGGAACAGTGGTGACATAAAGGTGGGAACAGGGGACATAAAGAGTGGGGACAGTGGTGACAAAGAGTGGGACAGTGGGACAAAGAGTGGGAACAGTGGTGACATAAAGAGTGGGAACAGTGTGACATAAAGAGTGGGAACAGTGGTCACATAAAGAGTGGGAACAGTGGTGACATAAAGAGTGGGAACAGTGTGGTGACATAAAGAGTGGGAACAGTTTGGACATAAAGAGTGGGAACCAGTGTGGTGACATAAAGAGTGGGAACAGTGGTGACAAAGAGTGGGAACAGTGGTGCAAAGAGTGGGAACAGTGGTGACATAAGGTGGGAACAGTGGTGACATAAAGAGTGGAACAGAGTGGTGACATACAAGAGTGGGAACAGTGGTGACATAAAGAGTGGGAACAGAGTGTGACATAAAGAGTGGGAACAGTGGTGACATAAAGATGGGGAACAGAGTGGTGACATAAAGAGTGGGAACAGTGGTGACATAAAGAGTGGGAACAGAGTGGTGACATAAAGAGTGGGAACAGTGGTGACATAAAGAGTGGGAACAGAGTGGGAAAATTAGACAATAACATTTACCAACAAAATTCAGTTTTATTTTTCGTCATTCCCCCCCCCCCCCCCTCCCCCCCCCCCCTCCCACTCCCCCCCTCTACCAGCCCCCCCCCACTTTCTCTCCCCCCCCCGGATGGGGTGACGTGCGGGCGTGCGTGCGGGCGGGCGTGCGGGCCCAGGTATGCCAACAATGTCATCTCACCTTGAAGGACCCGTGGGAGAGAGCGAGAGGGACGTAACCGCCCGCAAGGCTGCCGCCCGCCCTTACGACCCCCGCCACACAAGGCTCAAGTCCTTCCTCTTCCCGCCAAATGAATTGAATAAATATATGGAGGAAGAAGGGCGCATGGGGAAGGGGGGGGGGGTCTTGCTGACGGCACTTGCGTCCTTATCGCCCCGAAGCGCGGGGGAGCAAATAACAGCTTGTATTATGAAATAATAAATTGGTTGTTTTGGTGAAACAGGCGCTCTCGAGTGGTTGTATTCTCTGTTGTCTGCTGTGGTCCTGTTTGGTGGACTGTTGGTCTGTTTGGTGGGCCTGTTGGTCTGTTTGGTGGACTGTGGACTGTTTGGTGGACTGTTGGTCTGTTTGTTGGACTGTTGGTCTGTTTGGTTGACTGTTGGTTCTGTTTGGTGTGACTGTTGGTCTGTTTGGTTGGACTGTTGGTGGACTGTTTGTGTGGTGACTGTTGGTCTGTTTGGTTGACTGTTGGTCTGTTTGGTGGACTGTTGGTCTGTTTGGTGGACTGTTGGTCTGTTTGGTGGACTGTTGGTCAGTTTGGTGC
>WNGS01169170.1:1445-20716 GCA_020271785.1 Procambarus virginalis
ATACCCCAGAATTCCTACCTCTCTTTTATTGATTTGAAGTATAGTGTAGTGGATACAGGGTGCAACTGCCACCTCGTTGGCCAGTGTTCGAGTCCCCTGGTGGGTGGAGTGTCTAAAAAGTTATAAAATTTAGCTAGTGGTTATAGGCTAGTCTGTGCATTAAGCATTTGGCACTGAGTTCTCCCACATAACAGGGCTCGATGAGAGAGCACCAGAGGTCTCACACTATCTCTTTGCCTGGGAGAGAATTGGAGTTCTGGTTGGTTAAATACCCCAGTATTTCTACCACTCTTTTATGGCTTTGAAGTATAGTGTAGTGGATACAGCATGGAACTGCCACCTCGTTGCCAAGTGTTCGAGTCCCTGGTGGGTGGAGTGTCTAAAAGTTATAAACATCTGCTAGTGGTTATAGGCTAGTCTGTGCATTAAGCATTTGGCACTGAGTTCTCCGACATAACAGGCTCGATGAGAGAGCACAGAGGTCTCACACTATCTCATTGCCTGGGAGAGGATTGAGTTCTGGTTGGTAAATACCCAGAATTCCTACCTCTCTTTTATTGGATTTGAAGTATAGGTATGTGGATACAGCGTGAAACTGCCACCTCGTTGGCCAGTGTTCGAGTCCCCTGGTGGGTGGAGTGTCTAAAAAGTTATAAACTTCAGCTAGTGGTTATAGGCTAGTCTGTGCATTAAGCATTTGGCACTGAGTTCTCCCACATAACAGGGTTCGATGAGAGAGCACCAGAGGTCTCACACTATTTCNGGTGGAGTGTCTAAAAAGTTATAAAATCAGCTAGTGGTTATAGGCTAGTCTGTGCATTAAGCATTTGGCACTGAGTTCTCCCACATAACAGACTCGATGAAAAGCACCAGAGGTCTCACACTATCTCATTGCCTGGGAGAGGATTGGAGTTCTGGTTGGTTAAATACCCCAGAATTCCTACCTCTCTTTATGGCTTTGAAGTATAGTGTAGTGGATACAGCGTGCAACTGCCACCTCGTTGGCCAGTGTTCGAGTCCCCTGGTGGGTGGAGTGTCTAAAAAGTTATAAACTTCAGCTAGTGGTTATAGGCTAGTCTGTGCATTAAGCATTTGGCACTGAGTTCTCCCACATAACAGGCTCGATGAAAGCACCAGAGGTCTCACACTATCTCATTGCCTGGGAGAGGATTGGAGTTCTGGTTGGTTAAATACCCCAGAATTCCTACCTCTCTTTTATGGCTTTGAAGTATAGTGTAGTGGATACAGCGTGCAACTGCCACCTCGTTGGCCAGTGTTCGAGTCCCCTGGTGGGTGGAGTGTCTAAAAAGTTATAAACTTCAGCTAGTGGTTATAGGCTAGTCTGTGCATTAAGCATTTGGCACTGAGTTCTCCCACATAACAGGGCTCGATGAAAAGCACCAGAGGTCTCACACTATCTCATTGCCTGGGAGAGGATTGGAGTTCTGGTTGGTTAAATACCCCAGAATTCCTACCTCTCTTTATGGCTTTGAAGTATAGTGTAGTGGATACAGCGTGCAACTGCCACCTCGTTGGCCAGTGTTCGAGTCCCCTGGTGGGTGGAGTGTCTAAAAAGTTATAAACTTCAGCTAGTGGTTATAGGCTAGTCTGTGCATTAAGCATTTGGCACTGAGTTCTCCCACATAACAGGGCTCGATGAAAGCACCAGAGGTCTCACACTATCTCATTGCCTGGGAGAGGATTGGAGTTCTGGTTGGTTAAATACCCCAGAATTCCTACCTCTCTTTATGGCTTTGAAGTATAGTGTAGTGGATACAGCGTGCAACTGCCACCTCGTTGGCCAGTGTTCGAGTCCCCTGGTGGGTGGAGTGTCTAAAAAGTTATAAACTTCAGCTAGTGGTTATAGGCTAGTCTGTGCATTAAGCATTTGGCACTGAGTTCTCCCACATAACAGGGCTCGATGAAAGCACCAGAGGTCTCACACTATCTCATTGCCTGGGAGAGGATTGGAGTTCTGGTTGGTTAAATACCCCAGAATTCCTACCTCTCTTATGGCTTTGAAGTATAGTGTAGTGGATACAGCGTGCAACTGCCACCTCGTTGGCCAGTGTTCGAGTCCCCTGGTGGGTGGAGTGTCTAAAAAGTTATAAAACTTCAGCTAGTGGTTATAGGCTAGTCTGTGCATTAAGCATTTGGCACTGAGTTCTCCCACATAACAGGGCTCGATGAAAGCACCAGAGGTCTCACACTATCTCATTGCCTGGGAGAGGATTGGAGTTCTGGTTGGTTAAATACCCCAGAATTCCTACCTCTCTTTATGGCTTTGAAGTATAGTGTAGTGGATACAGCGTGCAACTGCCACCTCGTTGGCCAGTGTTCGAGTCCCCTGGTGGGTGGAGTGTCTAAAAAGTTATAAACTTCAGCTAGTGGTTATAGGCTAGTCTGTGCATTAAGCATTTGGCACTGAGTTCTCCCACATAACAGGGCTCGATGAAAAGCACCAGAGGTCTCACACTATCTCATTGCCTGGGAGAGGATTGGAGTTCTGGTTGGTTAAATACCCCAGAATTCCTACCTCTCTTTATGGCTTTGAAGTATAGTGTAGTGGATACAGCGTGCAACTGCCACCTCGTTGGCCAGTGTTCGAGTCCCCTGGTGGGTGGAGTGTCTAAAAAGTTATAAACTTCAGCTAGTGGTTATAGGCTAGTCTGTGCATTAAGCATTTGGCACTGAGTTCTCCCACATAACAGGGCTCGATGAAAAGCACCAGAGGTCTCACACTATCTCATTGCCTGGGAGAGGATTGGAGTTCTGGTTGGTTAAATACCCCAGAATTCCTACCTCTCTTTATGGCTTTGAAGTATAGTGTAGTGGATACAGCGTGCAACTGCCACCTCGTTGGCCAGTGTTCGAGTCCCCTGGTGGGTGGAGTGTCTAAAAAGTTATAAACTTCAGCTAGTGGTTATAGGCTAGTCTGTGCATTAAGCATTTGGCACTGAGTTCTCCCACATAACAGGGCTCGATGAAAGCACCAGAGGTCTCACACTATCTCATTGCCTGGGAGAGGATTGGAGTTCTGGTTGGTTAAATACCCCAGAATTCCTACCTCTCTTTATGGCTTTGAAGTATAGTGTAGTGGATACAGCGTGCAACTGCCACCTCGTTGGCCAGTGTTCGAGTCCCCTGGTGGGTGGAGTGTCTAAAAAGTTATAAACTTCAGCTAGTGGTTATAGGCTAGTCTGTGCATTAAGCATTTGGCACTGAGTTCTCCCACATAACAGGGCTCGATGAAAGCACCAGAGGTCTCACACTATCTCATTGCCTGGGAGAGGATTGGAGTTCTGGTTGGTTAAATACCCCAGAATTCCTACCTCTCTTATGGCTTTGAAGTATAGTGTAGTGGATACAGCGTGCAACTGCCACCTCGTTGGCCAGTGTTCGAGTCCCCTGGTGGGTGGAGTGTCTAAAAAGTTATAAACTTCAGCTAGTGGTTATAGGCTAGTCTGTGCATTAAGCATTTGGCACTGAGTTCTCCCACATAACAGGGCTCGATGAAAAGCACCAGAGGTCTCACACTATCTCATTGCCTGGGAGAGGATTGGAGTTCTGGTTGGTTAAATACCCCAGAATTCCTACCTCTCTTTATGGCTTTGAAGTATAGTGTAGTGGATACAGCGTGCAACTGCCACCTCGTTGGCCAGTGTTCGAGTCCCCTGGTGGGTGGAGTGTCTAAAAAGTTATAAACTTCAGCTAGTGGTTATAGGCTAGTCTGTGCATTAAGCATTTGGCACTGAGTTCTCCCACATAACAGGGCTCGATGAAAAGCACCAGAGGTCTCACACTATCTCATTGCCTGGGAGAGGATTGGAGTTCTGGTTGGTTAAATACCCCAGAATTCCTACCTCTCTTTATGGCTTTGAAGTATAGTGTAGTGGATACAGCGTGCAACTGCCACCTCGTTGGCCAGTGTTCGAGTCCCCTGGTGGGTGGAGTGTCTAAAAAGTTATAAACTTCAGCTAGTGGTTATAGGCTAGTCTGTGCATTAAGCATTTGGCACTGAGTTCTCCCACATAACAGGGCTCGATGAAAAGCACCAGAGGTCTCACACTATCTCATTGCCTGGGAGAGGATTGGAGTTCTGGTTGGTTAAATACCCCAGAATTCCTACCTCTCTTTATGGCTTTGAAGTATAGTGTAGTGGATACAGCGTGCAACTGCCACCTCGTTGGCCAGTGTTCGAGTCCCCTGGTGGGTGGAGTGTCTAAAAAGTTATAAACTTCAGCTAGTGGTTATAGGCTAGTCTGTGCATTAAGCATTTGGCACTGAGTTCTCCCACATAACAGGGCTCGATGAAAGCACCAGAGGTCTCACACTATCTCATTGCCTGGGAGAGGATTGGAGTTCTGGTTGGTTAAATACCCCAGAATTCCTACCTCTCTTTATGGCTTTGAAGTATAGTGTAGTGGATACAGCGTGCAACTGCCACCTCGTTGGCCAGTGTTCGAGTCCCCTGGTGGGTGGAGTGTCTAAAAAGTTATAAACTTCAGCTAGTGGTTATAGGCTAGTCTGTGCATTAAGCATTTGGCACTGAGTTCTCCCACATAACAGGGCTCGATGAAAGCACCAGAGGTCTCACACTATCTCATTGCCTGGGAGAGGATTGGAGTTCTGGTTGGTTAAATACCCCAGAATTCCTACTCTCTTTATGGCTTTGAAGTATAGTGTAGTGGATACAGCGTGCAACTGCCACCTCGTTGGCCAGTGTTCGAGTCCCCTGGTGGGTGGAGTGTCTAAAAAGTTATAAACTTCAGCTAGTGGTTATAGGCTAGTCTGTGCATTAAGCATTTGGCACTGAGTTCTCCCACATAACAGGGCTCGATGAAAGCACCAGAGGTCTCACACTATCTCATTGCCTGGGAGAGGATTGGAGTTCTGGTTGGTTAAATACCCCAGAATTCCTACCTCTCTTTATGGCTTTGAAGTATAGTGTAGTGGATACAGCGTGCAACTGCCACCTCGTTGGCCAGTGTTCGAGTCCCCTGGTGGGTGGAGTGTCTAAAAAGTTATAAACTTCAGCTAGTGGTTATAGGCTAGTCTGTGCATTAAGCATTTGGCACTGAGTTCTCCCACATAACAGGGCTCGATGAAAAGCACCAGAGGTCTCACACTATCTCATTGCCTGGGAGAGGATTGGAGTTCTGGTTGGTTAAATACCCCAGAATTCCTACCTCTCTTTATGGCTTTGAAGTATAGTGTAGTGGATACAGCGTGCAACTGCCACCTCGTTGGCCAGTGTTCGAGTCCCCTGGTGGGTGGAGTGTCTAAAAAGTTATAAACTTCAGCTAGTGGTTATAGGCTAGTCTGTGCATTAAGCATTTGGCACTGAGTTCTCCCACATAACAGGGCTCGATGAAAGCACCAGAGGTCTCACACTATCTCATTGCCTGGGAGAGGATTGGAGTTCTGGTTGGTTAAATACCCCAGAATTCCTACCTCTCTTTATGGCTTTGAAGTATAGTGTAGTGGATACAGCGTGCAACTGCCACCTCGTTGGCCAGTGTTCGAGTCCCCTGGTGGGTGGAGTGTCTAAAAAGTTATAAACTTCAGCTAGTGGTTATAGGCTAGTCTGTGCATTAAGCATTTGGCACTGAGTTCTCCCACATAACAGGGCTCGATGAAAAGCACCAGAGGTCTCACACTATCTCATTGCCTGGGAGAGGATTGGAGTTCTGGTTGGTTAAATACCCCAGAATTCCTACCTCTCTTTATGGCTTTGAAGTATAGTGTAGTGGATACAGCGTGCAACTGCCACCTCGTTGGCCAGTGTTCGAGTCCCCTGGTGGGTGGAGTGTCTAAAAAGTTATAAACTTCAGCTAGTGGTTATAGGCTAGTCTGTGCATTAAGCATTTGGCACTGAGTTCTCCCACATAACAGGGCTCGATGAAAAGCACCAGAGGTCTCACACTATCTCATTGCCTGGGAGAGGATTGGAGTTCTGGTTGGTTAAATACCCCAGAATTCCTACCTCTCTTTATGGCTTTGAAGTATAGTGTAGTGGATACAGCGTGCAACTGCCACCTCGTTGGCCAGTGTTCGAGTCCCCTGGTGGGTGGAGTGTCTAAAAAGTTATAAACTTCAGCTAGTGGTTATAGGCTAGTCTGTGCATTAAGCATTTGGCACTGAGTTCTCCCACATAACAGGGCTCGATGAAAAGCACCAGAGGTCTCACACTATCTCATTGCCTGGGAGAGGATTGGAGTTCTGGTTGGTTAAATACCCCAGAATTCCTACCTCTCTTTATGGCTTTGAAGTATAGTGTAGTGGATACAGCGTGCAACTGCCACCTCGTTGGCCAGTGTTCGAGTCCCCTGGTGGGTGGAGTGTCTAAAAAGTTATAAACTTCAGCTAGTGGTTATAGGCTAGTCTGTGCATTAAGCATTTGGCACTGAGTTCTCCCACATAACAGGGCTCGATGAAAAGCACCAGAGGTCTCACACTATCTCATTGCCTGGGAGAGGATTGGAGTTCTGGTTGGTTAAATACCCCAGAATTCCTACCTCTCTTTATGGCTTTGAAGTATAGTGTAGTGGATACAGCGTGCAACTGCCACCTCGTTGGCCAGTGTTCGAGTCCCCTGGTGGGTGGAGTGTCTAAAAAGTTATAAACTTCAGCTAGTGGTTATAGGCTAGTCTGTGCATTAAGCATTTGGCACTGAGTTCTCCCACATAACAGGGCTCGATGAAAAGCACCAGAGGTCTCACACTATCTCATTGCCTGGGAGAGGATTGGAGTTCTGGTTGGTTAAATACCCCAGAATTCCTACCTCTCTTTATGGCTTTGAAGTATAGTGTAGTGGATACAGCGTGCAACTGCCACCTCGTTGGCCAGTGTTCGAGTCCCCTGGTGGGTGGAGTGTCTAAAAAGTTATAAACTTCAGCTAGTGGTTATAGGCTAGTCTGTGCATTAAGCATTTGGCACTGAGTTCTCCCACATAACAGGGCTCGATGAAAAGCACCAGAGGTCTCACACTATCTCATTGCCTGGGAGAGGATTGGAGTTCTGGTTGGTTAAATACCCCAGAATTCCTACCTCTCTTTATGGCTTTGAAGTATAGTGTAGTGGATACAGCGTGCAACTGCCACCTCGTTGGCCAGTGTTCGAGTCCCCTGGTGGGTGGAGTGTCTAAAAAGTTATAAACTTCAGCTAGTGGTTATAGGCTAGTCTGTGCATTAAGCATTTGGCACTGAGTTCTCCCACATAACAGGGCTCGATGAAAAGCACCAGAGGTCTCACACTATCTCATTGCCTGGGAGAGGATTGGAGTTCTGGTTGGTTAAATACCCCAGAATTCCTACCTCTCTTTATGGCTTTGAAGTATAGTGTAGTGGATACAGCGTGCAACTGCCACCTCGTTGGCCAGTGTTCGAGTCCCCTGGTGGGTGGAGTGTCTAAAAAGTTATAAACTTCAGCTAGTGGTTATAGGCTAGTCTGTGCATTAAGCATTTGGCACTGAGTTCTCCCACATAACAGGGCTCGATGAAAAGCACCAGAGGTCTCACACTATCTCATTGCCTGGGAGAGGATTGGAGTTCTGGTTGGTTAAATACCCCAGAATTCCTACCTCTCTTTATGGCTTTGAAGTATAGTGTAGTGGATACAGCGTGCAACTGCCACCTCGTTGGCCAGTGTTCGAGTCCCCTGGTGGGTGGAGTGTCTAAAAAGTTATAAACTTCAGCTAGTGGTTATAGGCTAGTCTGTGCATTAAGCATTTGGCACTGAGTTCTCCCACATAACAGGGCTCGATGAAAAGCACCAGAGGTCTCACACTATCTCATTGCCTGGGAGAGGATTGGAGTTCTGGTTGGTTAAATACCCCAGAATTCCTACCTCTCTTTATGGCTTTGAAGTATAGTGTAGTGGATACAGCGTGCAACTGCCACCTCGTTGGCCAGTGTTCGAGTCCCCTGGTGGGTGGAGTGTCTAAAAAGTTATAAACTTCAGCTAGTGGTTATAGGCTAGTCTGTGCATTAAGCATTTGGCACTGAGTTCTCCCACATAACAGGGCTCGATGAAAAGCACCAGAGGTCTCACACTATCTCATTGCCTGGGAGAGGATTGGAGTTCTGGTTGGTTAAATACCCCAGAATTCCTACCTCTCTTTATGGCTTTGAAGTATAGTGTAGTGGATACAGCGTGCAACTGCCACCTCGTTGGCCAGTGTTCGAGTCCCCTGGTGGGTGGAGTGTCTAAAAAGTTATAAACTTCAGCTAGTGGTTATAGGCTAGTCTGTGCATTAAGCATTTGGCACTGAGTTCTCCCACATAACAGGGCTCGATGAAAAGCACCAGAGGTCTCACACTATCTCATTGCCTGGGAGAGGATTGGAGTTCTGGTTGGTTAAATACCCCAGAATTCCTACCTCTCTTTATGGCTTTGAAGTATAGTGTAGTGGATACAGCGTGCAACTGCCACCTCGTTGGCCAGTGTTCGAGTCCCCTGGTGGGTGGAGTGTCTAAAAAGTTATAAACTTCAGCTAGTGGTTATAGGCTAGTCTGTGCATTAAGCATTTGGCACTGAGTTCTCCCACATAACAGGGCTCGATGAAAAGCACCAGAGGTCTCACACTATCTCATTGCCTGGGAGAGGATTGGAGTTCTGGTTGGTTAAATACCCCAGAATTCCTACCTCTCTTTATGGCTTTGAAGTATAGTGTAGTGGATACAGCGTGCAACTGCCACCTCGTTGGCCAGTGTTCGAGTCCCCTGGTGGGTGGAGTGTCTAAAAAGTTATAAACTTCAGCTAGTGGTTATAGGCTAGTCTGTGCATTAAGCATTTGGCACTGAGTTCTCCCACATAACAGGGCTCGATGAAAAGCACCAGAGGTCTCACACTATCTCATTGCCTGGGAGAGGATTGGAGTTCTGGTTGGTTAAATACCCCAGAATTCCTACCTCTCTTTATGGCTTTGAAGTATAGTGTAGTGGATACAGCGTGCAACTGCCACCTCGTTGGCCAGTGTTCGAGTCCCCTGGTGGGTGGAGTGTCTAAAAAGTTATAAACTTCAGCTAGTGGTTATAGGCTAGTCTGTGCATTAAGCATTTGGCACTGAGTTCTCCCACATAACAGGGCTCGATGAAAAGCACCAGAGGTCTCACACTATCTCATTGCCTGGGAGAGGATTGGAGTTCTGGTTGGTTAAATACCCCAGAATTCCTACCTCTCTTTATGGCTTTGAAGTATAGTGTAGTGGATACAGCGTGCAACTGCCACCTCGTTGGCCAGTGTTCGAGTCCCCTGGTGGGTGGAGTGTCTAAAAAGTTATAAAACTTCAGCTAGTGGTTATAGGCTAGTCTGTGCATTAAGCATTTGGCACTGAGTTCTCCCACATAACAGGGCTCGATGAAAAGCACCAGAGGTCTCACACTATCTCATTGCCTGGGAGAGGATTGGAGTTCTGGTTGGTTAAATACCCCAGAATTCCTACCTCTCTTTATGGCTTTGAAGTATAGTGTAGTGGATACAGCGTGCAACTGCCACCTCGTTGGCCAGTGTTCGAGTCCCCTGGTGGGTGGAGTGTCTAAAAAGTTATAAACTTCAGCTAGTGGTTATAGGCTAGTCTGTGCATTAAGCATTTGGCACTGAGTTCTCCCACATAACAGGGCTCGATGAAAAGCACCAGAGGTCTCACACTATCTCATTGCCTGGGAGAGGATTGGAGTTCTGGTTGGTTAAATACCCCAGAATTCCTACTCTCTTTATGGCTTTGAAGTATAGTGTAGTGGATACAGCGTGCAACTGCCACCTCGTTGGCCAGTGTTCGAGTCCCCTGGTGGGTGGAGTGTCTAAAAAGTTATAAACTTCAGCTAGTGGTTATAGGCTAGTCTGTGCATTAAGCATTTGGCACTGAGTTCTCCCACATAACAGGGCTCGATGAAAAGCACCAGAGGTCTCACACTATCTCATTGCCTGGGAGAGGATTGGAGTTCTGGTTGGTTAAATACCCCAGAATTCCTACCTCTCTTTATGGCTTTGAAGTATAGTGTAGTGGATACAGCGTGCAACTGCCACCTCGTTGGCCAGTGTTCGAGTCCCCTGGTGGGTGGAGTGTCTAAAAAGTTATAAACTTCAGCTAGTGGTTATAGGCTAGTCTGTGCATTAAGCATTTGGCACTGAGTTCTCCCACATAACAGGGCTCGATGAAAAGCACCAGAGGTCTCACACTATCTCATTGCCTGGGAGAGGATTGGAGTTCTGGTTGGTTAAATACCCCAGAATTCCTACCTCTCTTTATGGCTTTGAAGTATAGTGTAGTGGATACAGCGTGCAACTGCCACCTCGTTGGCCAGTGTTCGAGTCCCCTGGTGGGTGGAGTGTCTAAAAAGTTATAAAACTTCAGCTAGTGGTTATAGGCTAGTCTGTGCATTAAGCATTTGGCACTGAGTTCTCCCACATAACAGGGCTCGATGAAAAGCACCAGAGGTCTCACACTATCTCATTGCCTGGGAGAGGATTGGAGTTCTGGTTGGTTAAATACCCCAGAATTCCTACCTCTCTTTATGGCTTTGAAGTATAGTGTAGTGGATACAGCGTGCAACTGCCACCTCGTTGGCCAGTGTTCGAGTCCCCTGGTGGGTGGAGTGTCTAAAAAGTTATAAACTTCAGCTAGTGGTTATAGGCTAGTCTGTGCATTAAGCATTTGGCACTGAGTTCTCCCACATAACAGGGCTCGATGAAAAGCACCAGAGGTCTCACACTATCTCATTGCCTGGGAGAGGATTGGAGTTCTGGTTGGTTAAATACCCCAGAATTCCTACCTCTCTTTATGGCTTTGAAGTATAGTGTAGTGGATACAGCGTGCAACTGCCACCTCGTTGGCCAGTGTTCGAGTCCCCTGGTGGGTGGAGTGTCTAAAAAGTTATAAACTTCAGCTAGTGGTTATAGGCTAGTCTGTGCATTAAGCATTTGGCACTGAGTTCTCCCACATAACAGGGCTCGATGAAAAGCACCAGAGGTCTCACACTATCTCATTGCCTGGGAGAGGATTGGAGTTCTGGTTGGTTAAATACCCCAGAATTCCTACCTCTCTTTATGGCTTTGAAGTATAGTGTAGTGGATACAGCGTGCAACTGCCACCTCGTTGGCCAGTGTTCGAGTCCCCTGGTGGGTGGAGTGTCTAAAAAGTTATAAACTTCAGCTAGTGGTTATAGGCTAGTCTGTGCATTAAGCATTTGGCACTGAGTTCTCCCACATAACAGGGCTCGATGAAAAGCACCAGAGGTCTCACACTATCTCATTGCCTGGGAGAGGATTGGAGTTCTGGTTGGTTAAATACCCCAGAATTCCTACCTCTCTTTATGGCTTTGAAGTATAGTGTAGTGGATACAGCGTGCAACTGCCACCTCGTTGGCCAGTGTTCGAGTCCCCTGGTGGGTGGAGTGTCTAAAAAGTTATAAAACTTCAGCTAGTGGTTATAGGCTAGTCTGTGCATTAAGCATTTGGCACTGAGTTCTCCCACATAACAGGGCTCGATGAAAAGCACCAGAGGTCTCACACTATCTCATTGCCTGGGAGAGGATTGGAGTTCTGGTTGGTTAAATACCCCAGAATTCCTACCTCTCTTTATGGCTTTGAAGTATAGTGTAGTGGATACAGCGTGCAACTGCCACCTCGTTGGCCAGTGTTCGAGTCCCCTGGTGGGTGGAGTGTCTAAAAAGTTATAAACTTCAGCTAGTGGTTATAGGCTAGTCTGTGCATTAAGCATTTGGCACTGAGTTCTCCCACATAACAGGGCTCGATGAAAAGCACCAGAGGTCTCACACTATCTCATTGCCTGGGAGAGGATTGGAGTTCTGGTTGGTTAAATACCCCAGAATTCCTACCTCTCTTTATGGCTTTGAAGTATAGTGTAGTGGATACAGCGTGCAACTGCCACCTCGTTGGCCAGTGTTCGAGTCCCCTGGTGGGTGGAGTGTCTAAAAAGTTATAAAACTTCAGCTAGTGGTTATAGGCTAGTCTGTGCATTAAGCATTTGGCACTGAGTTCTCCCACATAACAGGGCTCGATGAAAAGCACCAGAGGTCTCACACTATCTCATTGCCTGGGAGAGGATTGGAGTTCTGGTTGGTTAAATACCCCAGAATTCCTACCTCTCTTTATGGCTTTGAAGTATAGTGTAGTGGATACAGCGTGCAACTGCCACCTCGTTGGCCAGTGTTCGAGTCCCCTGGTGGGTGGAGTGTCTAAAAAGTTATAAACTTCAGCTAGTGGTTATAGGCTAGTCTGTGCATTAAGCATTTGGCACTGAGTTCTCCCACATAACAGGGCTCGATGAAAAGCACCAGAGGTCTCACACTATCTCATTGCCTGGGAGAGGATTGGAGTTCTGGTTGGTTAAATACCCCAGAATTCCTACCTCTCTTTATGGCTTTGAAGTATAGTGTAGTGGATACAGCGTGCAACTGCCACCTCGTTGGCCAGTGTTCGAGTCCCCTGGTGGGTGGAGTGTCTAAAAAGTTATAAAACTTCAGCTAGTGGTTATAGGCTAGTCTGTGCATTAAGCATTTGGCACTGAGTTCTCCCACATAACAGGGCTCGATGAAAAGCACCAGAGGTCTCACACTATCTCATTGCCTGGGAGAGGATTGGAGTTCTGGTTGGTTAAATACCCCAGAATTCCTACCTCTCTTTATGGCTTTGAAGTATAGTGTAGTGGATACAGCGTGCAACTGCCACCTCGTTGGCCAGTGTTCGAGTCCCCTGGTGGGTGGAGTGTCTAAAAAGTTATAAACTTCAGCTAGTGGTTATAGGCTAGTCTGTGCATTAAGCATTTGGCACTGAGTTCTCCCACATAACAGGGCTCGATGAAAAGCACCAGAGGTCTCACACTATCTCATTGCCTGGGAGAGGATTGGAGTTCTGGTTGGTTAAATACCCCAGAATTCCTACCTCTCTTTATGGCTTTGAAGTATAGTGTAGTGGATACAGCGTGCAACTGCCACCTCGTTGGCCAGTGTTCGAGTCCCCTGGTGGGTGGAGTGTCTAAAAAGTTATAAAACTTCAGCTAGTGGTTATAGGCTAGTCTGTGCATTAAGCATTTGGCACTGAGTTCTCCCACATAACAGGGCTCGATGAAAAGCACCAGAGGTCTCACACTATCTCATTGCCTGGGAGAGGATTGGAGTTCTGGTTGGTTAAATACCCCAGAATTCCTACCTCTCTTTATGGCTTTGAAGTATAGTGTAGTGGATACAGCGTGCAACTGCCACCTCGTTGGCCAGTGTTCGAGTCCCCTGGTGGGTGGAGTGTCTAAAAAGTTATAAACTTCAGCTAGTGGTTATAGGCTAGTCTGTGCATTAAGCATTTGGCACTGAGTTCTCCCACATAACAGGGCTCGATGAAAAGCACCAGAGGTCTCACACTATCTCATTGCCTGGGAGAGGATTGGAGTTCTGGTTGGTTAAATACCCCAGAATTCCTACCTCTCTTTATGGCTTTGAAGTATAGTGTAGTGGATACAGCGTGCAACTGCCACCTCGTTGGCCAGTGTTCGAGTCCCCTGGTGGGTGGAGTGTCTAAAAAGTTATAAACTTCAGCTAGTGGTTATAGGCTAGTCTGTGCATTAAGCATTTGGCACTGAGTTCTCCCACATAACAGGGCTCGATGAAAAGCACCAGAGGTCTCACACTATCTCATTGCCTGGGAGAGGATTGGAGTTCTGGTTGGTTAAATACCCCAGAATTCCTACCTCTCTTTATGGCTTTGAAGTATAGTGTAGTGGATACAGCGTGCAACTGCCACCTCGTTGGCCAGTGTTCGAGTCCCCTGGTGGGTGGAGTGTCTAAAAAGTTATAAAACTTCAGCTAGTGGTTATAGGCTAGTCTGTGCATTAAGCATTTGGCACTGAGTTCTCCCACATAACAGGGCTCGATGAAAAGCACCAGAGGTCTCACACTATCTCATTGCCTGGGAGAGGATTGGAGTTCTGGTTGGTTAAATACCCCAGAATTCCTACCTCTCTTTATGGCTTTGAAGTATAGTGTAGTGGATACAGCGTGCAACTGCCACCTCGTTGGCCAGTGTTCGAGTCCCCTGGTGGGTGGAGTGTCTAAAAAGTTATAAAACTTCAGCTAGTGGTTATAGGCTAGTCTGTGCATTAAGCATTTGGCACTGAGTTCTCCCACATAACAGGGCTCGATGAAAAGCACCAGAGGTCTCACACTATCTCATTGCCTGGGAGAGGATTGGAGTTCTGGTTGGTTAAATACCCCAGAATTCCTACCTCTCTTTATGGCTTTGAAGTATAGTGTAGTGGATACAGCGTGCAACTGCCACCTCGTTGGCCAGTGTTCGAGTCCCCTGGTGGGTGGAGTGTCTAAAAAGTTATAAAACTTCAGCTAGTGGTTATAGGCTAGTCTGTGCATTAAGCATTTGGCACTGAGTTCTCCCACATAACAGGGCTCGATGAAAAGCACCAGAGGTCTCACACTATCTCATTGCCTGGGAGAGGATTGGAGTTCTGGTTGGTTAAATACCCCAGAATTCCTACCTCTCTTTATGGCTTTGAAGTATAGTGTAGTGGATACAGCGTGCAACTGCCACCTCGTTGGCCAGTGTTCGAGTCCCCTGGTGGGTGGAGTGTCTAAAAAGTTATAAACTTCAGCTAGTGGTTATAGGCTAGTCTGTGCATTAAGCATTTGGCACTGAGTTCTCCCACATAACAGGGCTCGATGAAAAGCACCAGAGGTCTCACACTATCTCATTGCCTGGGAGAGGATTGGAGTTCTGGTTGGTTAAATACCCCAGAATTCCTACCTCTCTTTATGGCTTTGAAGTATAGTGTAGTGGATACAGCGTGCAACTGCCACCTCGTTGGCCAGTGTTCGAGTCCCCTGGTGGGTGGAGTGTCTAAAAAGTTATAAAACTTCAGCTAGTGGTTATAGGCTAGTCTGTGCATTAAGCATTTGGCACTGAGTTCTCCCACATAACAGGGCTCGATGAAAAGCACCAGAGGTCTCACACTATCTCATTGCCTGGGAGAGGATTGGAGTTCTGGTTGGTTAAATACCCCAGAATTCCTACCTCTCTTTATGGCTTTGAAGTATAGTGTAGTGGATACAGCGTGCAACTGCCACCTCGTTGGCCAGTGTTCGAGTCCCCTGGTGGGTGGAGTGTCTAAAAAGTTATAAACTTCAGCTAGTGGTTATAGGCTAGTCTGTGCATTAAGCATTTGGCACTGAGTTCTCCCACATAACAGGGCTCGATGAAAAGCACCAGAGGTCTCACACTATCTCATTGCCTGGGAGAGGATTGGAGTTCTGGTTGGTTAAATACCCCAGAATTCCTACCTCTCTTTATGGCTTTGAAGTATAGTGTAGTGGATACAGCGTGCAACTGCCACCTCGTTGGCCAGTGTTCGAGTCCCCTGGTGGGTGGAGTGTCTAAAAAGTTATAAACTTCAGCTAGTGGTTATAGGCTAGTCTGTGCATTAAGCATTTGGCACTGAGTTCTCCCACATAACAGGGCTCGATGAAAAGCACCAGAGGTCTCACACTATCTCATTGCCTGGGAGAGGATTGGAGTTCTGGTTGGTTAAATACCCCAGAATTCCTACCTCTCTTTATGGCTTTGAAGTATAGTGTAGTGGATACAGCGTGCAACTGCCACCTCGTTGGCCAGTGTTCGAGTCCCCTGGTGGGTGGAGTGTCTAAAAAGTTATAAACTTCAGCTAGTGGTTATAGGCTAGTCTGTGCATTAAGCATTTGGCACTGAGTTCTCCCACATAACAGGGCTCGATGAAAGAGCACCAGAGGTCTCACACTATCTCATTGCCTGGGAGAGGATTGGAGTTCTGGTTGGTTAAATACCCCAGAATTCCTACCTCTCTTTATGGCTTTGAAGTATAGTGTAGTGGATACAGCGTGCAACTGCCACCTCGTTGGCCAGTGTTCGAGTCCCCTGGTGGGTGGAGTGTCTAAAAAGTTATAAACTTCAGCTAGTGGTTATAGGCTAGTCTGTGCATTAAGCATTTGGCACTGAGTTCTCCCACATAACAGGGCTCGATGAAAGAGCACCAGAGGTCTCACACTATCTCATTGCCTGGGAGAGGATTGGAGTTCTGGTTGGTTAAATACCCCAGAATTCCTACCTCTCTTTATGGCTTTGAAGTATAGTGTAGTGGATACAGCGTGCAACTGCCACCTCGTTGGCCAGTGTTCGAGTCCCCTGGTGGGTGGAGTGTCTAAAAAGTTATAAACTTCAGCTAGTGGTTATAGGCTAGTCTGTGCATTAAGCATTTGGCACTGAGTTCTCCCACATAACAGGGCTCGATGAAAGAGCACCAGAGGTCTCACACTATCTCATTGCCTGGGAGAGGATTGGAGTTCTGGTTGGTTAAATACCCCAGAATTCCTACCTCTCTTTATGGCTTTGAAGTATAGTGTAGTGGATACAGCGTGCAACTGCCACCTCGTTGGCCAGTGTTCGAGTCCCCTGGTGGGTGGAGTGTCTAAAAAGTTATAAACTTCAGCTAGTGGTTATAGGCTAGTCTGTGCATTAAGCATTTGGCACTGAGTTCTCCCACATAACAGGGCTCGATGAAAGAGCACCAGAGGTCTCACACTATCTCATTGCCTGGGAGAGGATTGGAGTTCTGGTTGGTTAAATACCCCAGAATTCCTACCTCTCTTTATGGCTTTGAAGTATAGTGTAGTGGATACAGCGTGCAACTGCCACCTCGTTGGCCAGTGTTCGAGTCCCCTGGTGGGTGGAGTGTCTAAAAAGTTATAAACTTCAGCTAGTGGTTATAGGCTAGTCTGTGCATTAAGCATTTGGCACTGAGTTCTCCCACATAACAGGGCTCGATGAAAAGCACCAGAGGTCTCACACTATCTCATTGCCTGGGAGAGGATTGGAGTTCTGGTTGGTTAAATACCCCAGAATTCCTACCTCTCTTTATGGCTTTGAAGTATAGTGTAGTGGATACAGCGTGCAACTGCCACCTCGTTGGCCAGTGTTCGAGTCCCCTGGTGGGTGGAGTGTCTAAAAAGTTATAAACTTCAGCTAGTGGTTATAGGCTAGTCTGTGCATTAAGCATTTGGCACTGAGTTCTCCCACATAACAGGGCTCGATGAAAAGCACCAGAGGTCTCACACTATCTCATTGCCTGGGAGAGGATTGGGTTCTGGTTGGTTAAATACCCCAGAATTCCTACCTCTCTTAA
Organism: Procambarus virginalis; assembly: GCA_020271785.1. Lineage (NCBI taxonomy): Eukaryota > Metazoa > Arthropoda > Malacostraca > Decapoda > Cambaridae > Procambarus > Procambarus virginalis. The sequence goes on from WNGS01169170.1 coordinate 18,625, forward strand.
TGGCTTTGAAGTATAGTGTAGTGGATACAGCGTGCAACTGCCACCTCGTTGGCCAGTGTTCGAGTCCCCTGGTGGGTGGAGTGTCTAAAAAGTTATAAACTTCAGCTAGTGGTTATAGGCTAGTCTGTGCATTAAGCATTTGGCACTGAGTTCTCCCACATAACAGGGCTCGATGAAAGAGCACCAGAGGTCTCACACTATCTCATTGCCTGGGAGAGGATTGGGTTCTGGTTGGTTAAATACCCCAGAATTCCTACCTCTCTTAATGGCTTTGAAGTATGGTGTAGTGGATACAGCGTGCAACTGCCACCTCGTTGGCCAGTGTTCGAGTCCCCTGGTGGGTGGAGTGTCTAAAAAGTTATAAACTTCAGCTAGTGGTTATAGGCTAGTCTGTGCATTAAGCATTTGGCACTGAGTTCTCCCACATAACAGGGCTCGATGAAAGAGCACCAGAGGTCTCACACTATCTCATTGCCTGGGAGAGGATTGGGTTCTGGTTGGTTAAATACCCAGAATTCCTACCTCTCTTTATGGCTTTGAAGTATAGTGTAGTGGATACAGCGTGCAACTGCCACCTCGTTGGCCAGTGTTCGAGTCCCCTGGTGGGTGGAGTGTCTAAAAAGTTATAAACTTCAGCTAGTGGTTATAGGCTAGTCTGTGCATTAAGCATTTATGGCACTGAGTTCTCCCACATAACAGGCTCGATGAAAGAGCACCAGAGGTCTCACACTATCTCATTGCCTGGAGAGGTTTGGGTTCTGGTTGTTTAATACCCCAGAATTCCTACCTCTCTTAATGGCTTTGAATTATGGTGTAGTGGATACAGCGTGCAACTGCCACCTCGTTGGCCAGTGTTCGAGTCCCCTGGTGGGTGGAGTGTCTAAAAAGTTTTAAACTTCAGCTAGTGGTTATAGGCTAGTCTGCACATTAATCATTTGGCACTGAGTTCTCCCACATAACAGGGCTCAATGAAAGAGCACCAGAGGTCTCACACTATCTCATTGCCTGGGAGAGGATTGGGTTCTGTTTGGTTAAATACCCCAGAATTCCTACCTTTCTTAATGGCTTTGAAGTATGGTGTAGTGGATACAGCGTGCAACTGCCACCTCGTTGGCCAGTGTTCGAGTCCCCTGGTGGGTGGAGTGTCTAAAAAGTTTTAAACTTCAGCTAGTGGTTATAAGCTATTCTGTGCATTAATCATTTGGCACTGAGTTCTCCCACAACAGGGCTCGATGAAAGAGCACCAGAGGTCTCACACTATCTCATTGCCTGGGAGAGGATTGGGTTCTGGTTGGTTAAATACCCCAGAATTCTATCCTCTTAATGGATTTGAATTATGGTATAGTGGATACAGTGTGCAACTGCCACCTAGTTGCCAGTGTTCGAGTCCCCTGGTGTGGGAGTCTAAAAAGTTTTAAACTTCAGCTAGTGGTTAGGCTAGTCTGCGCATTAAGCATTTGGCACTGAGTTCTCCCACATAACATGGCTCGATGAAAGAGCACCAGAGGTCTCACACTATCTCATTGCCTGTAAGAGGATTGGGTTCTGGTTGGTTAAATACCCCAGAACTCCTATCTCTCATAATGGATTTGAATTATGGTATAGTGGATACAGTGTGCAACTGCCACCTCGTTGGCCAGTGTTCGAGTCCCCTGGTGGGTGGAGAGTCTAAGAAGTTATAAACTTCAGCTAGTGGTTATAGGCTAGTCTGTGCATTAAGCATTTGGCACTGAGTTCTCTCATATAACAGGGCTCGATGAAAGAGCACCAGAGGTCTCACACTATCTCATTGCCTGGGAGAGGATTGGGTTCTGGTTGGTTAAATACCCCAGAATTCCTACCTCTCTTAATGGCTTTAAAGTATGGTGTAGTGGATACAGCGAGCACCTGCCACCTCGTTGGCCAGTGTTCGAGTCCCCTGGTGGGTGGAGTGTCTAAAATTATAAACTTCAGCTAGTGGTTATAGGCTAGTCTGTGCATTAAGCATTTGGCACTGAGTTCTCCCACATAACAGGCTTGATGAAAGAGCACCAGAGGTCTCACACTATCTCATTGCCTGGGAGAGGATTGGGTTCTGGTTGGTTAAATACCC
>WNGS01169170.1:32143-48552 GCA_020271785.1 Procambarus virginalis
TTAACCACTTAACTGCGCCAACCGAGTTTTCTCGGTCGGCGGGAAACTGCGCCAACCGAGAAAACTCGTTTTGATTTTTTGGTACCCATTCGAAACGCGCGCGCGGTTGGTTGTGTACGAGATGGATGCCTGAGGCCGTCAGTGAGGGGCGGCCATTTTGAAAAAAAATCCCAGAATGCCCCAGGCCCGAGGGTAGCCTCAGTTTTGATCGAGCAACCATGGCGGACGCACGCGCCTCCAGCTCCCAGTCACCCGTGGGACGCGCTGTTACAAAACCGCTTTCTCCAGGGGAGATAAACAGTTTATTGTTTGAGGATGAAGTGGAATATTATGTTGATGATCCAAGGATTGATAGAGACATAACTCAAGGGTCTAGTGGAAGTGAAATAGATACAGATGAAGATGATACAGTGAGCTCGTATCGTTCAGGGCGAGCTGCACGCACAATGAAGCGTCACAGGTCATCGCCCTTGCCAGAATTATCCCCACCACCACCACCTCCATCTCCCATTTTTGACGACAGTGATACTATTGAGTCATTTTCTGGGTTTAGTGACGCCGCTTCTGATACAAGTAGCATAGATGAGGCAAGGGCTAGCAGCTGCCGTCGTCTCGGTGTTACCAGGCGCAGATCTGCTGTCTCAGCAGGTCGCCCTGCCAAGCGCCGCCATGTATCCCCTATCGACGACACTGACGACAGTGTTGCCTCTACATCTACTTTCCCTGATCGCCCTACTAGTAGACAAGGTGGAAGACCTCCAACTCCTACCCAAAGGAGATTTAGTGCCAGAAAACGCACCCGTAGTGGAGTCGCTCGTGTAGGTGCCAAAAGGAGAACGGCTGAATTTGTGTGGGAGGACTGTGATATTTTTGTACCACACAAACCTCAATTTGATGATAGGGATGTGGGGGTTGCACCCATGTTCCCGTACACAGGTGAAGACATGACGGAAATGGACTATTTTCGTGCATACTTTGATGAGCAGTTCATGCAACATCTTGTTGCCGAAACCAACAGATATGCAGGGCAACTTATTGAAGCTGGAATATTACAGGCTTCACGTATGATACGTTGGAAGGACACCACTGTGGCTGAGCTGTATGTGTTCTTTGCTCTATGTATGCTCCAAAAACATTCGGAGAAGCAAGTTATTCAGGATTATTGGAACAAAGACGCTGCTGTTCCATCACCTGTGTTCAACAAATACATGTCACGAGACAGGTTTCTGCTACTACTACGGTGCCTGCATTTTGAAAACCTTGAAAATTTTGATAGAAATGATCGACTTTGGAGAGTGCGAAAAGTGTTCAATGATCTCAAAGGGAAATTTCGTGATTACTTTGTACCTGGACAGAATGTTGTCATTGATGAATCCCTAGTTCTTTTCAAGGGACGTCTTCTCTTCAAACAGTACATCCCATCAAAACGGCACCGCTTTGGCCTCAAATTTTTTGTACTGTGCGACTGTGAAACCGGAATGGTGATCGATATGATATTATATTCTGGTACAAATGTAGACATACCCTCAGACGATCCTCTCGGATTTTCTGGCAGTGTAGTGAAGACGCTAATGGAACCATTGCTGAACAAGGGGCACATTCTGTACACTGACAATTATTATACGAGCCCCTTGCTAACAAAGTTCTTGCTTGAACATAACACGGGAGTGTGTGGCACTGTAAAGACAAATAGGAAAGAAATGCCGGTTTTGGAAAATAATATTGGTGTAGGTGATTGTGAACTTAGAAAATGTGACAAAATATTAGCAGTGCGTTGGAAAGACAAACGTGAAGTCAATATGTTGTCAACAGTTCACACTGGTGAAATGCTTGACAGTGGCAAAGTGAGGTATCGAGGTGATGGATCATTGTTCAAGCCAGATTGTATCATTGACTACAATATAAATATGAGACTTGTAGATAAATGTGATATGATGGTTGGTGCCGTCGAATGTGTCCGCAGAACTGTAAAGTGGACAAGGAAATTCTTCTTTCATCTTGTGGATGTAACAGTGCTCAACTGTTTCAACATGTTTTTGATGAAAACGGGCAAAAAACCTTCAATTCGAGTGTTTAGTGAAGCTCTGCTGTCGCAATTACTCGCCAAGTATGGCCAGAAAGAAAGTGTAAGAACAGTTTATCATGCCCCAACCAGAGCGCATTTAGTTTCCAACAGACTGGCTGGTAAAGAGGCTTTTGCAATTCACAAGCCTGCCTACCTACCTCCTACAGGAACTAAGTCCAAAGGCATACGTGAGTGCATTGTTTGCAAGCACTCAGAACGAAAACCAAGGAAGCGAAAATCTGTGTGTACTATATGTGTCGAGTGCAAAGTCCCGCTGTGTCTCATGGACTGCTTCTTTGAATATCACTCGCTTGCTAAGTACTAAGAGTGTAGTAGTGTGTGTTACTTTGTAAATAGTGTGTAAAACGGTATATAATGTATTATTAGTGAAAGTAAAACCAGAAATATTGAAACAATAAACCTTTATTGAGAACACTTTAGTGACACATGTATCACAGTTCCATGGAACATAATGGATGTTATACTTTATATACAGTGTCAGGACACATATATACATCTGATACGATACGAAAATAACATTAGAAAGCATTGAAAATACATAGAAATATTATTTGTAAATATAATTGTGGCAACTGGCGGGTCTTGAATGGCCCGCGCGACCGTGTCTGGGCGACTCACGCACCAGCGACCAGCCCATGATGACGTCACAGCGCACCTTGTCCACCTCCTCACGGCCAAAGTAAGTTGAATTTGACATTATTTTTTATATACACGTGTTCAGGGAAGGGAATTTATTATTTTAAAAAGAAAAAAAAAATTTGGGAACACTTGATTTCATGCGCACCGGGGAATTTCACAATAAAGTCGGCGCAGCACGGTGGTTAATGTCTTTGAAGTATGGTGTAGTGGATACAGCGTGCAACTGCCACCTCGTTGGCCAGTGTTCGAATCCCCTGGTGGGTGGAGTGTCTAAAAAGTTATAAACTTCAGCTAGTGGTTATAGGCAAGTCTGTGCATTAAGCATTTGGCACTGAGTACTCCCACATAACAGGGCTCGATGAAAGAGCACCAGAGGTCTCACATTATCTCATTGCCTGGGAGAGGATTGGGTTCTGGTTGGCTAAATACCCCAGAATTCCTACCTCTCTTAATGGCTTTGAAATATGGTGTAGTGGAAACAGCGTGAAACTGCCTCCTCGGGTGACAGTGTTCGAATCCCCTGGTGGGTGGAGTGTCTAAAAAGTTATAAATTCAGCTAGTGGTTATAGAATAGTCGGTACATTAAGCATTTGGCACTGAGTTCTCCCACATAACAGGGCTCGATGAAAGAGCACCAGAGGTCTCAAACTATCTCATTGCCTTGGAAAGCATTGGGTTCTGGTTGGTTAAATAAACCAGAATTCCTACCTCTTTTAAAGGCTTTGAAGTATGGTGTAGTGGATACAGCGTGCAACTTCCACCTCGTTGGCCAGTGTTCGAGTCCCCTGGTGGGTGGAGTTTCTTAAAAGCTATAAAGTTCAACTAGTGGTTATAGGCTAGTCTGTGCATTAAGCATTTGTCACTGAGTTCTCCCACATAACAGGGCTTGATAAAAGAGCACCAGAGGTCTCACACTATCTCTCTACCTGGGAGATGATTGGGTTCTGGTTGGTTAAATACCCCAGAATTCCTACCTCTCTTAATGGCTTTGAAGTATGGTGTAGTGGATACAGCGTGCAACTGCCACCTCGTTGGCCAGTGTTCGAGTCCCCTGGTGGGTGGAGTGTCTAAAAAGTTATAAACTTCAGCTAGTGGTTATAGGCTAGTCTGTGCATTTGGCACTGAGTTCTCCCACATAACAGGGCTCAATGAAAGAGCACCAGAGGTCTCACACTATCTCATTGCCTGGGAGAGGATGGGTTCTGGTTGGTTAAATACCCCAGAATTCCTACCTCTCTTAATGGCTTTGAAGTATGGTGTAGTGGATACAGCGTGCAACTGCCACCTCGTTGGCCAGTGTTCGAGTCCCCTGGTGGGTGGAGTGTCTAAAAGGTATAAACTTCAGCTAGTGGTTATAGGCTAGTCTGTGCATTAAGCATTTGGCACTGAGTTCTCCCACATAACAGGGCTCGATGAAAGAGCACCAGAGGTCTCACACTATCTCATTGCCTGGGAGAGGATTGGGTTCTGGTTGGTTAAATACCCCAGAATTCCTACCTCTCTTAATGGCTTTGAAGTATGGTGTAGTGGATACAGCGTGCAACTGCCACCTCGTTGGCCAGTGTTCGAGTCCCCTGGTGGGTGGAGTGTCTAAAAAGTTATAAACTTCAGCTAGTGGTTATAGGCTAGTCTGTGCATTAAGCATTTGGCACTGAGTTCTCCCACATAACAGGGCTCGATGAAAGAGCACCAGAGGTCTCACACTATCTCATTGCGGGAGAGGATTGGGTTCTGGTTGGTTAAATACCCCAGAATTCCTACCTCTCTTAATGGCTTTGAAGTATGGTGTAGTGGATACAGCGTGCAACTGCCACCTCGTTGGCCAGTGTTCGAGTCCCCTGGTGGGTGGAGTGTCTAAAAAGTTATAAACTTCAGCTAGTGGTTATAGGCTAGTCTGTGCATTAATCATTTGGCACTGAGTTCTCCCACATAACAGGGCTCGATGAAAGAGCACCAGAGGTCTCACACTATCTCATTGCCTGGGAGAGGTTTGGGTTCTGGTTGGTTAAATACCCCAGAATTCCTATCTCTCTTAATGGCTTTGAATTATGGTGTAGTGGATACAGTGTGCAACTGCCACCTCGTTGGCCAGTGTTCGAGTCCCCTGGTGGGTGGAGTGTCTAAAAAGTTATAAACTTCAGCTAGTGTTTATAGGCTAGTCTGTGCATTAAGCATTTGGCACTGAGTTCTCCCACATAACAGGGCTCAATGAAAGAGCACCAGAGGTCTCACACTATCTCATTGCCTGGGAGAGGATTGGGTTCTGGTTGGTTAAATACCCCAGAATTCCTACCTCTCTTAATGGCTTTGAAATATGGTGTAGTGGATACAGCGTGAAACTGCCACCTCGTTGGCCAGTGTTCGAGTCCCCTGGTGGGTGGAGTCTAAAAAGTTGTAAACTTCAGCTAGTGGTTATAGGCTAGTCTGTGCATTAAGCATTTGGCACTGAGTTCTCCCACATAACAGGGCTCGATGAAAGAGCACCAGAGGTCTCACACTATCTGCAGGCGAAGAGTCACAATAACGTGGCTGAAGTATGTTGACCAGACACACACTAGAAGTTGAAGGGACGACGACGTTTCGGTCCGTCCTTGACCATTCTCAAGTCGCTTGTGATGAGGGGGTAGAGAACGGGAATAAATAGGCAAGATAGAGGTGAGGAGGAAGTAAGGTGTGGAGAATAGTAGTAATAATGAGAACTGCAGAAGGCCTATTGGCCCATACGAGGCAGCTCCCATTATAACCACCGAAGGAAAGGTAATAGGAATAAGCAGAGGATAGCAAGGGAGCGTAGAAAGACAATGANCTCTCTTAATGGCTTTGAAGTATGGTGTAGTGGATACCGTGCAACTGCCACCTCGTTGGCCAGTGTTCGAGTCCCCTGTGGGTGGAGTGTCTAAAAAGTTTAAAACTTCAGCTAGTGGTTATAGGCTAGTCTGTGCATTAAGCATTTGGCACTGAGTTCTCCCACATAACAGGGCTCGATGAAAGAGCACCAGATGTCTCACACTATCTCATTGCCTGGAGAGGATTGGGTTCTGGTTGGTTAAATACCCCAAATTCCTACCTCTCTTAATGGCTTTGAAATATGGTGTAGTGGATACAGCGTGCAACTGCCACCGTTGGCCAGTGTTCGAGTCCCCTGGTGGGTGGAGTGTCTAAAAAGTTATAAACTTCAGCTAGTGGTTATAGGCTAGTCTGTGCATTAAGCATTTGGCACTGAGTTCTCCCACAAACAGGGCTCGATGAAAGAGCACCAGAGGTCTCACACTATCTCATTGCCTGGGAGAGGATTGGGTTCTGGTTGGTTAAATACCCCAGAATTCCTACCTCTCTTAATGGCTTTGAATTATGGTGTAGTGGATACAGCGTGCAACTGCCACCTCGTTGGCCAGTGTTCGAGTCCCCTGGTGGGTGGAGTGTCTAAAAAGTTTAAACTTCAGCTAGTGGTTATAGGCTAGTCTGTGCATTAAGCATTTGGCACTGAGTTCCCCACATAACAGGGCTCGATGAAAGAGCACCAGAGGTCTCACACTATCTCATTGCCTGGGAGAGGATTGGTTCTGGTTGGTTAAATACCCCAGAATTCCTACCTCTCTTAATGGCTTTGAAGTATGGTGTAGTGGATACAGCGTGCAACTGCCACCTCGTTGGCCAGTGTTCGAGTCCCCTGGTGGGTGGAGTGTCTAAAAAGTTATAAACTTCAGCTAGTGGTTATAGGCTAGTCTGTGCATTAAGCATTTGGCACTGAGTTCTCCCACATAACAGGGCTCGATGAAAGAGCACCAGAGGTCTCACACTATCTCATTGCCTGGGAGAGGATTGGGTTCTGGTTGGTTAAATACCCCAGAATTCCTACCTCTCTTAATGGCTTTGAAGTATGGTGTAGTGGATACAGCGTGCAACTGCCACCTCGTTGGCCAGTGTTCGAGTCCCCTGGTGGGTGGAGTGTCTAAAAAGTTATAAACTTCAGCTAGTGGTTATAGGCTAGTCTGTGCATTAAGCATTTGGCACTGAGTTCTCCCACATAACAGGGCTCGATGAAAGAGCACCAGAGGTCTCACACTATCTCATTGCCTGGGAGAGGATTGGGTTCTGGTTGGTTAAATACCCCAGAATTCCTACCTCTCTTAATGGCTTTGAAGTATGGTGTAGTGGATACAGCGTGCAACTGCCACCTCGTTGGCCAGTGTTCGAGTCCCCTGGTGGGTGGAGTGTCTAAAAAGTTATAAACTTCAGCTAGTGGTTATAGGCTAGTCTGTGCATTAAGCATTTGGCACTGAGTTCTCCCACATAACAGGGCTCGATGAAAGAGCACCAGAGGTCTCACACTATCTCATTGCCTGGGAGAGGATTGGGTTCTGGTTGGTTAAATACCCCAGAATTCCTACCTCTCTTAATGGCTTTGAAGTATGGTGTAGTGGATACAGCGTGCAACTGCCACCTCGTTGGCCAGTGTTCGAGTCCCCTGGTGGGTGGAGTGTCTAAAAAGTTATAAACTTCAGCTAGTGGTTATAGGCTAGTCTGTGCATTAAGCATTTGGCACTGAGTTCTCCCACATAACAGGGCTCGATGAAAGAGCACCAGAGGTCTCACACTATCTCATTGCCTGGGAGAGGATTGGGTTCTGGTTGGTTAAATACCCCAGAATTCCTACCTCTCTTAATGGCTTTGAAGTATGGTGTAGTGGATACAGCGTGCAACTGCCACCTCGTTGGCCAGTGTTCGAGTCCCCTGGTGGGTGGAGTGTCTAAAAAGTTATAAACTTCAGCTAGTGGTTATAGGCTAGTCTGTGCATTAAGCATTTGGCACTGAGTTCTCCCACATAACAGGGCTCGATGAAAGAGCACCAGAGGTCTCACACTATCTCATTGCCTGGGAGAGGATTGGGTTCTGGTTGGTTAAATACCCCAGAATTCCTACCTCTCTTAATGGCTTTGAAGTATGGTGTAGTGGATACAGCGTGCAACTGCCACCTCGTTGGCCAGTGTTCGAGTCCCCTGGTGGGTGGAGTGTCTAAAAAGTTATAAACTTCAGCTAGTGGTTATAGGCTAGTCTGTGCATTAAGCATTTGGCACTGAGTTCTCCCACATAACAGGGCTCGATGAAAGAGCACCAGAGGTCTCACACTATCTCATTGCCTGGGAGAGGATTGGGTTCTGGTTGGTTAAATACCCCAGAATTCCTACCTCTCTTAATGGCTTTGAAGTATGGTGTAGTGGATACAGCGTGCAACTGCCACCTCGTTGGCCAGTGTTCGAGTCCCCTGGTGGGTGGAGTGTCTAAAAAGTTATAAACTTCAGCTAGTGGTTATAGGCTAGTCTGTGCATTAAGCATTTGGCACTGAGTTCTCCCACATAACAGGGCTCGATGAAAGAGCACCAGAGGTCTCACACTATCTCATTGCCTGGGAGAGGATTGGGTTCTGGTTGGTTAAATACCCCAGAATTCCTACCTCTCTTAATGGCTTTGAAGTATGGTGTAGTGGATACAGCGTGCAACTGCCACCTCGTTGGCCAGTGTTCGAGTCCCCTGGTGGGTGGAGTGTCTAAAAAGTTGTAAACTTCAGCTAGTGGTTATAGGCTAGTCTGTGCATTAAGCATTTGGCACTGAGTTCTCCCACATAACAGGGCTCGATGAAAGAGCACCAGAGGTCTCACACTATCTCATTGCCTGGGAGAGGATTGGGTTCTGGTTGGTTAAATACCCCAGAATTCCTACCTCTCTTAATGGCTTTGAAGTATGGTGTAGTGGATACAGCGTGCAACTGCCACCTCGTTGGCCAGTGTTCGAGTCCCCTGGTGGGTGGAGTGTCTAAAAAGTTATAAACTTCAGCTAGTGGTTATAGGCTAGTCTGTGCATTAAGCATTTGGCACTGAGTTCTCCCACATAACAGGGCTCGATGAAAGAGCACCAGAGGTCTCACACTATCTCATTGCCTGGGAGAGGATTGGGTTCTGGTTGGTTAAATACCCCAGAATTTCAACCTCTCTTAATGGCTTTGAAGTATGGTGTAGTGGATACAGCGTGCAACTGCCACCTCGTTGGCCAGTGTTCGAGTCCCCTGGTGGGTGGAGTGTCTAAAAAGTTATAAACTTCGGCTAGTGGTTATAGGCTAGTCTGTGCATTAATTAATCTTTTGGCACTGAGTTCTCCCACATAACAGGGCTCGATGAAAGAGCACCAGAGGTCTCACACTATCTCATTGCCTGGGAGAGGATTGGGTTCTGGTTGGTTAAATACCCCAGAATTCCTACCTCTCTTAATGGCTTTGAAGTATGGTGTAGTGGATACAGCGTGCAACTGCCACCTCGTTGGCCAGTGTTCGAGTCCCCTGGTGGGTGGAGTGTCTAAAAAGTTTAAACTTCAGCTAGTGGTTATAGGCTAGTCTGTGCATTAAGCATTTGGCACTGAGTTCTCCCACATAACAGGGCTCGATGAAAGAGCACCAGAGGTCTCACACTATCTCATTGCCTGGGAGAGGATTGGGTTCTGGTTGGTTAAATACCCCAGAATTCCTACCTCTCTTAATGGCTTTGAAGTATGGTGTAGTGGATACAGCGTGCAACTGCCACCTCGTTGGCCAGTGTTCGAGTCCCCTGGTGGGTGGAGTGTCTAAAAGTTTAAACTTCAGCTAGTGGTTATAGGCTAGTCTGTGCATTAAGCATTTGGCACTGAGTTCTCCCACATAACAGGGCTCGATGAAAGAGCACCAGAGGTCTCACACTATCTCATTGCCTGGGAGAGGATTGGGTTCTGGTTGGTTAAATACCCCAGAATTCCTACCTCTCTTAATGGCTTTGAAGTATGGTGTAGTGGATACAGCGTGCAACTGCCACCTCGTTGGCCAGTGTTCGAGTCCCCTGGTGGGTGGAGTGTCTAAAAAGTTATAAACTTCAGCTAGTGGTTATAGGCTAGTCTGTGCATTAAGCATTTGGCACTGAGTTCTCCCACATAACAGGGCTCGATGAAAGAGCACCAGAGGTCTCACACTATCTCATTGCCTGGGAGAGGATTGGGTTCTGGTTGGTTAAATACCCCAATTCCTACCTCTCTTAATGGCTTTGAAGTATGGTGTAGTGGATACAGCGTGCAACTGCCACCTCGTTGGCCAGTGTTCGAGTCCCCTGGTGGGTGGAGTGTCTAAAAGTTATAAACTTCAGCTAGTGGTTATAGGCTAGTCTGTGCATTAAGCATTTGGCACTGAGTTCTCCCACATAACAGGGCTCGATGAAAGAGCACCAGAGGTCTCACACTATCTCATTGCCTGGGAGAGGATTGGGTTCTGGTTGGTTAAATACCCCAGAATTCTACCTCTCTCTTAATGGATTTGATTATGTAGTGGATACAGCGTGCAACTGCCACCTCGTTGGCCAGTGTTCGAGTCCCCTGTGGGTGGAGTGTCTAAAAGTTATAAACTTCAGCTAGTGGTTACAGGCTAGTCTGTGCATTAATCATTTGGCACTGATTCTCCCACAAAGGGCTCGATGAAAGAGCACCAGAGGTCTCACACTATCTCATTGCCTGGGAGAGGATTGGGTTCTGGTTGGTTAAATACCCCAGAATTCCTACCTCTCTTAATGGCTTTGAATATGTGTGTAGTGGATACAGCGTGCAACTGCCACCTCGTTGGCCAGTGTTCGAGTCCCCTGGTGGGTGGAGTGTCTAAAAGTTATAAACTTCAGCTAGTGGTTATAGGCTAGTCTGTACATTAAGCATTTGGCACTGAGTTCCCCACATAACAGGGCTCAATGAAAGAGCACCAGAGGTCTCACACTATCTCATTGCCTGGGAGAGGATTGGTTCTGGTTGGTTAAATACCCCAGATTCCTGCCTCTCTTATGGCTTTAAAGTATGGTGTATTGGATACAGCGGCAACTGCCACTCGTTGCCAGTGTTCGAGTCCCCTGGTGGGTGGAGTGACTAAAAAGTTATAAACTTCAGCTAGTGGTTATAGGCTAGTCTGTGCATTAAGCATTTGGCACTGAGTTCTCCCACATAACAGGGCTCGATGATAAGCAAAGTGGTGAATAATCACTATACTCAAAGTATGGTGTGCATATTGTGATTCTATTATTATGTTATAAAACAATAAACAAATAGTTTTGCTGCTATTACACTCATATATGGTTTATATAAGTATCTGCATGTTTTGGTCACCATAACGAACCAAGTTGGTATGAGAGTCGAAAAGCAACGAAGAGTTACCGCCACACACCAGCCAGCCACTCGCTGCCACTCCCTCAACACACGCACTAAACTTTCTCCCCAACAATACCATTTGTGGTGTTATTACACTATATACAGACGTTATATATAAGTATGTATATATTTTGTTCACCACAACTGTACAGCTAAGCTGATATAGTTAGTTCAGGCACTGAAGAGTCGTCGCTATACACAGCTGGCGGCTCCCTCACTCATTCAAGGTCACACGCACTAAACTTTCTCCCCCAACAATACTGTTTGCAGTGTTATTACCCTATATACACATTATATATAATATCTACATGTTTTATGCACCGTAACTGTACCCTAAGCTTGTAGTGCGCCCAAAGAGCAGTGGCCACTCTCTAAACAGCTAGACAAATCGTGCAGACGACGTCACCTCCGTCCGTCACACAAATGGCTCCTCCCAGCATAATCCTTTTGCTGTTATTACACTAATACACACATCATATATAAGTATCTACATTTGTGTTCACCATAGAGAACCACTGAGCTGGTATGGTGAATGTAAACATAACAGGTGGCCACACAGTCAGTAAACGATGCTGTCTCCCTCCGTCATTCAGCATCACTCCTCTCACAGCGCTAATTATTACAACAATCCTGCTATTATCACAACCCTGGTTATTTATATCACAGTCAGGGGCATCTGTAATATTGTCATCGCTAAATAATAACAATTATATATTTATTTTGACATTTTTCGGCGATGCTGTGGTCACAAGCTGAACAGCAATGCTGCTCGCTCATGCTGCGTGCGCCAGCCTTGGTTGCTCCAACAGTACTGTTGCCTCTCACACCTGAGAATATTGCCCACGATTTTTTTTAAAAAATGGCGTCTGTTTACAAGAGCCCTGAGGAAGCTATGTGAACCCCGTGTAGCCGCGGGCCATTTGAATCGAGCCTGGCACCCTATGGCGTATATATACGCCATGCGCACCGTGGACATGTTACTCAGGGCGTATATATACGCCATGCGCAGTTTAAGGGTTAAGCATTTGGCACTGAGTTCTCCCACATAACAGGGCTCGATGAAAGAGCACCAGAGGTCTCACACTATCTCATTGCCTGGGAGAGAATTGGGTTCTGTTTGGTTAAATACACCAGAATTCCGACCTCTCTTAATGGCTTTGAAGTATGGTGTAGTGGATACAGCGTGCAACTGCCACCTCGTTGGCCAGTGTTCGAGTCCCCTGGTGGGTGGAGTGTCTAAAAAGTTATAAAGTTCAGCTAGTGGTTATAGGCTAGTCTGTGCATTAAGCATTTGGCACTGAGTTCTCCCACATAACAGGGCTCGATGAAAGAGCACCAGATGTCTCACACTATCTCATTGCCTGGGAGAGGATTGGGTTCTGGTTGGTTAAATACCCCAGAATTTCAACCTCTCTTAATGGATTTGAAATATGGTGTAGTGGATACAGCGTGCAACTGCCACCTCGTTGGCCAGTGTTCGAGTCTCCTGGTGGGTGGAGTGTCTAATAAGTTATAAACTTCGGCTAGTGGTTATAGGCTAGTCTGTGCATTAATCATTTGGCACTGAGTTCTCCCACATAACAGGGCTCAATGAAAGAGCACCAGAGGTCTCACACTATCTCATTGCCTGGGAGAGGATTGGGTTCTGTTGGTTAAATACCCCAGAATTCCTATCTCTCTTAATGGCTTTGTATTATGGTGTAGTGGATACAGCATGCAACTGCCACCTCGTTGGCCAGTGTTCGAGTCCCCTGGTGGGTGGAGTGTCTAAAAAGTTTTAAACTTCAGCTAGTGGTTATAGGCTAGTCTGTGCATTAAGCATTTGGCACTGAGTTCTCCCACATAACACGGCTCGATGAAAGAGCACCAGAGGTCTCACACTATCTCATTGCCTGTAAGAGGATTGGGTTCTGGTTGGTTAAATACCCCAGAATTCCGACCTCTCTTAATGGCTTTGAAGTATGGTGTAGTGGATACAGCGTGCAACTGCCTCCTCATTGGCCAGTGTTCGAGTCCCCTGGTGGGTGGAGTGTCTAAAAAATATAAACTTCAGCTAGTGGTTATAGGCTAGTCTGTGCATTAAGCATTTGGCACTGAGTTCTCTCACATAACAGGGCTCAATGAAAGAGCACCAGAGGTCTCACACTATCTCATTGCCTGGCAGAGGATTGGGTTCTGGTTGGTTAAATACCCCAAAATTCCTACCTCTCTTAATGGCTTTGAAGTATGGTGTAGTGGATACAGCGTGCAACTGCCACCTCGTTGGCCAGTGCTCGAGTCCCCTGGTGGGTGGAGTGTCTAAAAAGTTATAAAGTTCAGCTAGTGGTTATAGGCTAGTCTGTGCATTACCTCTTACACTGCTCAGGGGTCCTGGGACATTTACACTCCTGTGCGCAAGAAAAAAAATAATTTTTTTTTTTCGTCTCCCAAACACGTTAATTTGTGTTCCCTGAGCACGGGAAAAAAAAAAACGTAGGTGACATATTTTGGGCGCAATTGACCAAGGAAGTCTGGCAAAAAGTGGGCGTTGACAGAGCAATGGTCAGGGCCGGTCAGCGTCACCCGCGCTGACAGATGGGAGTTGCCACAAAGATATTATTACCTAATTGTCTCAATGTCTCCGATTGATTTTTAAAAAAAAATTTTGCAGTAATATTATTCAATAGTGTGTATTGAAAATATATTTATATAATAAAGTGGTGATAATCACTATACTCATAAGTATGGTGTGCATGTTTGTGATTCTATTATTATGTTTATAAAACAATGAACAAATAGTTTTGTTGCTTTTACACTCTATACACTGGATTTATATAAGTATCTGCATGTTTTGGTCACCAAACGAACCAAGTTGGTATTGAGAGTCGAAGAGCAATGAAGAGTTACCGCCACACACCAGCCAGCCACTCGCTGCCACTCCCTCAACACATGCACTAAACTTTCTTCCCCAACAATACCATTTACGGTGTTATTACACTATATACAGACGTTATATATAAGTATGTATATATTTTGTTCACCACAACTGTACAGCTAAGCTGATATGTTAGTCAGGCACTAAGAGTCATCGCTATACACAGCTGGCGGCTCCCTCACTCATTCAAGGTCACACGCACTAAACTTTCTCCCCAACAATACTGTTTGCAGTGTTATTACCCTATATACACATTATATATAAATATCTACATGTTTTATGCACCGTAACTGTACACCTAAGCTTGTAGTGCGCCCAAAGAGCATAGTGGCCACTCTCTAAACAGCTAGACAAATAGTGCAGACGACGTCACCTCCGTCACCCAAATGGCTCCTCCCAGCATAATCCTTTGCTGTTATTACACTAATACACCACATTATATATAAGTATCTACATTTGTGTTCACCATAGAGAACGACTGAGCTGGTATGGTGAATGTAAACAATAACAGGTGGCCACACAGTCAGTAAACGATGCTGTCTCCCTCCGTCCCTCAGCATCACTCCTCTCACAGCGCTAATTATTACAACAATCCTGCTATTATCACAACCCTGGTTATTTATATCACAGTCAGGGGTCATCTGTAATATTGTCATCGCTAAATAATAACAATTATATATTTATTTTGACATTTTTCAGCGATGCTGTGGTCACAAGCTGAACAGCAATGCTGCTCGCTCATGCTGCGTGCGCCAGCTTTGGTTGCTCCAACAGTACTGTGCCTCTCACACCTGAGAATATTGCCCATGATTTTTAAAAAAAAATGGCGTCTGTTTACAAGAGCCCTGAGGATGCTAATGTAACCCCGTGTAGCTGCGGGCCATTTGAATCGAGCCTGGCACCCTATGGCGTATATATACGCTATGCGCACCGTGGGACATGTTACTCAGGGCGTATATATACGCCATGCGCAGTTTAAGGGTTAAGCATTTGGCACTGAGTTCTCCCACATAACAGGGCTCGATGAAAGAGCACCATAGGTCTCACACTATCTCATTGCCTGGGAGAGGATTGGGTTCTGGTTGGTTAAATACCCCAGAATTTCAACCTCTCTTATGATTTGAAATATGGTGTAGTGGACACAGCGTGCAACTGCCACCTCGTTGGCCAGTGTTCGAGTCTCCTGGTGGTGGAGTGTCTAATAAGTTATAACTTCGCTAGTTGTTATAGGCTAGACTGTGCATTAATTATTTGGCACTGAGTTCTCCCACATAACAGGGCTCGATGAAAGAGCACCATAGGTCTCACACTATCTCATTGCCTGGGAGAGGTTTGGGTTCAGGTTGGTTAAATACCCCAGAAATCCTATCTCTCTTAATGGCTTTGTATTATGGTGTAGTGGATACAGCATGCAACTGCCACCTCGTTGGCCAGTGTTCGCATCCCTGGTGGGTGGAGTATCTAAAAAGTTGTAAACTTCAGCTAGTGGTTACAGGCTAGGCTGTACATTAAGATTTGGCACTGAGTTCTCCCACATAACAGGGCTCGATGAAAAGCATCAGAGGTCTCACACTATCTCATTGCCTGAACGGATTGGGTTCTGGTTGGTTAAATACCCCAGAATCCGACCTCTCTTAATGGGTTTGAAGTATAGTGTAGTGGATACAGCGTGCAACTGCCACTCGTTGGCCAGTGTTCGAGTCCCCTGGTGGTGGAGTGTCTAAAAGTTATAAACTTCAGCTAGTGTTTATATAGCGGGTATGTGCATTAAGCATTTGACACTGAGTTCTCCCACATAACAGGGCTCGATGAAAGAGCACCAGAGTTCTCACCTATCTCATTGCATGGGAGAGGATTGGGTTCTGGTTGGTTAAATACCCCGAATTCCGACCTCTCTTAATGGCTTTGAAGTATTGTGTAGTGGATACAGCGTGCAACTGCCACCTCGTTGGCCAGTGTTCGAGTCCCCTGGTGGGTGGAGTGTCTAAAACGTTATAAACTTCAGCTAGTGGTTATAGGCTAGTCTGTGCATTAAGCATTTGGCACTGAGTCTCCCACATAACAGGGCTCGATGAAAGAGCACCAGAGGTCTCACACTATCTCATTGCCTGGGAGAGGATTGGTTCTGGTTGGTTAAATACCCCAGAATTCTACCTCTCTTAATGGATTTGAAGTATGGTGTAGTGGATACAGCGTGCAACTGCCACTTCGTTGGCCAGTGTTCGAGTCCCCTGGTGGGTGGAGTGTCTAAAAAGGTATAAACTTCGGCTAGTGGTTACAGGCTAGTCTGTGCATTAATCATTTGGCACTGAGTTCTCCCACATAACAGGGCTCGATGAAAGAGCACCAGAGGTCTCACACTATCTCTGCCTGGGAGAGGATTGGGTTCTGGTTGGTTAAATACCCCAGAATTCCTACCTCTCTTAATGGCTTAGAAGTATGGTGTAGTGGAAACAGCGAGCAACTGCCACCTCGTTGGCCAGTGTTCGAATCCCCTGGTGGGTGGAGTGTCTAAAAGTTATAAACTTCAGCTAGTGGTTACAGGCTAGGCTGTACATTAAGCATGTG
>WNGS01169171.1:36780-50327 GCA_020271785.1 Procambarus virginalis
AGGAAATATTTGAGATCGGACGGAAATAAAGTGCTTTGAGGTTTATACCCCCCCCCCCCTCCCTGTCCCCAGAAGCCCCAGCAATAGCATCAGCGGCATACGGAGAGATTGTTAATATAAGGAAGAAAGTAAACTAGGAGTAAGCGCCAAGCCATAACGACTATATAGCAACATGTAAAGTATCAATTATACAGTGTATGTATGTGATGTAACTATATAACCTGAGCTTGTAAAAGCACCTTCATCACCTTCAGTGATTAAGTGCTTAATTACATACTAGTTTCTCTATCAGCTATCTCACCCTGTCAGAGTAAAAGAGACAAATGTAAGTGAATGCATGTGTGTGTGTGTGTGTGTATATATCTATGTATACATGTATGTATGTGTACATATATGTGTGTGTGTGTATGTGTATAAAGTATATATGGAAGCTGATCAGAATTACATTTCACCTTTGTAAATGCACATTAATGACACTATGTAAAAGACACATCGAAACTTTATGTAGGGCATACGTAAATCTGTGTATCTATGTATTTACGTATGTAGGTTAGCTTAGCATTTTAAAAGCACCGAATCACCTTCTGTGGTTGATTGTTCAATAAACCCCTGAACTATATGTTTAACACATCTCTAACCCTGTCCATGGAGGACAGAAGAAAATGTATATATGCTGGTTAGCATTGTAAATGTGTGGCCACGTCTGTGGTAGAAAAATAAAAAAAATAAAAAAAAAGCACTTAGAAAGGATAAGAATTGGGATGGGGGGGGGGGGGGAATAGTGCCCAACCACTTAGATACCTTATCTTGAGGCGCTTCCGGGGCTTAGCATCTCCGCGGCCCGGTCGTCGACCAGGCCTCCTGGTTGCTGGACTGGTCAACCAGGCTGTTGGACGCGGCTGCTCGCAGCCTGACGTATGAGTCACAGCCTGGTTGATCAGGTATCCTTTGGAGGTGCTTATCCAGTTCTCTCTTGAACACTGTGAGGGGTCGGCCAGTTATGTCCCTTATGTGTAGTGGAAGCGTGTTGAACAGTCTCGGGCCTCTGATGTTGATAGAGTTCTCTCTCAGAGTACCAGTTGCACCTCTGCTTTTCAACGGGGGTATTCTGCACATCCTGCCATGTCTCCTGGTCTCATGTGGTGTTATTTCTGTGTGCAGGTTTGGGACCAGCCCCTCTACTATTTTCCACGCATAGATTATTATGTATCTCTCCCGCCTGCGCTCAAGGGAGTACAGATTTAGGCTCTTTAGTCGGTCCCAATAGTTTAGATGTTTTACTGAGTGGATTCTAGCAGTAAAGGATCTCTGCACGCTCTCCAGGTCAGCAATTTCTCCAGCTTTGAAAGGGGCTGTCATTGTGCAGCAGTACTCCACTCTAGAGAGCACTAGCGTCTTGAAGAGTATCATCATCTCTAGTGTGAAAAGTTCTTGTTATCCAACCTGTCATTTTTCTTGCAGTTGTGACGGCTACTTCATTGTGTTCTTTAAAGGTAAGGTCTTCCGACATGAGTACACCCAGATCCTTTACATTGCCTTTTCGTTCTATGTTATGATTTGCCCGAGTTTTGTACGTGGTTTCCGTTTTTATATTTTCATTTTTTCCATAGCGCATGAGCTGGAACTTATCTTCGTTAAACACCATATTATTTTCTGTAGCCCATAGAAAGACCTGATCTACATCTGATTGGAGGTTTGACGTGTCCTCTATGTTGCCTACTCTTATGAAGATCCTACTGTCATCTGCAAAGGATGATACAGTGCTATAGGTTGTGTTCTTGTCTATGTCCGATATGAGGATGAGAAAAAGTACTGGAGCAAGCACAGTACCCTGGGGGACTGAGCTCTTCACGGTTGATGGGCTGGATTTTATTCTGTTGACTATTACACATTGGGTTCTGTTAGTCAGGAAATTGTAGATCCATCTACCTATTTTTCCGGTAATGCCTTTTGAGCGCATTTTATGTGCAATAACACCATGATCACATTTATCAAAAGCTTTTGCGAAATCTGTGTAAATTAAATCAGTGTTTTGTTTGTCTTCCATAGCATCTAATGCCATATCATAGTGGTCCAGCAACTGCGACAGGCAAGAGCGCCTTGTTCTGAAACCATGTTGTCCGGGGTTATGGAGATGCTGTGATTCCATGTATTTTGTGATCTTATTTCTTAGCACTCTCTCAAAATTTTTTATGATGTGCGATGTTAGTGCTATCGGTCTGTAATTTTTTGCCTCTGCCTTATTTCCTCCTTTATGAAGTGGAGTGGATAGTCGGGGATTGAACGCCGACCTGCATGAAGCGAGACCGTCGCTCTATCGTTCAGTCCAAGTGGTTGGGGGTTAATAAAAGGACTGCTTATAGGAATCTCAACAGTCGTTTAGGATCTTGAATATGTTTATGACGGACCACTTTGAGAATATGCGGCCCCAGCATAGTCCTATACACACACTCTCCTTATACACACAGTCTCCTTATACATATAGGCTCCTTATACATATAGGCTCCTTATACACACAGTCTCCTTATACATATAGGCTCCTTATACATATAGGCTCCTTATACACACAGTCTCCTTATACATATAGGCTCCTTATACATATAGGCTCCTTATACATATAGGCTCCTTATACATATAGGCTCCTTATACACACACAGTCACCTTATATACAGACAGTCACCTTATACACAAAAAGGAACTGGAGTAAGACTGAAGATATGCTACAAGATAAGCCCGAGAAGTGAGAGTTATGAGTTACAAGAAAAGACTAAGGCGTTAAACCTCACGTCAGTGGAAGAGAAAAGAACACGACAGACATGATTACCATATACAAGATACTCAGGGGAAAACGAAGAGAGCAGACATGGCTAGGCTATTTAGTATTTATAGTACATGCACACTGGAGGGACCCCACACATTTATTTTCTTGAGAGTAGTGAACAACTGGACTGCACCAAGTGGTGAGGTGGTGTGATACACAACTTTCAATGTAGATATGAAAGCATCCAATAGGCTAAGAGGCGGGATACAAGAGCTGGGGTTCATCACAAGCAAATACAACTTGGTATTGTTGGTATTATATATTACCCCCCCCCCTCTCTCTCTCTCTCGTTAAGAGAGAGAATGTGTGTGAGAGACAGAAAGATAAGGTAGATGGTGGAGGTGTGTGAGTAAGGTGGAGGGGTGTGTGTGTGTGTGTACACCAACACACTACTCCCTCCACCTAGACAGCGCCCTCCATCACTTGACGACAAGTTGGCCAGTCAATAGGTCTTGACAGCGGCCAGGGGCGAGCATTACTACCTTTACCGAGCGAGGAAGGCGCCGGTCTGCATCACAAACACTGAGGGAGGCACCTCACCTCTCCTGCCTCCCGGCTACTGCTGCCTCCTTCTGAAGATGACCTCAGCCTCCCTCCCCTCCACCATTATCCTCATCATCCTCCTCCTCCTCATTATTCATCTTCCTCATCACCTGCCTACGACTTATTTAGCAACGGGAGATGAATGATGTTTTGTGTGTGTGTGTACTCACCTAGTTGTGCTTGCGGGGGTTGAGCTTCGGCTCTTTGGTCCCGCCTCTCAACCGTCAATCAACTGGTGTACAGTTTCCTGGGCCTACTGGGCTCTATCATATCTACACTTAAAACTGTGTATGCAGTCAGCCTTCATCACATCACTGCCTAATGCATTCCACCTGTTAACTACTCTGACAGTGAAAAAGTTCTAATGTGTGTGTGGAGAGAGACAGAGAGAGAGAGACAGAGAGACAGAGACGGAGAGACAGAGAGAGAGAGAGAGGGGTGGGTGGCAGGGAGGGAGGAGGCCTCGACCACCTAAGCATGACTCAACACAACATATATCATGAGCACACAGGTGCACCAGGTAACCACGACGTGGTGGCGGGAGGCGTGTAGGGACTATCCTCCTCCTACACTCATTCACCCGTATTTACACCCAACGGTCAACCAGCGGCGGCGGCTGCGTGACACCCGGCGCCTCACCCACACCGCCGGCTTCCTTACCTCAGCCAAGGGAAGGGCGGCGCTAACAGCACTCCACCTCAACAGGTCTTGGTGTTAACTGCTCTTGTAACATGACGGCCCTTGTTAACAAGCATGGCTCGAGTTGAGGGACTCTGGCATACTTTAACATACTGTTGGAGGTTGAGTACCAATTGGGTGTCAGGTAGGTACTCCCAAGACCCTTATTGTCACAACCACTTGGGCTGGACGGTAGAGCGACGGTCTCGCTTCATGCAGGTCGGCGTTCAACCCCGACCGTCCAAGTGGTTGGGCACCATTTCCCCCCCCCCACCCCGCCCAGTCTCATCCCATAAGGAGGCACCATTCCCCCCCCCCCCACCCCGTCCCATCCCAAATCCTTATCCTGACCCCCTTCCCAGTGCTATCTTTACTCCCACAAAAAAAAAAAAAAATATATATATATATAGTCGTAATGGCTTGCCGCTTCCCTGACAGTTCCCTCCCCTCCTTTCGTTATTGCGAGCATGTATAGTGTGTGTGGCTGGTAGGGCGACCGGCTCGTGCTTCTGAGACCCGAGCTCGAGCCTCCGATGAACGAAGGTAATGAGATGCTACTTAAGGTGTCGTCGACTGGATCCTGTACACTTGTAAACACTTGTAACACACTTGTTAAACTTGTAACACTTACCTCTAATATTTTATGGCCACATTTTTGTACACACCTTTTTTTTCTATTTGTTCTATTTTGGTTCATTTGTCCTTGGTACTTATTTTCTTGTTTCGTTAAATTTCATGAATATTTTCTCTTAAATATTCTGGTTGTTCAAAGCGTGAAATTGCTTAGTTGATTGGTGGTTGTTTGAACAGTCGCAACGTGACTGAACAGGACGGATTATGTATTATTAATACATAATCCGTCTGCTCTGTGTGTTAGCTATGTATGGATGTCCACTATTCTCCATAGCAGGAAGAGTCAAATCGGAGGGGACAGACCTCTGTGGCCAGGTGTTTGCAAGCCTCATTCAACTATCCTGCTGGCTCTCAACAGCACATACTGCCACCCATCCTTCCCATCCCATCCCATCCCTCTATCCTCACACGCTTCCTGTCACCGGATGATTCACACACTTTTAATAACGGATGTTTTTTTTTCAAAGACACAGGTAGGGGCCTGATAGCTGAGTGGACAGCGCTCTCTACTCGTAATCCTAATGACCGGATCGATCCCCGGTGATGTCAAACAAAATGGGCAGAGTTTCTTTCATCCTGATGCGCCTGTTCACATAGCGGTAAATAGGTACATGGGAGTTAGAGAGCTGTTGTGGGCTGCTTCCTGTGAGTGAGTGAGTGAGTGTGTGTATTCACTTAGTTGTATTTTACGGGGGTTGAGCTTTGCTCTTTCGGCCCGCCTCTAAACTGTCAATCAACTGTTTACTAACTTTTTTTTTTTCACACCACTCACACTGTGTGTGTGTGTGTGTGTGTGTGTGTGTGTGTGTGTGTGTGTGTGTGTGTGTGTGTGTGTGTGTGTGTGTGTGTTTAAATAAATAGTTAATAACAGTTGATTGATTGACAATTGAGAGGCGGGCCGAAATAGCAGAGCTCAACCCCCGCAACCGATTGCAAGCGCAAGTACAGAGACAGACAGACAGACAGACAGACACCACTGAGTACCCACATGAGCCACAGAGACGTTAGAAAGAACTTTTACAGTGTCAGAGTAGTTAACAGATGGAATGCATTAGGCAGTGATGTGGTGGAGGTTGACCCCATATACAGTTTCAAATGTAGATATGACAGAGCCCAAAAGGCTCAGGAATCTGTACATCATCCCATCAGAGGTGGGAACAAAGAGCTAGAGCTCAACCCCCGGAAGCACAACTAGGTAGGTACAACTAGGCGAGTCACACACACACACACACACACACACACACACACACACACACACACACACACACGATGACAGCAACAAGGCATGTATAAATGAAGGACAGAGGGCAGCAACAATAGCGCATAGAACAAGGGCGAAACTGCTGGTCATGGGGGACCTAAATCACGGAGAGAGAAACTGGAAAAGCAGTAATCCCCATGGCGGGGAAGAAACGGGGGATCGAAGTTAGTAGACGTTCTAGACAGGAATTTCTTAACACAACATGTGAAGGAAGACACAAGGGCAAGAAGAGTGGATACGCTGAGCCTATTGGACCAGATTTTCACCCAGAACGCGGAAGACATCAAGAATTTGGAACATGAAATACCTCTAGGGGCCAGTGACCATTGTGTCCTAGTCTTTGACTACATGATGAACTCAAACTTGTGACCATGGGACAAGAGGTCTGGGAAAGGAGAGTTGACTACAGGAAAGGGGACTACAGGAGGATAAGGGACTATCTGGGAGAAGTGCAGTGGGAGGAAGAAATTAGAGGAAAAATAGTCCAAGATATGATGGACCTTGTCATACGGAAATGCCAGGAGGCCGACGAGATTTATACCAACAGTAAAGAGAAAAGGTAAGAGAGAGAATATAATAACCCATGGTTTAATAGACAGTGTCAGGAAGTAAAAATGAGAAGCAGGAGGGAGTGGAGGAATACAGAAAACAAAGGACAGAGGACAACAGGATTAGATGTAACAGAGCTAGGAACGATTACATTAACATAAGACGAGTATCGGAAAGAAATTATGAGAATGCTATTACAATCAAAGCGAAAAAGCAACCTAAATTACGACATAGCCATATAAGAAGGAAGATGTCGGTAAACGACCAAGTGACAAGACTAAGGAAAACAAAAGGGGCATATACAGAAAGTGACAAGGAAATCTATGAGGCACTGAATGCCAGTTTCCATGGAGTGTTCACAACCGAGCCTGAGCAGCTCCCATTGTTAGAAGAGATTACCCTAGACGGAAGACTATCAGATATAGAGGTGACAACAGAGGAAGTAATGAAACAGTTGACAACACTGGATGCAAATAAAGCAGTTGGACGAGATAAAGTATCACCGTGGATACTAAAAGAGGCAGTGCAGGCCCTCAGCGTGCCTCTGGCAAGGATCTCTAACGAGTCACATATGTCGGGAGAATTGCCCAGTTGCTGGAAGAAGGCAAATGTCGTACCGATTTTCAAGAAAGGAGATAGGGAGGAGGCACTTAATTATAGACCTGTATCACTGACAAGCATCCCCTGCAAAATACTTTAAAGAATAATTAGGCTAAGACTTGTTGTACACCTGGAGAGCATTGGGTTTGTGAACAAACATCAACATGGGTTCTGGACAGGGAAATCATGCCTAACAAACCTTTTGGAATTCTATGATAAAATAACAAGGATAAGGCAGGACAGAGAAGGTTGGGCACACTGCATATTTCTGGACTGCCAAAAGGCCTTTGGTACAGTACCTCACATGATATTGCTATTCAAACTTGAGGCAGGCAGGAGTAAATGGAAAGGCCCTAGCATGGGTAAGAAACTACCTAACAGGAAGGAGCCAGAGAGTAATGGTAAGGGGCGAGAAGTCTGACTGGCGAACAGTAACGAGTGGAGTACCACAAGGATCGGTGCTGGGACCAATTCTATTTCTAATTTACGTAAATGATATGTTTACTGGAGTGTGTGGGGGTGTATCTTTTTTTGCTGTCACGACTGCAATGCGTACGTCGCCAATGTACATGTGGCAGACGCTTCACGAAGCTGTCGGAATTAGCAGAATAGAAAATACGAGAGCAACCGTACAGGGCCTGGGAGCAAGGTCGAGTTAGAGTCCTTGTGGGTCTCTTCTCAGACTAGCCTCACCTGGTCCTGCTCCACGTTGGTCGTTGGAATCTCCTCAATGATGTAACACTTTAAGGGACTCCTAGGGTCCTCATCAAATTTATAGTTTAGTGACTTACAGGCAACTCGGTGTTGAAGACACTTAGAGCTGAAGGCTTGAGTAATAATGGCAGTATTCAGAAGTGGTTCAACGGAAACACCGCATAAAGCTTAACAGTAGTTTATTTACTAACTTAACCACTAATACACAGGGTGCTTGATTTACTTTAGATTGGCGTCAGCAAAGCTATGGTTGCATTAGCGAGACTCTTGACGTCTGGCTACTCGACTCGTATCCACTCGTGGAGAAACACCTAACTTAACACAGTTGACAGCCAATCACTAACACGGCAACCTAACTGCCGGTATGCAAAGGGATCACAAGAGTTCCAACCGGATACTCGGTAATGATGATATGCAATAAACACAATGGCACTGTCAATGGGACAGGCAATAACATGCACAATAATGTCACACAATAACTAAATGTGTGGTGTATGTGAAGCTCACATTCACAGACGAGTGAAATGCAGTGATACCACACAGATAAACACGCATACACCGTCGATTCACCTATAACCTGCGACAGGTATAAGAAGGTGAGAACTGTGGTTGATCCCTCAGATCAACACAGACACAATAAACAATGACAAGATCTTGTACTTACAGATAAGGTACCTTTCCTTACTCACTCACTCAGTCAGTCAGGCACATTTATACAAGCACTCGTAGGTGGCCTGACAGCTGGTTTCGCTCGTAGACACGGAGTGTACTCGCAGTATCTTGAGATGATTTCGTGAGTAGGGCGTGCTGTATGCTTAACAGACAGACACATGCACACACACTGGCGGTGCGTAAGGTGGTGACGTCACGTAGGAGTGAGGGCGGCGGCGGCTGGCGGCGGCTGGCGGCGGCGGCTGGCGGCGGCGGGCGCTCGAGGTACCGAGGTACACGCTCGGGATGAGTGGCGGCTGGCGGCTGCTGTGGTATACCATGCAGGTACACTTGTGGTAAAGTCACACACACAGGTTACTTAGGCGGCGGCACTGCCTTAGTTCACTCTAGGTCACTCACGACGATCTTTGTCACCAGGGGTTACCTGATACCAGTCTGTTTCGCTCTGGAGATTTGTCACTTTAGGCTTCTAAACCATATATTCGCACTCGTGATTCTGGGCGAGTGTGTGGTATATCGCAAAGACGCTGAGTTAACTTGACGGTGAGGGATAGACGGTGTTCAGTCTATTGGCCGGTAGAACACAACACGTCCACTTTGCAAGAGATCCCTCACAAGAATGAATCTTGCCTGAAGCTCCGGGCGTCTCGTGGGCACACACAAAAGAGTTACAATTGACCAATAGCATTGCAGCAAATGAGCGGGAACCAATCATATTAGCTCGTTCGATGAGCAGTAGCAGGAGTGACGTCATGAACACGTCATAGCTGTTATTCAACATCGCGCCGGTTGAGGTTGACCCCAGAGGTCAGACGCTGCTGGCGCCTTCCCCTCTGTCTCACGCGGGCACCAGCCATGTACTCACTGACCCTTGGTGGCCAGTATGCTTAACTTCCTGTATCTACTTCCTGCCTAGACATACGGCGGCCTACGCATTACGAAAGTATTCCTGGTTAAATGGGCATTCTGGAGATACCCAACATGCCAGATCACTATCCAGGATTAAGGGAAATAGGCTTTGTGCACGAAGATCAGTGCACTGTGCACTGCAATGAGCCATTCAAGTCAGCTGTGGGAGGATCTTGGGAGGCATACTCCCACAGAGTGGAATCCTACAATGTCAATGTTCACGGATGACGCAAAATTAACGAAAAGAGTTGTGACAGATGAGGATTGTAGGATCCTCTAAGAGAACCTGGACAGATTGCATAGATGGTCAGAGAAATGGCTACTAGAGTTCAACACGAGTAAATGTAAAGTTATGGAAATGGTATCAGTTGATAGATCAAAAGGACAGTACACAATGAAGGGGGAACTGCCTACCTGTGACGATTCGAGAAAGACCTGGGAGTGGACGTAACACCTGATCTAACTCCTGAGGCACATATAAATAGGATAACGACAGCAGCATACTTAACAGCCTAGTGGACCAAACTCACAAGTCAAGCTTGGCCTCGGGCCGGGCTTGGGGAGTAGAAGAATTCCCAGAACCCCATCAACCACATACACTGGCAAAAGTTAGAACATCATTCAGAAACGTAAGTGACAAGGCTTTTAGGGCGCTTTGCACTGCCTACGTGAGACCAGTCTTGAAGTATGCTGCCTCATCATGGAGTCCCCACCTGAAGAAACACATAAGGAAACTGGAGAAGGTTCATAAGTTTGCGACGAGGCTTGTCCCAGAGTTATGAGGGATGGGGTATGAAGAGCGCCTGAAGGAACTGAACATTACGACACTAGGAAAAAGAAGGGAGAGAGGGGATATGATAGGAACGTATAAAATACTCAGGGGGATTGACAAAGTGGAAATAGATGACATGTTCACACGTAATAGTAAAAGAACGAGGGGACATGGGTGGAAGTTGGAAACTCAGATGAGTCACAAAGATGTTAGGAAGTTTTCTTTTAGCGTGAGAGTAGTGGAAAAATGGAACGCACTTAAGGAGCAGGTTATGGAAGCAAACTCTATTCATAGTTTTAAAACTAGATATGATGGGAAATGGGACCGGAGTCATTGCTGTAAACAACCGTTGGCTAGAAAGACGGGATTCAAGAGTCAATGCTCGATCCTGCAAGCACAAATAGTTAAGCGCGCGCACGCACGCACGCACGCGCGCGCACGCACGCACGCACGCGCGCACACACACACACACACACACACACACACACACACACACACACACACACACACACACACACAAAATAAAGCAGGTGGGCACAAGTCTAGATGAATACAGGAACCTATATATCTCAAGATGTCGTTTAATAAAAGGTGGAAAATATTGAGGAAACCCCGCGTCTTAACCCGGTGTTTGAACCACCTCGAGACTCACCCTGGATCAGAGGTTTCCAGGTGGGGAGAAGGTGGAATTTATTTAATAACATGTAATAGGATACAAGAATGTTGAGAGTCAACGGCTCATATTACTGACGAAGATAACTGGATTTGTCACACCAGTTGCACCAGACTCCGCTGTCAAGTCCTCACGGCCGCCTTAACACTAACCTCCTTAGACATAACTCCTCCCTCCCTCACACCTCCCCAAGCTGGACTCTAGTGCTTGTCCTCTGGCACTGTCAACTGAAATACCCCAACCCGTCCTCGCAAATGTATAGTCAATATTGACTTAAGTATGTGCATAGTTAACATACTAAACATAATAGCTTCCCTTGAAAAGCTTCATAGAAAACACCGACCTTACCTAACCTACTTAGTATGTTAAGCATCTTGCTTCGTAATTACAATTATTACCTAACCTATACCTATAATAGGTTAAATAACAATTGTAATTACGAAACTATAAGATGCTTATTTTAACATACTAAGTAGGTTAGGTAAGGTCGGTGTTTTCTATGAAGCTTTTCAAGGGAAACTATTATGTTTAGTATGTCACCTATGCACGTAACAAATAAGTCAATATTGATTATACGAATTTGCGAGGACGGGTTGAATACCCTGATGATTACAATGGTCTCGTCGATTGGCGGGGTCCGAGGTTACCTACCTTGAGGTTACCTTGAGGTGCTTCCGGGGCTTAGCGTCCCCGCGGCCCGGTCGTCGACCAGGCCTCCTGGTTGCTGGACTGATCAACCAGGCTGTTAGACGCGGCTGCTCGCAGCCTGACGTACGAGTCACAGCCTGGTTGATCAGGTATCCTTTGGAGGTGCTTATCCAGTTCTCTCTTGAACACTGTGAGGGGTCGGCCAGTTATGCCCCTTATGTGTAGTGGAAGCGTGTTGAACAGTCTCGGGCCTCTGATGTTGATAGAGTTCTCTCTCGAGTACCTGTTGCGCCTCTGCTTTTCAACGGGGGTATTCTGCACATCCTGCCATGTCTCTGGTCTCATGTGATGATATTTCTGTGTGCAGGTTGGGACCCAGCCCCTCAATTATTTTCCACGTGTAAATTATTATGTATCTCTCCCACCTGCGCTAAGGGAGTACAGTTTAGGCACTTTAGTCGGTCCCAGTAATTTAGATGTTTTACTGAGTGGATTCTAGCAGTAAAGGATCTCTGCACGCTCTCCAGGTCAGCAATTTCTCTAGCTTTGAAAGGGGCTGTCATTGTGCAGCAGTACTCCACTCTAGAGAGACCAAAGCGTTTTGAAAAAGTATCATCATTGGTATAGCATCTCTTAGTGTGAAAATTATTGTTATCCAACCTGTCATTTTTCTTGCAGTTGTGACGGCTACTTTATTGTGTTCTTTAAAGGTAAGGTCTTCCGACATCAGTACACCCAGATCCTTACATTGCCTTTTCGTTCTATGTTATGATTTGCCTGAGTTTTGTACGTGGTTTCCGTTTTTATATTTCAATTTTCCGTAGCGCATGAGCTGGAACTTATCTTCGTTAAACACCATATTATTTTCCTGTAGCCCATAAGAAGACCTGATCTACATCTGATTGGAGGTTTGCCGTGCCATACCAGCTACCAGTGCCCCCTGATGCTAGTCTACCAGGCCCCCATGCCAGTCTACCAGGCCCCCCATGCTAGTCTACCATGGCCCCCATGCAGTCTACCAGGCCCCCCATGCTAGTCTACCAGGCCCCCATGCCAGTCTACCAGGCCCCCCCATGCTAGTCTACCAGGCCCCCCATCCAGTCTACCAGGCCCCCCGCTAGTCTACCGCCCCCCATCCGTCTCCGCCCCCCCCTTCTACCGGCCCCCATGACCAGGCCCTGCTACCAGGCCCCCCATGCTAGTCTACCGGCCCCCCCATGCCAGTCTACCAGGCCCCCCCATGCCTAGTCTACCAGGGCCCCCCATGCATCGAGTCTACCAGGCCCCCCCATGCCAGTCTACCAGGCCCCCCATCCCAGTCTACCAGCCCCCCCATGCCAGTCTACCAGCCCCCCCATGCCAGTCTACCAGGCCCCCCTGCTAGTCTCCCAGGCCCCCCATGCTAGTCTACCAGGCCCCATCCAGTCTACCAGGCCCACCATGCTAGTCTACCAGGCCCCCCCATGCTAGTCTACCAGGCCCCCCCAGCTAGTCCAGGCCCCCTCATACCGGCCCCCCTCAGTTACCAGCCCCCCATGTAGTCTACCAGCCCCCCATCCATCCACCCCCCATACCAGTTACCGGCCCCCCATCAGTCTACCAGCCCCCCATACATTACAGGCCCCACAGTCTACCAGGCCCCATGCCAGTCTACCAGGCCCCCATGCTAGTCTACCAGGCCCCCATGCTAGTCTACCAGGCCCCCCATGCTAGTCTACCAGCCCCCCATCTAGTCTACCAGGCCCCCCCATAGCCAGTCTACCAGGCCCCCCCATGCTAGTCTACCAGGCCCCCATACCAGTCTACCAGGCCCCCATGCTAGTCTACCAGGCCCCCCCATGCCAGCTACCAGGCCCCCCATGCTAGTCTACCAGGCCCCCCCATGACCAGTCTACCAGGCCCCCCATGTCTAGTCTACCAGGCCCCCATGCTAGTCTACCATGGCCCCCCATGCCAGTCTACCAGCTGGTCTACCAGGCCCATGCCAGTCTACCAGGCCCCCCCTGAGTCTACAGGCCCTGCAGTCTCAGGCCCCCCATACCAGGCCCCATGCCGTACCAGGCCACATCCAGGA
>WNGS01169171.1:50352-65352 GCA_020271785.1 Procambarus virginalis
GCCGAGGTAGAGGTATTTCATTCCCATCACAGGGGACTCAAAACACTATACTAGTATGTCGTGCTGCCCCCCTACGCTCTTTCGTTGCTCGTGTGGTATGCTGTGGTATGTCCTGAGAGTTAACAGTGAACTTCTGTATGCGGGAAGGGGGGGGGAGGTCTCCACAGTCCGTCTTATTTCGCCATCGTGACCAATCACTGCCAACACGTGTGTCGCAGTATGTGTGTTATGTGTGTGTGTGTGTGTGTGTGTGTGTGTGTGTGTGTGTGTGTGTGTGTGTGTGTGTGTGTGTGTGTGTGTGTGATATAGTTCAATACAAATTTCTTAATAGGATAATCGATGGTGGTATTATAAGGAGTTCACTTCCCTTTGTTCGTGGTGTTCACGGTCTGTGTGTTGTTCATGATTCTGTTCATACTTGCAGGGGGGGGAGGTCAACCATGTGTAAGGACAGATATACAATAAATGATAACAGGGAAAAGAGACTAATACATTACGTACGTTCACTTAGAGACCAAGACGGACAGAGATCAATACAGACAGACGCGGACAAGGGGCGCGCTTGACGGGCACCAACAGATCCCAACACACAGGAACACACGGACACAAGGGCAGTGATGGGACGGTTAATGTGGACTTTCCGCTTGACTACAGGCAAGCAAGCAAGCAAGCACAAATAGGTGAGACACACACACACACAACACCAACACACACACACACACACACACACACACACACACACACACACACACCACGGGAACACCACGAGCGTAGCTCATCATCCTGTAACTACACTTAGGCAATTACACACACACACACACCACACACACACACACACCACACACAGAACCTTGTATACCACATATTAAGACCAATCCTGGAGTATGCAGCCCCAGCATGGAGCCCGTACGCTGTGTCATGCACAAGACGAAGCTGGAAAAAGTCGAGGTATGCCACTAGGCTAGTCCCAGAACTAAGAGGCATGAGTTATGAGGACAGGCTGAGTGAAATGCAACTCACGTCCGCTGAAAGACATGACTAGGTAGATAACTGTTTAACACTGGTGGGACCGAACAAGGGGACACCAGGTGGAAAAAGAGGCCACAGGTTCCTGAGCCTATTGGGCTCTATCAATCTACATTTGAAACTGTGTATGGAGTCAGCCTCCACCACATCACGCCTAATAGCATTCCATCCGTTAACTACTCTGACACTGAAAGTTCTTTCTAATCTCTGTGGTATTTGGGCACTAGTTTCTCACTGTGTCCCCTTGTTCGCCCATCAGTGTTAAACAGTTTATCTACCTAGTCATGTCTTTCAGCGACGTTGAGTTGCATTTCACTCAGCCTGTCCTCATAACTCATCCTCTTAGTTCTGGGACTAGCCTAGTGGCAACCTCTGACTTTTTCCAGCTTCGTCTTGTGCATGACACAGCGTACGGGCTCCATGCTGGGGCTGCATACTCCAGGATTGGTCTTACATTGTGATATACAAGGTTTGTGTGTGTGTGTGTGTGTGTGTGTGTGTGTGTGTGTGTGTAATTGCCTAAGTGTAGTTACAGGATGAGCTACGCTGTAGGTTCCCGTGGTGTGTGTGTGTGTGTGTGTGTGTGTGTGTGTGTGTGTGTGTGTTGTGTGTGTGTGTGTGTGTGTGTGATTGCTTGCTTGCTTGCTTGCTGTAGTCAAGCGGAAAGTCCACATTAACCGTCCCATCACTGCCCTTGTGTCCGTGTGTTCCTGTGTGTTGGGATCTGTTGGTGCCCGTCAAGCGCGCCCCTTGTCCGCGTCTGTCTGTATTGATCTCTGTCCGTCTTGGTCTCTAAGTGAACGTACGTAATGTATTAGTCTCTTTTCCCTGTTATCATTTTATTGTTATATCTGTCCTTACACTGGTTGACCTCCCCCCCCGCAAGATGAACAGAATCATGACAACCACAGACCGTGAACACCACGAACAAGGGAGTGAACTCCTTATAATACCACCATCGATTATCCTATTAAGAAATTTGTATTGAACTATATCACACACACACACACACACACACACACACACACACACACACACACACACACACACACACACACACACACACACACTACACACACATCTGCGACACACGTGTTGGCAGTGATTGGTCACGATGGCGAAATAAGACGGACTGTGGAGACCTCCCCCCCCTTCCCCATAACAGAAGTTCACTGTTAACTCTCAGGACATACCACAGCATACCACACGAGCAACGAAAGAGCGTAGGGGGGCAGCACGACATACTAGTATAGTGTTTTGAGTCCCCTGTGATGGGAATGGAAATACCTCTACCTCGGCCACGGCAAACCTCCAATCAGATGTAGATCAGGTCTTTCTATGGGCTCAGAAAATAATATGGTGTTTAACGAAGATAAGTTCCAGCTCATGCGCTACGGAAAAATTGAAAATATAAAAACGGAAACCACGTACAAAAACTCAGGCAAATCATACATAGAACGAAAAGGCAAGTAAAGGATTGGGGTGTACTATGTCGGAAGACCTTACCTTTAAAGAACACATAAAGTAGCCGTCACAACTGCAAGAAAAATGACAGGTTGGATAACAAGAACTTTTCACACTAAGAGATCTATACCAATGATGATACTTCAAAACGCTTGTGCTCTCTAGATGGGAGTACTGCTGCACAATGACAGCCCCTTTAAAGCTAGAGAAATTGCTGACCTGGAGAGCGTGCAGAGATGACCTTTACTGCTAGAATCCACTCAGTAAAACATCTAAATTACTGGGACCGACTAAAGTGCCTAATTTGTACTCCCTTGAGCGCAGGTGGGAGAGATACATAATAATTTACACGTGGAAAATAATTGAGGGGCTGGTCCCAAACCTGCACACAGAAATATCATCACATGAGACCAGAAGACATGGCAGGATGTGCAGATACCCCCGTTGAAAGCAGAGGCGCAACAGGTACTCTGAGAGAGAACTCTATCAACATCAGAGGCCCGAGACTGTTCAACACGCTTCCACTACACATAAGGGGCATAACTGGCCGACCCCTCACAGTGTTCAAGAGAGAACTGGATAAGCACCTCCAAAGGATACCTGATCAACCAGGCTGTGACTCGTACGACAGGCTGCGAGCAGCCGCGTCTAACAGCCTGTTATCAGTCCCACACCGAGGCCTGGTCGACGACCGGGCCGCGGGGACGCTAAGCCCCGGAAGCACCTCAAGGTAACCTCAAGTAGGTAACCTCGGCCCCGCCAATCGACGAGACCATTGTAATCATCAGGGTATTCAACCCGTCCTCGCAAATTCGTATAATCAATATTGACTTATTTGTTACGTGCATAGGTGACATACTAAACATAATAGTTTTCCCTTGAAAAGCTTCATAGAAAACCCGACCTTACCTAACCTACTTAGTATGTTAAAATAAGCATCTTATAGTTTCGTAATTACAATTGTTATTTAACCTATTATAGGTATAGGTTAGTAATAATTGTAATTACGAAGCAAGATGCTTAACATACTAAGAGTTAGGTAAGGTCGGTGTTTCTATGAAGCTTTTCAAGGGAAGCTATTATGTTTAGTATGTAACTATGCACATACTTAAGTCAATATTGACTATACATTTGCGAGGACGGGTTGGGGTATTTCAGTTGACAGTGCCAGAGGACAAGCACTAGAGTCCAGCTTGGGGAGGTGTGAGGGAGGGAGGAGTTATGTCTAAGGAGGTTAGTGTTAAGGCGGCCGTGAGGACTTGACAGCGGAGTCTGGTGCAACTGGTGTGACAAATCCAGTTATCTTCGTCAGTAATATGAGCCGTTGACTCTCAACATTCTTGTATCCTATTACATGTTATTAAATAAATTCCACCTTCTCCCCACCTGGAAACCTCTGATCCAGGGTGAGTCTCGAGGTGGTTCAAACACCGGGTTAAGACGCGGGTTTCCTCAATATTTTCCACCTTTTTATTAAACGACATCTTGAGATATATAGGTTCCTGTATTCATCTAGACTTGTGCCCACCTGCTTTATTTTGTGTGTGTGTGTGGTGTGTGTGTGTGTGTTGTGTGTGGGTGTGTGGTGTGTGTGCGTGCGTGCGTGCGTGCGTGCGTGCGTGCGTGCGTGCGCGCGCGCGCTAACTATTGTGCTTGCAGGATCGAGCATTGACTCTTGAATCCCGCCTTTCTAGCCAACGGTTGTTTACAGCAATGACTCCGGTCCCATTTCCCATTCATATCTAGTTTTAAAACTATGATAGAGTTTGCTTCCATAACCTGCTCCTTAAGTGCATTCCATTTTCCACTACTCTCACGCTAAAAGAAAACTTCCTAACATCTTTGTGACTCATCTGAGTTTCCAGCTTCCACCCATGTCCCCTCGTTCTTTTACTATTACGTGTGAACATGTCATCTATTTCCACTTTGTCAATCCCCCTGAGTATTTTATACGTCCTATCATATCCCCTCCTCCCTTTTTTTCCTAGTGTCGTAATGTTCAGTTCCTTCAGGCGCTCTTCATACCCCATCCCTCATAACTCTGGGACAAGCCTCGTCGCAAACTTATGAACCTTCTCCAGTTTCCTTATGTGTTTCTTCAGGTGGGGACTCCATGATGAGGCGCATACTTCAAGACTGGTCTCACGTAGGCAGTGCAAAGCGCCCTAAAAGCCTTGTCACTTAGTTTCTGAATGATGTTCTAACTTTTGCCAGTGTATGTGGTTGATGGGGTTCTGGGATTCTTCTACTCCCCAAGCCCGCCCCGAGGCCAAAGCTTGATTTGAGTTTGGTCCACTAGGCTGTTAAGTATGCTGCTGTCGTTATCCTATTTATATGTGCCTCAGGAGTTAGATCAGGTGTTACGTCCACTCCCAGGTCTTTCTCGAATCGTCACAGGTAGGCAGTTCCCCCTTCATTGTGTACTGTCCTTTTGATCTATCAACTGATCCATTTCCATAACTTTACATTTACTCGTGTTGAACTCTAGTAGCCATTCTCTGACATCTATGCAATCTGTCCAGGTTCTCTTAGAGGATCCTACAATCCTCATCTGTCACAACTCTTCTCGTTAATTTTGCGTCATCCGTGAACATTGACATTGTAGGATTCCACTCTGTGGGAGTATGCCTCCCAAATCCTCCCACAGCTGACTGATGGCTCATTGCAGTGCACAGTGCACGATCTTCGTGCACAAGCCTATTCCCTTAATCCTGGATAGTGATCTGGCAGTGTTGGGTATCTCCAGAATGCCCATTTAACCAGTAATACTTTCGTAATACGTAGGCCGCCGTATGTCTAGGCAGGAAGTAGATACAGGAAGTTAAGCATACTGGCCACCAAGGGCAGTGAGTACATGGCTGGTGCCCGCGTGAGACAGAGGGGAGGCGCCAGCAGCGTCTGACCTCTGGGGTCAACCTCAACCGGCGCGATGTTGAATAACAGCTATGACGTGTTCATGACGGCACTCCTGCTACTGCTCATCGAACGAGCTAATATGATTGGTTCCCGCTCATTTCTGCAATGCTATTGGTCAATTGTAACTCTTTTGTGTGTGCCCACGAGACGCCCGGAGCTTCAGGCAGATTCATTCTTGTGAGGGACTCTTGCAAAGTGGACGTGTTCTGTTCTACCGGCCGAATAGACTGAACACCGTCTATCCCTCACCGTCAAGTTAACTCAGCGTCTTTGCGATATACCACACACTCGCCCAGAATCACGAGTGCGAATATATGGTTAGAAGCCTAAAGTGACAAATCTCCAGAGCGAAACAGACTGGTATCAGGTAACCCCTGGTGACAAAGATCGTGCCGTGAGTGACCCTAGAGTGAACTAAGGCAGTGCCGCCGCCTAAGTAACCTGTGTGTGTGACTTTACCACAAGTGTACCTGCATGGTATACCACAGCAGCCGCCAGCCGCCACTCATCCCGAGCGTGTACCTCGTACCTCGAGCGCCCGCCGCCGCCAGCCGCCGCCAGCCGCCGCCAGCCGCCGCCGCCCTCACTCCTACGTGACGTCACCACCTTACGCACCGCCAGAGCCAGTGTGTGTGCATGTGTCTGTCTGTAAGCATACAGGCACGCCCTACTCACGAAATCATCTCAAGATACTGCGAGTACCCTCCGTGTCTACGAGCGAAACCAGCTGTCAGGCCACCTACGAGTGCTTGTATAAATGTGCCTGACTGAGTGAGTGAGTAGGAAAGTACCTTATCTGTAAGTACAAGATCTTGTCATTGTTTTTGTGTCTGTGTTGACCTAGGGATCAACCCAGTTCTCACCACTTATACCTGTCGCAGGTTATAGGTGATCGACGGTGTAGCGTGTTTATCTGTGTGGTATCACTGCATTTCACTCGTCTGTGAATGTGAGCTTCACATACACCACAATTTAGTTATTGTGTGACATTATTGTGCATGTTATTGCCTGTCCCATTGACAGTGCATTGTGTTTATTGCATATCATCATTACCGAGTATCCGGTTGGAACTCTTGTGATCCCTTTGCATACCGCAGTTAGGTTGCCGTGTTAGTGATTGGCTGTCAACTGTGTTAAGTTAGGTGTTTCTCCACGAGTGGATACGAGTCGAGTAGCCAGACGTCAAGAGTCTAGCTAATACAACCATAGCTTTGCTGACGCCAATCTAAAGTAAATCAAGCACCCTGTGTATTAGTGGTTTAGTTAGTAAATAAACTACTGTTAAGCTTTATGCGGTGTTTCCGTTGAACCACTTCTGAATACTGCCATTATTACTCAAGCCTTCAGCTCTAAGTGTCTTCAACACCGAGTTGCCTGTAAGTCACTAAACTATAAATTTGATGAGGACCCTAGGAGTCCCTTAAAGTGTTACATCATTGAGGAGATTCCAACGACCAACGTGGAGCAGGACCAGGTGAGGCTAGTCTGAGAAGATACCCACAAGGACTCTAACTCGAACTTGCTCCCAGGCCCTGTACGGTTGCTCTCGTATTTTCTATTCTGCTAATTCCGACAGCTTCGTGAAGCGTCTGCCACATGTCCATTGGCGACGTACGCATTGAGTCGTGACAGCAAAAAAAGATACACCCCCACACACTCCAGTAAACATATCATTTACGTAAATTAGAATATAGAATTGGTCCCAGCACCGATCCTTGTGGTACTCCACTCGTTACTGTTCGCCAGTCAGACTTCTCGCCCCCTTACCATTACTCTCTGGCTCCTTCCTTAGGTAGTTTCTTACCCATGCTAGGGCCTTTCCATTTACTCCTGCCTGCCTCAAGTTTGAATAGCAATATCATGTGAGGTACTGTACCAAAGGCCTTTGGCAGTCCAGAATATGCAGTGTGCCCAACCTTCTCTGTCCTGCCTTATCTTGTTATTTTATCATAGAATTCCAAAAGGTTTTAGGCATGATTTCCCTGTCCAAACCCATGTGATGTTTGTTCACAAACCCAATGCTCTCCAGGTGTACAACAAGTCTTAGCCTAACTTATTCTTTAAAGTATTTTGCAGGGGATGCTTGTCAGTGATACAGGTCTATAATTAAGTGCCTCCTCCCTTATCTCCTTTCTGGAAAATCGGTACGACATTTGCCTTCTTCCAGCACTGGGCAATCTCCCGACATATGTGACTCGTTAGAGATCCTGCCAGAGGCACGCGAGGGCCTGCACTGCCTCTTTTTAGTATCCACGGTGATACTTTATCTCGTCCAACTGCTTTATTTGCATCCAGTGTTGTCAACTGTTTCATTACTTCCTCTGTTGTCACCTCTATATCTGATAGTCTTCCGTCTAGGGTAATCTCTTCTAACAATGGGAGCTGTCTCAGCTCGGTTGTGAACACTCCATGGAACTGGCATTCAGTGCCTCATAGATTTCCTTGTCACTTTCTGATATGCCCCTTTTGTTTTCCTTAGTCTTGTCACTTGGTCGTTTACCGACATCTTCCTTCTTATATGGCTATGTCGTAATTTAGTTTGCTTTTCGCTTTGATTGTAATAGCATTCTCATAATTTCTTTCCAGGATACTCCTGTCTTATGTTAATGTCAATCGTTCCTAGCTCTGTTACATCTAATCCTGTTGTCCTCTGTCCTTTTTTTGCGTGTATTCCTCCACTCCCTCCTGCTTCTCATTTGTACTTCCTGACACTGTCTATATAACCAGGGTTATTATATTCTCTCTCCTTACCTTTTCTCTTTACTGTTGGTATAAATCTCGTCGGCCTCCTGGCATTTCCGTATGACCAAGTCCATCATGTTTTTTGACTGTTTTTCCTCTAATTCTTCCTCCCACTGCACTTCTCCCAAACAGTCCCTTATCCTCCTGTAGTCCCATTTCCTGTAATCAAGTCTCCTTTCTCTGACCTCTTGTCCCATGGTCACAAGTTTGAGTTCATCATGTAGTCAAAGACTAGGACACAATGGTCACTGGCCCCTAGAGGTATTTCATGTTCCAAATTCTTGATGTCTTCCGCGTTCTGGGTGAAAATCTGGTCCAATAGGCTCAGCGTATCCACTCTTCTTGCCCTTGTGTCTTCCTTCACATGTTTGTTAAGAAATTCCTGTCTAGAACGTCTACTAACTTCGATCCCCCCGTTCTTCCCCGCATGGGGATATACTGCTTTTCCCAATTTCTCTCTCCGTGATTTAGGTCCCCCTGACCAGCAGTTTTCGCCCTTGTTCTATGCGCTATTGGGTTGCTGCCCTCTGTCCTTCATTTATACAGGCCTTGTTGCTGTCATCGTGTGTGTGTGTGTGTGTGTGTGTTGTGTGTAAAGTGTGTGGTGTGTGTTGTGTGTGTGTTTGTGTGTGTGTGTGTGTGTGTGTGTGACTCGCCTGAGTTGTACCTACCTAGTTGTGCTCCGGGGGTTGACTCTAGCTCTTTGTTCCCACCTCTGATGGGATGATGTACAGATTCCTGAGCCTTTTGGGCTCTGTCATATCTACATTTGAAACTTTATATGGGGTCAACCTCCACCACATCACTGCC
This sequence comes from Procambarus virginalis, assembly GCA_020271785.1. Classification (NCBI taxonomy): domain Eukaryota; kingdom Metazoa; phylum Arthropoda; class Malacostraca; order Decapoda; family Cambaridae; genus Procambarus; species Procambarus virginalis. Next base: position 59,311 of record WNGS01169171.1, read on the forward strand.
TAATGCATTCCATCTGTTAACTACTCTGACACTGTAAAGTTCTTTCTAACGTCTCTGTGGCTCATGTGGGTACTCATGGTGTCTGTCTGTCTGTCTGTCTGTCTCTGTACTTGCGCTTGCAATCGGTTGCGTGGGGTTGAGCTCTGCTATTTCGGCCCGCCTCTCAATTGTCAATCAATCAACTGTTATTAACTAGTTATTTAAACACACACACACACACACACACACCACACAACACACACACACACACACACACACACACACACACACACACACCACACACAAAAAAAAAAAAGTGTGAGTGGTGTGAAAAAAAAAAGTTAGTAAACAGTGATTGACAGTTTAGAGGCGGGCCGAAAGAGCAAAGCTCAACCCCCGTAAATACAACTAAGTGAATACACACACTCACACACTCACTCACAGGAAGCAGCCCATAACAGCTCTCTAACTCCCTGGTACCTATTGTACCGCTATGTGAACAGCGCATCAGGATGAAAAGAAACTCTGCCCATTTTGTTTGACATCACCGGGGATCGATCCGAGTCATTAGGATTACGAGTAGAGAGCGCTGTCCACTCAGCTATCAGGCCCCTACCTGTGTCTTTGAAAAAAAAAACATCCGTTATTAAAAGTGTGTGAATCATCCGCTGACAGGAAGCGTGTGAGGATAGAGGGATGGGATGGGATGGGAATGATGGGTGGAAGTATGTGCTTTGAGAGCCAGCATGATAGTTGAAAGAGGCTTGCAAACACCTGGCCACAGAGGACTATCCCCTCCGATTTGACTCTTCCGACTGTGGAGAATAGTGGACATCCATACATAGCTAACACACAGAGCAGACGGATTATGTATTAATAATACATAATCCGTCCTGTTCAGTCACGTTGCGACTGTTCAAAACAACCACCAATCAACTAAGCAATTTCACGCTTTGAACAACCAGAATATTTAACCGAGAAAATATTCATGAAATTTAACGAAACAAGAAAATAAGTACAAAGGACAAATGAACCAAAATAGAACAAATAGAAAAAAAAGGTGTGTACAAAAAATGTGGCCATAAAATATTAGAGGTAAGTGTTACAAGTTTAACAGTGTGTTACAAGTGTTACAGTGTACAGGATCCAGTCGACGACACCTTAAGTAGCATCTCATTACCTTCGATCATCGGAGGCTCGAGCTCGGGTCTCAGAAGCACGAGCCGGTCGCCCTACCAGCCACACACACTATACATGCTCGCAATAACGAATTAGGGAAGGGGGGGGATGTCAGGGGAAAGCGCAAGCCATTACGACTATATATATAATATATATTATATATATATATATATATATATATAATTATATATATTTTTTTTTGGGGAGTAAAGATAGCACTGGGAAGGGGTCAGGATAAGGATTTGGATGGGACGGGGTGGGGGGGGGAGGAATGGTGCCTCCTTATGGGATGGGACTGGGCGGGGTGGGGGGGGGGGGAATGGTGCCCAACCACTTCTGGACGGCGGGGGTTGAACGCCGACCTGCATGAAGCGAGACCGTCGCTCTACCGTTCCAGCCCAAGTGGTTGTGACAGAAGGGTCTTGGGAGTACCTACCTGACACCCAATTGGTACTCAACCTCCAACAGTATGTTAAAGTATGCCAGAGTCCCTCAACACGAGCCATGCTTGTTAACAAGGGCCGTCATGTTACAAGAGCAGTTAACACCAAGACGTGTTGAGGTGGAGTGCTGTTAGCGCCTGCCTTTCACTGGGGTGAGGTAAGGAAGCCGGCGGAGTGGGTGAGGCGCCGGGTGTCACGCCGCCGCCCCGCTGGTTGAACGTTGGGTGTAAATACGGGTGAATGAGTGTAGGAGGAGGATAGTCCCTACACGCCTCCCGCCACCACGTCGTGGTTACCTGGTGCACCTGTGTGTTCATGATATATGTTGTGTTGAGTTCCAGCCTAGGTGGTCGAGGCCTCCTTCCTCCCTGCCACCCACCCTCTCTCTCTCTCTCTCTCTCTCTCTGTCTGTCTCTCCGTCTCTGTCTCGCTGTCTCTGTCTCTCTCTCTCGCCACAAGAATTAGAAACTTTTTCTACGTGTCAGAGTAGTTGTAGACAATGGAAGTGCATTCAGAGTGATGTGATGGGACTGACTGCAACACAGTTTACAGTGTAGCATATGATAGAGCCCCAAGTAGGCCTCAGGAAACCTGTACACACTTGTATTGACGGTTAGAGGCGGGACAAGAGACAAGCTCACACCCCGCAAGCACAACTAGGTGAGTACCAGGCCCCCCATGCTAGTCTACCAGGCCCCCCATGCCAGTCTACCAGGCCCCCCATGCTAGTCTACCAGGCCCCCCATGCTAGTCTACCAGACCCCCATACCAGTCTACCAGGCCCCCATACCAGTCTACCAGGCCCCCCATACCAGTCTACCAGGCCCCCATACCAGTCTACCAGGCCCCCCATGTCAGTCTACCAGGCCCCCCATGCTAGTCTCGTCCTGGTATATATATATATATATATATACATTAATATATATATATTATATATATATATAATATATATATATATATATATATATATATATATATATGCTTACCTAATAGTTGCTACCAAACAGTGGTCACGGAAGTACTAAGAGCTTGAGTTCAGCCTCCTGTAGCTCCTTGTGCTTGGTGCGTCTTAAATATCTTGGCACCGTGTGTGTGGTTGTGGTGTCTCGGAAGTGATCTTTCGGCGCCTTGTCTCCTGCCAAGACTGTGACGTACCATTAATTTCAGCACGTGGTTTGTGTGTGTGTATTCACCTAGTTGTATTCACCTAGTTGTGCTTGCGGGAGTTGAGCTCTGCTCTTTCGGAATGCCTCTCAACTGTCAATCAACTGTTTCTAACTACTATTATACTATTTTTGTGCGCGCGCGCGCGCGCGCGCGTGTATGTACTCACCTAATTGTGCTTGCGGGGGTTGAGCTCTGGCTCTTTGGTCCCGCCTCTAAACCGTCAATCAACAAGTGTACAGGTTACTGAGGCTATTGGGCTCTATCATATCTACACTTGAAACTGTGTATGGAGTCAGCCTCCACCACATCACTTCCTAATGCATTCCATTTGTCAACCACTCTGACACTAAAAAAGTTCTTTCTAATATCTCTGTGGCTCATTTGGGCACTCAGTATCCACCTGTGTCTCCTAGTGTGTGTGCCCCTTATGTTAAAGACTGTCTTTATATACCCTACCAATTCCCTTGAGAATCTTGAATGTGGTGGTCATGTCCCCCCCTAACTCTTCTGTCTTCCAGCTTAGTGAGGTTTATTTCCCGTAGTCTCTCCTCATAGCTCATACCTCTCAGCTCGGGTACGAGTCTGGTGGCAAACCTTTGAACCTTTACCAGTTTAGTCTTATCCTTGACTAGATATGGACTCCATGCTGGGGCCGCATACTCCAGGATTGACCTGACATATGTGGTATACAAAGTTCTGAATGATTCCTTACACAAGTTTCTGAATGCCGTTCTTATGTTGGCCAGCCTGGCATATGCCGCTGATGTTATCCTCTTGATATGGGCTGCAGGAGATGGGGGTTGATATCACGCCAGACCTAAGTCTTTTTCTTTCTCTGACTCTTGTAGTATTTCATCTTCTAGATGGTACCGTGTATCTGGCCTCCTGCTCCCCACACCTATCTTCATTACATTTACTTGGGTTAAACTCTAACAACCATTTGTTTGACCATTCCTTCGGCTTGTCTAGGTCTTCTTGAAGCCTCAAGCAGTCCTCTGTCTTAATCCTTCTCATAATTTTGGCATCGTCCGCAAACATTGAGAGAAATGAATCTTATACCCTCCGGAGATCATTTGCATATATCAGAAACAAGATAGGACCGAGTACAGAGCCCTGTGGGACTCCACTGGTGACTTCACGCCAATCGGAGGTCTCACCCCTCACCTTAACTCTCTGCTTCCTATTGCTCAGGTACTCTCTTATCTACTGGAGCACCTTACCAGCTACACCTGCCTGTCTCTCTAGCTTATGTACCAGCCACTTATGCGGTACTGTGTCAAAGGCTTTCCAACAATCCAAGAAAATGCAGTCCGCCCAGTGTAACAGTGCAAGTATTTTGCACTCTTTCATGTATAAGTGTGAATTATAAGTGTGTGTGTGTGTGTGTGTGTGTGTGTGTGTGTGTGTGTGTGTGTGTGTGTGTGTGTGTGTGTGTGTGTGTGTGTGTGTGTGTGTGTGGTGCGAGATGGTACAAGGGAGATGTTGACTAGCTTCAATCCGCTAACCCGGCAGTACTCAACAAGGAGGGCCTTGTGTACTGCAGGACCAGCCTGGGTCCTATAAGGGTTAGTTTTGCTTCTCAGTCCTTATTTGGGCATGAGGGAAGAGTACACAGCTTCCCCACATTGGGGTGGCTGGTAGAGTTAGTGAGCGACCACCTTGCACAGAGAGAAGGTGACCAGCCAGTCTTCCCACCCTGGTGGATGCCAGGCCCCATCACGGTGTATCCGTCTGAGTTGTGAGGTAAGAGTGTCAGTAATGCAGTGTCTTGATTGGGTGTCTTAGTGGTGACAAGCTAGTGGAGTCTGAACCATTTAGCCGTGTATGGTGTGGGCGTGTATGGCGTAGGCGTGTATGGCGTGGGCGTGTATGGCGTGGGCGTGTATGGCGTGGGCGTGTATGGCGTGGGCGTGTATGGCGTGGGCGTGTATGGTGTGGGCGTGTATGGTGTGCGCGTGTATGGTGTGCGCGTGTATGGTGTGGGCGTGTATGGTGTGGGCGTGTATGGTGTGGGCGTGTATGGCGTGGGCGTGTATGGCGTGCGCGTGTATGGTGTGGGCGTGTATGGTGTGGGCGTGTATGGCGTGGGCGTGTATGGTGTGGGCGTGTATGGTGTGGGCGTGTATGGTGTGGGCGTGTATGGCGTGGGCGTGTATGGCGTGGGCGTGTATGGCGTGGGCGTGTATGGCGTGCGCGTGTATGGTGTGGGCGTGTATGGTGTGGGCGTGTATGGTGTGGGCGTGTATGGTGTGGGCGTGTATGGTGTGGGCGTGTATGGTGTGGGCGTGTATGGTGTGCGCGTGTATGGCGTGGGCGTGTATGGCGTGGGCGTGTATGGCGTGGGCGTGTATGGTGTGGACGTGTATGGTGTGGGCGTGTATGGTGTGGGCGTGTATGGAGTGGGTCATCCCCCCCCCTTTCAATTTGGTCAATATTGTGTTAAATAATAGGATGTCAAAATGTTAAATATCAATTGCTGGAAATTGAAATAATTTGAAATAATTTGATTCAATAAATGTCTATGTGTAGAATACCAAGCTGGACTTTTGTTCAGTCCTCTTTTTGAATCAATGTCCCCCTCAAGTAAGAGTTAAGGCTAGAGAGATATCTAGATGAACAAGTGAGAGATAACTAAATTAAGCATTGTATAAATAAGTGGAATTTATATTTAGTTTCAATGACAGGTGGTAGCAGCTTTCATGAGAACATCAGTATAGTATAACATCATAGATAGTATAACAGTCACGCTACACTCCCCTACTTCTCTCTATTACTACTTCTCTCTATTACTACTTCTCTCTATTAATCCTACTCCTCCTCCCTTCCCCTTCCCCCTACCTCCACTCTTTCCGTGCGCCTCTCGTTTTCTGTTGCCAGACGGACGAGTTCCCCCTCAACCTTATCCATGTCTGTCCCCTCTCTTCTCTTCCCTCCTCCTCCCCTCCTTTCTTCTTCCTTTGCTTTACTTTTTCACAATCACAGAGTAGATACAGAAAACTAGGTGTTACACCGCCTTCTCTTTCTTGCTTAATCTTTGTCACCTGGTCGCAGAATTCTATTAAGCCAGTCAGGCAAGATTTACCCTCCCTGAACCCATGTTGGCGATTTGTCACGAAGTCTCTTCTCTCCAGATGTGTTACCTGGTTTTTTCTCACGATCTTCTCCATCACCTTGCATGGTATACAAGTTAAGGACACTGGCCTGTAGTTCAGTGCCTCTTGCCTGTCGCCCTTTTTGTATATCGGGACTACATTAGCCGTCTTCCATATTTCTG
>WNGS01169172.1:18762-29008 GCA_020271785.1 Procambarus virginalis
CAAACCCCCCTACAGTTTTCAAAATATCTGACATCTCGGACAAATTGACACCTGAGACGTGATTTTTGAGCCGAATGCCGATCTCCTCTGCACCTATTTTCATTTTCAAATTACTGACTTTTTATACCGAAATATGCAATTATTACTGAAACGGCGATGGGTAATATTTTGCCCCAACCCCCTACAGTTTTCAAATATCCTGAATATCGGAAATTGACACCTGAGCGTGATTGTTCAGCCGAATTCCTGGACTCTCTGCACCTATTTTCATTTTCAAATACACGACTTTTATATACCGAAAATATGCCAATTACTGAAAACGGCGATGGGTCATATTTGCCCAAACCCCCCTACAGTTTTCAAAATATCTGAAATATCGAAAATTGACTACCTGAGCGTGATTTTTGAGCCGAATTCTGACTCTCTTCACCTCTTTTCATTTTTAAAAAAATTATGTACGACTTTTTATACCGAAAATATGGTCATTACTGAAAACGGAGATGTGTACTATTTTGCCCAAACCCCCCTACAGTTTTCAAAATATCTGAAATATCGGAAAATTGACACCTGAGCGTGATTTTTGAGCCGAATTTTTGCACTCTCGGCACCCTATTTCTCCATTTGCAAATTACGGACCTTTTATACCGTGAAAATATGCCAATTACTAGAAAACGGCGATGGGTCCATATTTTCCCCCAAACTAACTCCCCTACAGTTTTCAATGAATCGGAACATGTTCGGAAAATTACCCTCTGAGCGTGATTTTTGAGCCGACTTCCTCACTCCTGCTGCACCTATTTTCATTTTTCAAATTACGCCTTTTTATACCGAAAATATGCCAAATTACTGAAAACGGCCGGAGGGAGAGGCGTACGCTGGAGGGAGAGGCGTACGGCCGGAGGGAGAGAGGCGTACGCTGGAGGGAGAGGCCGTTCCCGGAGAGGGAGAGGCGTACGGTGGAGGGAGAGGCCTTCGCCGGAGGGAGAGGCAGTACAGCCGGAGGGAGAGGCGTTCGCCGGAGGGAGAGGCCGTACGGCCGGAGGGAGAGGCGTTCCTGCCGTGTCGGGAGGAGCGTACGTGTGGAGGGAGAGGCGTACGCCGGAGGGAGAGGAGTACGCCGCGGGAGAGGCGTTCGCCGGAGGGAGAGGCGTACGGTTGGGAGGGGAGAGGCGTACGACCCGAGGGAGAGGGCGTACGCCGGAGGGAGAGGCGTTCGCCGGAGGGAGAGGCGATACGCTGGAGGGAGAGGCGTACGCTGGAGGGGAGGCGTTCGCACGGAGGGAGAGGCGTACGGTGGAGGAGAGGCGTTCGCCGGAGGGCGAGGCGTACGCTGGAGGGATGAGGCGTACGCCGGAAGGGAGACCAGAGGCGTACGGTGGAGGGAGAGGCGTACGCCGGAGGGAGAGGATTACGCCGGAGGGAGAGGGCGTATGCCGGAGGGAGAGACTGTTTATCAGGCTACATAACTGCCATAATGGACTGTTGTTCAAAGCATCAGATGGGATGCTTGAAAACTATTCAGACACAGATTAGCGGCCAGCGAGCAACCCATCCTCAGGCTACGCTCGTCCAAGCTACTGCCGACTGCAAACACATTCGTAAATGTTAACTTTCTTATGTAACCAAAAGCGGCATTTTCTAAATTAGTATTAAAATATTGTAAATTGATTGATGAGAACCCGAAAATAAAGCATTAAAAGATAGAAATGTTGAAAGGGGATTGCGCCCAAGCCATTACGGCTATTTAACTAAAGCATCAAAAGAACAATATACAAAAGTTGTGTTCAAGATTAATAACAGTTTTCGGAATGGTTTATTTATGCTATCATATTACGATATTTGCTCCCTAAGCGTTACCAAATGCTGCATTTATGTTTACAATAAAGAAATTAATTCACTGTGCAGAATTATATTCAGAGGTGTGTGTGATGAATTTCATCTGGACATCTAACGTCTACCAGTGTTCGTGTCTGGCTTTGTGTTCGTGTCTGGCTTTGTGTTCGTGTCTGCTTTGTGTTCGTGTCCGGTGCTACATAGTCGTCCCAGGTTGGTGCCGCCTTTTAATAATTACTTTCTTGTGATCGTGTCTGCTTCAGTATTCAGAATTCTACCATTGATTCTTCTGTTGGTTCTCGCCTCTGTGACTTTACTAGTGACTGATTGTGTCCTAGTTTACCGAAATAATTATTTTTTTGTAATTATAATATAATTATAATAGGTGTTAGTTTTACCTATTATCAAATATTTGTCCGTATTAAGAGTATTAAATCCAGCTCAAAGAAATATTATTGTTTTTCTTATCGACCAGTACTAAGGAGTTGTTCCATAAGGCCTTGACTCCGTGGGTGAGAAGATTGTCCCCTGGATAATTGTCCTGCTAATGAGGTAATTACTCCAGTAGGATATTAAGATCACTTGATAATTATTTATGCTCGCTACAGGTAAGTTTCATAATATGTTTCTTGTATAAACAAGTAGAATGGCGTCAGTTTCAATTTCAAGTAAATTATTGAGCCAAAATACCCTTGACTTCTTTCCGTCAAATTCTGACATTTTCTTAACAAGATGTGTGGTTTTATTTTCAAAGGGGAACTCTCGCCACTCTATTAAAGGGGTCTTGAGTTAAAAAGTGTGTAATTTGGATAATTTTTCTTGCCAGAAGCGCTCTAAGTAGTTACGTGAGGTAGTCATGGATATTCCTCATGAAGGAAAATATTTCGATATATAGATGTTTGTGATATATAGAGTGTTGTGGGAGAGCCCACATACACTATATAGAGTGTTGATGGGAGAGCAGTGTTGCTCTGACAACAGTGGGTTCATTTTGGCAACCAAGTTAACTATTCAAGAGCCGTGTCGCCACAGCTTCAGTGGGACTTCAACACACACCGCTGCCACATCGTGAGGAAGTTGAGGATTCCTTCAGAACATTTCCCTGGTGGCACTTATACATTTTTCACATTTCTTGCAGTAATATTTTGTACAGGGGAGAAAGAGAAAGTGGGTACACTGGGAAATATAAACCAGAGAACCCCTACTGTATGCACTGTTGCAACAGGGTTGCAAATCCTGTTTGGTGGTCTCTCGCCGACCTCTCCCTCCTGCCTGCAGGTAGAGCTCTCTCCCACACACACTCCCACCTTGTTCTATTGCAGCCTGCACAAGGAGCTCTTCTATTATCTATTGCATACACAGCCTGCAGGAGCTTCATTCCATTGTTAGTGATACTGCCTTCAGCTCAGCATTTCTTCTCTTCTTCCTTTCTTGTATGTTGGCATCACGTAAGCCTTTTTTTAACTATAAAAGCTCTTCCATTTTCAGAGAGGAGTTAATACTATTGGAACGGGAGTGTACCGTGCTTCGACAGCCTCCTTCAGAAGCTAAGGTGATATGTCTGGGCGTACGGATTTTGTTATAGCCAGATTCATGCAGTTTATTTTGTTGCTCCGGTGTTTTTGTATAATCCCATATACTAACTTTTATATGTTTAGTGGGAGTGATCTCTTGAGCTCCGCCTCTTAACCATTAACCTACTTGTGTGACGACTCTCTACCGACCTCTGGTTTAACTCCATGGGGTTTCAAAATTGGGTCCATCTCACACGGGAGTGTTGACATTACAGTTTTCTGGCTTATTGATGTGTTGAGTTCTCTCCCCACGTGCAGGTTCACTCATTGTTTTGTCTGGATATCCCCCTGTATCCCTCTTCCAGTATCACGTATCTTGTGATCATATCCCTTCAGAGGGAGGAGTTGGAGTCCATCTCTGCCACATGCCTCCGCGTTCATATTTATATCATACTCTTTCTTCCAGGAACAAAAAAGGGGCGAAACTGCTCAAGGATATAAAACATGATGAAATTATTTTGAAAAGCAAAATGCCCCGTGAACTCTGTAATGGTGCAAGCCCCGGAGGTCATTGTTGCCAATTAACGACCAGATTTTATAAACCTTCAATGAGAGTATGAAAGAATGTGTTTCTCTTTTAAAGGAAAATATTTTTATAGCTTTGATTTTTCTACTCTTCACTTTCACTTAGTTTTTTTTTATTATGTATTTCATCACAGCGATTCACAGCAGCGCTGTGCACGAGTTTATGGTGTCAAGCATCACTGTTTGCCAGCTGGTGGTGTCAAGCATCACCGTCTGCCAGCTGGTGGTGTCAAGCATCACTGTCTGGCAGCTGGTGGTGTCAAGTATCACTGTCTGCCAGCTGGTGGTGTCAAGAATCACTGTCTGCCAGCTGGTGGTGTCAAGTATCACTGTCTGCCAGCTGGTGGTGTCAAGCATCACTGTCTGCCAGCTGGTGGTGTCAAGCATCACTGTCTGCCAGCTGGTGGTATGATACATCACCGTCTGCCAGCTGGTGGTATGATACGTCACCGTCTGCCAGCTGGTGGTATGATACATCACCGTCTGCCAGCTGGTGGTATGATACATCACCGTCTGCCAGCTGGTGGTATGATACATCACCGTCTGCCATTGCTGGGGACAAATGCATATTAAATTTATAAATGGTACACACACAGCTTATGTGCAGGATATTTTTAACGCAAAAATGTCAACACATTGAGAAAATATTTGCATTATACTCGGGTAAACTTTTGATGATATTGACTACGTCGATGTGTGACGCAGCGTGGGTGACGGCAGGATGGGAGGGTGTCACGTGGGAGGACATGGGGTGACGGCAGGATGGGAGAGCGTCACGTGGGAGGACCTGGGGTGACGGCAGGATGGGAGAGCGTCACGTGGGAGGACGGCAGGATGGGAGGGTGTCACGTGGGAGGACCTGGGGTGACGGGAGGATGGGAGAGCGTCACGTGGGAGCAAAATGGAAAGGAGAGGATGGCAATGGATCACGTGGGGCCGATTGAGGGTAGCAAAGATAATATATATCCTCCATTGGTTTATAAAGAGGGAAGTGTGTGGCATGGATGCTGGATAATACCATGTGATGAGATGGAAGATGTGTAGAGCATCGTCTCTTTCCCCCCATCCCATCTCTCCCTCTCACCCATTCCACAAACACCGTCGAGCCCAATGGAAAAACTTCCTTTGATGATAAAGTGGCCTCAGAGGAACGACTGAAGGACCCACACAAATAAGTCGCTCCCTCCACAACGACAACACGACTCTTCTAAGACTTCGCTGCAAGTTTGGTGTTAAAAGTTTTTATATCTTGCTGCCATTGATGATACTTGAAGTGAGTGCTCGTAACTTTTTTGTGTGCTTCGCGATTTCTGGTTGTGTTCGTAGCTCTACAGGATGGGCAGAATGACTTCTGTGTTGTTATTATACTTAAATATTGTAACATATACACAAATATTATATATATATATATATATATATATATATATATATATATATATATATATATATATATATATATATATATATATATATATATATATAATATATATATATATATTTTGGTAGCAGTCTTTCTTGTAAACATATATTATTAAATATGACCGAAAACACGAATTAACACGAATTTTCACAATATTTCTTATGTTTCTTTCACTGTCGATGGTAATTGAAAAAGCAATTCTCCAAAATTCAATTTTATTTCTAGTCTGACGCGACACATAAACGCGTTTCGTAATAACTTATTACATTTTCAAAGACTTTAGTTTACACACACACAACTATAACCTGCAAACACTAAACAGAGTTCTACTATGCTATGATTTAAACAGCTTTCATCTTACATACCCGCATTTTGGGCGAGGTGATATGTTAAAACAGTTTTGGATGAGGTGAACAAAACTTTCAACAAAGACAGAACACGAAACAATGGTATAAATTGGGTGAATTAAAGGAAGAATGGAAGTAACTGCAAAGGGCCTATTGGCCCATATTTCTTGATGCTTCTATATTGGTGCGGAGTCTTGAAGTGGGTAAAATATAGTTGTGCATTAATTGGCTGTTGATTGCTGGTGTTGACTTCTTAATGTGTAGTGCCTCACAGATGTCAAGCCGCCTGCTATCACTGTATCTATCGATGATTTCTGTGTTGTTTGTTAAGATTTCTCTGGTGGAGGTCTGGTTGTGGGAAGAGATTATATGTTCCTTAATGGAGCCCTGTTGCTTATGCATCGTTAATCGCCTGGAAAGAGATGTTGTTGTCTTGCCTGTATACTGAGTTCTTTGAGGCTTACAGTCCCCAAGTGGGCATTTGAAGGCATAGACGACGTTGGTCTCTTTTAAAGCGTTCTGCTATGTGTCTGGAGAGTTTCTCATGAGTAGGTTGGCCGTTTTTTTGGTTTTATAGTAAATCGTCAATTGTATTTTCTGATTTTTGTCTGTGGGGATAACGTTCCTATCAACAATATCTTTCAGGACCCTTTCCTCCATTTTATGAGCTGTGGAAAAGAAGTTCCTGTAAAATAGTCTAACAGGGGGTATAGGTATTGTGTTAGTTGTCTCTTCAGAGGTCGCATGGCGGTTCACCTTCCTTCTTATGATGTCTTCAACGAAACCATTGGAGAAGCCGTTGTTGACTAGGACCTGCCTTACCCTACAGAGTTCTTCATCGACTTGCTTCCATCCTGAGCTGTGGCTTAGAGCACGGTCGACATAAGCGTTAACAACACTCCGCTTGTACCTGTCTGGGCAGTCACTGTTGGCATTGAGGCACATTCCTATGTTTGTTTCCTTAGTGTAGACTGCAGTGTGGAAACCTCCGCTCCTTTCCATGACTGTTACATCTAGAAAGGACAGCTTCCCATCCTTCTCCATCTCGTAAGTGAAACGCAACACAGAATTCCGCTCAAATGCCTCCTTCAGCTCCTGCAGATGTCTGACATCAGGTACCTGTGTAAAAATGTCGTCAACATACCTGCAGTATATGGCCGGTTTCAAGTTCATGTCGACTAAGACCTTCTGTTCGATGGTACCCATGGAGAAGTTCGCAAACAGGACACCTACGGGAGAACCCATGGCGACCCCACCTACTTGCTTATACATGTGCCCATCCGGGCTCAAGAAGGGTGCCTCTTTAGTACAAGCTTGGAGTGGTTTCCTTAGAATGTTTTCTGGTATGTTAAGAGGAGTACAGGCCGGATCACGATACACTCGGTCCATTATCATCCCGATTGTTTCATCTCCAGGTACGTTGGTAAACAGTGATTCTACGCCCAACGAGGCTCTTATCCCTGCGGCCTGTGTTCCCCGCAGTAAGTAAAATCACGACCGGACAAAAGCTGATGGTAGCCAAGGCTATTTCCCCACTTGTGTTGGTCGAGTGGATAAGGTGCCCTTTACACCAGTTGCATAGTGCTCCTGGCAGTATGGGTTCGAGTCACTTCTGGGGTGTGAGTTTTCAGTTGCATGTATGCCTGGGGACCATTCAGGCTTGTTCGCATTTGTGTTCCTCACGTGTGCCCAAAAGAATGAGGTGATTTGATAAAATGCTATGCCCAAGATTACCATCAGAGTGCCGGCGGGCTGATAGGGAAATAGCCTTGGCTACCATCAGCTTTTGTCCGGTCGTGATGGTCGAGTGGATAAAGTGCCTTGTACACCAGTTGCATAGTGCTCCTGGCAGTATGGGTTCGAGTCACTTCTGGGGTGTGAGTTTTCAGTTATATATATATGGGAAAATATAAGAAATATATTGGCCCATATACGAAATATGGGCCAATAGGCCCTCTGCAGTTACTTCTATTCTTACCTTCAATTTACCCAATTACTATCGCATTAATACCCATTGTTTCGTGTTTTGTCCTATGTTGAAAGTTTTGTTCACCTCATCCAAAACTGTTGTAAAATATATATATATATATATATATATATATATATATATATATATATATATATATATATATATATATATATATATGCAAACAAGCCTGAATGGTCCCCAGGACTAGATACAACTGAAAACTCACACCCCAGAAGTGACTCGAACCCATACTCCCAGGAGCAACGCAACTGGTATGTACAGGGACGCCTTAAACCACTTGACCATCACGACCGGACATAAGGAAGTGATAGCCGAGGCTATATGAACCACCTCCCCGCCGGCACTCGGATGGTAATCTTGGGCATAGCATTTTATCAAATCACCTCATTTTTTTGGGGGGCAACACGTGAGGAACACAACTGCAAACAAACCTGAATGGTCCCCAGGACTAGATACAACTGAAAACTCACACCCCAGAAGTGACTCGAACCCATACTCCCAGGAGCAACGCAACTGGTATGTACAGGGACGCCTTAAACCACTTGACCATCACGACCGGACATAAGGAAGTGATAGCCGAGGCTATATGAACCACTTCCCCGCCGGCACTCGGATGGTAATCTTGGGCATAGCATTTTATCAAATCACCTCATTTTTTGGAGGGGCAACACGTGAGGAACACAAATGCAAACAAGCCTGAATGGTCCCCAGGACTAGATACAACTGAAAACTCACACCCCAGAAGTGACTCGAACCCATACTCCTGGTTGATACCTGGTTGATACCTGGTTGATGGGGTTCTGGGAGTTCTTCTACTCCCCAAGCCCGGCCCGAGGCCAGGCTCGACTTGTGAGAGTTTGATCCACCAGGCTGTTGCTTGGAGCGGCCCGCAGAGCCACATACCCACCACAGCCCGGCTGATCCGGGACTTCTCTTAGGAAACAGTCCAGTTTTCTCTTGAAGATGTCCACGGTTGTTCCGGCAATATTTCTTATAGTCGCTGGGAGGACGTTGAACAACCGCGGACCTCTGATGTTTATACAGTGTTCTCTGATTGTGCCTATGGCACCTCTGCTCTTCACTGGATCAATCTTGCATTTTCTTCCATATCGTTCACTCCAGTACGTTGTTATTTTACTGTGTAGATTTGGGACCTGGCCCTCCAGTATTTTCCACGTGTATATTATTTGGTATCTCTCTCGTCTCCTTTCTAGAGAGTACATTTGGAGAGCTTTGAGACGATCCCAATAATTTAGGTGTTTTATCTCGTCTATGCGTGCCGTATATGTTCTCTGTATTCCCTCTATTTCAGCAATCTCTCCTGCTCTGAAGGGGGAAGTGAGTACTGAGCAGTATTCGAGACGGGACAACACAAGTGACTTGAAGAGTACAACCATTGTGATGGGATCCCTGGATTTGAAAGTTCTCGTAATCCATCCGATCATTTTTCTGGCTGATGCGATATTTGCTTGGTTATGCTCCCTAAACGTTAGATCGTCGGACATCATTATTCCCAAATCCTTGACATGCTGTTTTTCTACTATAGGAAGATTTGATTGGGTTTTGTACCCTCTATTATGTTTCAGATCCTCATTTTTGCCGTACCTGAGTACCTGAAATTTATCACTGTTAAACATCATATTATTTTCTGCTGCCCAATCGAAAACTTTGTTGACATCTGTTTGTAGTTTTTCAATGTCTTCAGCAGAGGTAATTTTCATGCTGATTTTTGTGTCATCTGCGAAGGATGACACGAAGCTGTGACGTGTATTTTTGTCTATATCAGATATGAGAATAAGGAACAGTAGCGGTGCAAGGACTGTACCTTGAGGTACAGAGCTTTTAACATCGCTTGGACTCGATTTTATCTGATTGACTGTTACTCTTTGTGTTCTGTTCGACAGGAAATTGAGTATCCAGCGTCCTACTTTTCCAGTTATTCCCATTGACCTCATTTTGTGAGCTATCACCCCATGGTCACATTTGTCGAAAGCCTTTGCAAAGTCTGTGTATACAACATCTGCATTTTGCTTTTCTTCTAGGGCTTCTGTGATTTTGTCATAGTGGTTGAGTAACTGTGACAGACAGGATCTTCCCGCTCTAAATCATGTTGTCCTGGATTGTGCAATTCATTGTTTTCCATAAAACTAGAAATTTGATTCCTAATCACTCTTTCAAACACTTTTATTATGTGTGATGTTAGTGCAACTGGCCTATAATTTTTTGCCAAGGCTTTACTCCCCCCCTTGTGCAACGGAGCTATATCTGCAGATTTAAGTGCTGCTGGTATCTCCCCTGTATCCAGGCTCTTTCTCCATATTACGCTGAGTGCTCTCGCTACTGGTACTTTACATTTCTTTATGAATATTGAATTCCATGAGTCAGGCCCAGGGCTGAGTGCATGGGCATATTGTCAATTTCTCTTTCAAAGTCTTCCGAGTTTGTGGTAATATCCGTTATATTATCTGCAGCTTGAATGTCATTCATAAAGAAGCTGTCTGGGTCATCAACTTTCATGTTGTTAATTGGTGTGCAAACATAGCCCTATACTGGCTTT
>WNGS01169174.1:20966-38848 GCA_020271785.1 Procambarus virginalis
AATATTTTGGTAGCAGTCTTCCTGTAGACATATGTTATTCAATATGACCGAAAAATTAAGATTAATAATCTAACGCGAATTTTCTCGATTTTCCTTATGTTTCTTTTTACTGGTGACGGTAATGAAAAATCAATTCTTCAAAATTCATTTTTATTTCTAGTCTGACGCGACACTTGAGCGTGTTTCGTAAAACTTATTACATTTTCAAAGACTTTAGTTTATCCACACACAACTTATGACTGAAACAGCATTGGCTCTTATACCTGCATTTGGGTGAGGTAATATAATACAATAGTGGGGTGAAAAACAAACTTTCAACAAAACACAGGACACGGAACAATGGGTATAGATTTGCAGAAGTTGGGTTGAAGTTGGGTAAAGATACAACTGCAGAAGGCCTATTGGCCCATATTTCTTGATGTTTCTATATTGGAGCGGAGTCTTGAAGTGGGTAGAATATAGTTGTGCATTAATTGGCTGTTGATTGCTGGTGTTGACTTCTTGATGTGTAGTGCCTCGCAGATGTCAAGCCGCCTGCTGTCGCTGTATCTATCAATGATTTCTGTGTTGTTTGCTAAGATTTCTCTGGTGATGGTTTGGTTGTGGGAAGAGAATATATGTTCCTTAATGGAGCCCTGTTGCTTATGCATCGTTAAACGCCTGGAAAGAGATGTTGTTGTCTTGCCTATATACTGAGTTTTTTGAGGCTTACAGTCCCCAAGTGGGCATTTGAAGGCATAGACGACGTTTGTCTCTTTTAGAGCGTTCTGCTCTGTGTCTGGAGAGTTTCTCATGAGTAGGCTGGCCGTTTTTTTGGTTTTATAGTAAATCGTTAGTTGTATCTTGTGTTTTTTTCTTTTGGGATAACATTTCTATTAACAATATCTTTCAGGACCCTTTCCTCCGTTTTATGAGCTGTGGAGAAGAAGTTCCTGTAAAATAGTCTAATAGGGGGTATAGGTGTTGTATTAGTTGTCTCTTCAGATGTTGCATGGCGTTTCACTTTCCTTCTTATGATGTCTTCAATGAAACCATTGGAGAAACCGTTGTTGACTAGGACCTGCCTTACCCTACAGAGTTCTTCGTCGACTTGCTTCCATTCTGAGCTGTGGCTCAGAGCACGGTCGACATAAGCGTTAACAACACTCCTCTTGTACCTGTCTGGGCAGTCACTGTTGGCATTTAGACACATTCCTATGTTTGTTTCCTTAGTGTAGACTGCAGTGTGGAAACCTCCGCTCCTTTCCATGACTGTTATGTCTAGAAAGGGCAGCTTCCCACCCTTCTCCATCTCGTAAGTGAAACACAACACAGAATTCTACTCAAATGCCCCTTTCAGCTCCTGCAGATGTCTGACATCAGGTACCTGTGTAAAAATGTCGTCAACATACCTGCAGTATATGGCCTTCTTGAGCCCGGATGGGCCCATGTATAAGCAAGTAGATGGGGTCGCCATTTATTCTCCCCTAGGTGTCCTGTTTGCGAACTTCTACATGGGTACTATCGAGAAAAAAGTCTGAGTCGACTTGAACTTGAAACCGGCCATATACTGCAGGTATGTCGACGACATTTTACACAGGTACCTGATGTCAGACATCTGCAGGAGCTGAAAGAGGCGTTTGAGCAGGATTCTGTGTTGCGTTTCACACAGCAGACTAAAAATAAAAATGTATTTTGGAGAATTGATTTTTCATTTATCGTCACCAGTAAAAAGAAACATAAGGAAAATCGAGAAAATTTGTGTTAGAATTATTAATCTTACTTTTTCGGACATATTTAATAATATATGTCTACAAGAAAGACTGCTACCAAAATATACTAATATATATATATATATATATATATATATATATATATATATATATATATATATATATATATATATATATATATATATATATATATATATATATATATATATATATATATATATATATATATATATATATATATATATATATATATATATATATATGTACATTTTTTTTTACAATAGGGAAGGGAGTACCACTTCTGGCTGGAAGAAGGGGGACCCCATAGCCTCGGAGGAAACCACACATAACGCATTGGAGGGAATGTGGGTCCCCTCTAATACAGTTTCTGTGTGCTTTTCTCCTACCACCCCCTTCCCCTTTTTTGTTTTTGCTTTATTGTGTATTTAAAGGTTACAAGACATACAAGACAAATGCCTATAGGTTATGGATCTCTTGAAGCTCCTCCGCTTCTGGACAGGTACCGAGGACGCAGCAGGCATTTCCCCTTTGGATTGCCACACTATGGCGCTGAAACAAAAAAATGGAAGCCCTTGGGTCTCTGGTGACGTCAATGAGCTTGGAACCCAATTCCTTGAGAAATCCCAAGGCACTCTTGCCCCAGGGGCCATGCGTCTCAGATACTATGGGAACAAAGAGGTATTGACCTCCCAGTCGCCTGTACTTGAGTGATTTTGCTGTTTCCCTGTGGTTGGCCGCCCCACCTGCTTGATCAGCTCCGAAGTGTACATAGGTGTCAGCCAGGGTGGATACACATGTGTAGTCCCACACCAACTGTCTACCATCCATCCAGGAGTATATGGTGATGCCATCAGGGCGAAGTGCGGGGAAATTCGGGTTTTGGACCTCTAGGATGCGAGGTTCTCTCTCCGCTGGGTACCTAGCTGAGACGAGGCTTCTCTTGATGATGTCATTGACCTCGTTGTGTCTTGCATGCCAGCCCTTTGTGCTTCCGTAATGCAACCCATGCAGTCCGTATTGGTCTGCTTCCACCCTGTTGCAAATACACTTGTATTCAGTGTGAATTGGGGCACCAAGGCGGAGGGCCACTACTACACGAAGGGATTCTGGATCTAGGCGCGTGCCCATTGCTGACGTGGGTACTGCCAGGAGGAAGTCTCCTGCATGGGGGGCACGCACTGCTCTGAGGCGGGCTTTCTCCTTGGCTGATGTTGCGGCACTGAGCATGGCATCAGCTACTTTTTCCACTAGAGGGTGGTCCCAGCCGGACTGTTTGTGTTGTTTTGTTGGCTCTAAAATGGTTGCTGGGGCTGCAAGAACATCCCACTGATTTGAACATTCAGTGAAAACAGGATCGTGTATTCCTGCTGAATCTCTCAGGGCTGCAGGTAAGATATCTCTGACGAGGTCGTGCGATGCGTGGGAGGAGGAAAGGAAGGCTGGTAGAGCAATTTGGGAGGCTGTGCGGACACCAAGGCCACCGAGTCTTACAGGAAGGGTTGCTTGCTCCCACTGAGAGTTGTCCAATGGCAGGTTCAGGACTTTCACCAGCATAGACCTCAGGAGGGTGTCATACACATTTAACTTAGGGCTGCTGTAGGATGGAGAACATCTCAGAAAGTAGGTCACCTTAGGGAGAGATAGGCATCTTGTGAGGAGAAAGAGAGCATCATGGGCATCAAGCTTGTCAATCCTGTCCAGCATTCTCTTTAGATCAGTGATTTTTGCATCCAGGACCTCCTCGATTGCTCGTGGCCCAATGGGGGCACCCAGGAGAGTGCAGTCCGGTGTCTCGACAACGAGAATGTCTGGAAGAACATTTTGCATTTGCCCAGTGATGTCTGGGTTGCGGGAGATTATTTCACATTTGGATGCATTGAGAATGAGGCCTAAGGCTGCTCCCTGCTCCTGGATTTTCCTTATATCCTCCAAAATGGTTTCCGGGGTTCCAGCGAGAGTGCCATCATCCAGGTACCAGATGTTTAGCTCGCTTGTCAGACTATCAGTGACCTCTTTGATAGCTAGGCATAAAAGGAGGGGGAGGCTAAGGGGTCACCTTGTTGGACACCTTCACAGGAGTTTATTTCATGCTCCCCAAAAAGAAGCTTAGAGTCCCCACTGTAGCACGATCGAATGA
Source organism: Procambarus virginalis (assembly GCA_020271785.1). NCBI lineage: Eukaryota > Metazoa > Arthropoda > Malacostraca > Decapoda > Cambaridae > Procambarus > Procambarus virginalis. Next base: position 24,837 of record WNGS01169174.1, read on the forward strand.
ATGGGTAAAGGGGACTGAAATGGTTGTGTACAGCCCTGAGGACAGCGTCTCGTCTGACTTGATTGAAAGCATTTTTGAAGTCAAGCTTTACTAGTGCCTTCTGGTCCGGGAGATCAGCAATGTAAGCCCGCGCTGCATGTGCTGCAGCTTCACAACCTAGGGGAATCCCAAACCCGAGCTGATGAGGTTTCAGCAAGGTGGCTGCTTCCTGGCTGATAGATCTCACTGCAGACTTAGCTACGAGGCGTCGGAGGGTGTTGCCAACGGCAATGGGCCAGATTCCCCTATCCTTCTTCTATAGAGCACAGAGTGCTGCTCCATAAAAGACAGGCCTGATGTCCTCAGGGACGCCGCCAGCCAAACACATGTTGGAGAATCTGGTAAGTTCCACTAGAAGGTCCTTTGCAGCGTCTCCAAGCATCGGGTTCAGCATTTGTTTGATGTGCTGAGGTCTTAGACCTGTAAAGCCCCCTGCGGAACCTGTTGGGAAAGACATGGCTGCTTTGTACACCTCAGATTCTCGAACAGTCAAGGGTTTTATTCCAACATTGTTTTCATGGGGATCTCTGCTGCTGTCTGGGGCTCTGGGTGGGTGTTTGTCTTGAAGAGCCTCTTCTGTCGTGGCGTTCCTGGGGGGCAATAGTGTCATCGCTGGTCATGATTCTGATGGCACCTGTAGTATTGCCTTCTTCTATTTTCCTGGTGATCTGTGCTCTCATTTTGTGGTTCTCAGGTGAGTTATTGTTTGTCGTCCTGCGGTTGGTGTTCTTGGCACGAGGGGGGGAGGCGGACCAGGTTGTCTGCTCTGGGGAATTCATTAAGTGCCCTCATTACAGAGGTTGCTAATAACTTGTCTCTCCTGGGAGGTAATGCTAAGCATGCATTCCCAAATAGAAGGAGATTGTGTCACGATCCAGTGGTTCTGGGAGCATTGTTGACCTTTGTCAGCAGACTGGTGAGTTTGGCTGCTACGTGATGACGGGCAGCCTTGGGGATGTGAGACAAGGTCCTGGTGGACGTCGCTTTGACTGCTTCAAGCAGATTATCTGCTGAAATGAAGTTGAGTGAGGTATTGTTCCTCGCTCCTGTAGCAGGTTGTCCATCGTCACTGCCCCTGGGTGAGCGCCTAGACCGTAGACAACCACATGAATTGACATAATGATAGCGGACAGTTCCATCTCCTTTGAGACGATACCGTCTGTCACACACTTGACAGTTTCCTCTTGGGTGTTCATCTTCTTGACTGGAAAGAGGCTGTGTGTCAGGTGCGACATGTGCCATGCCTAGATGCGATGACGCCTGGCTGCCCCCTGAGCGCACCCTCTCCTTCCCAGGTGGAGAGTAACACGGCAAGCATTACCCTCCTGGGGGAGTTGGACATGGCCTGGGCACCATGTGTGGGTAGGCTGTGTGTTGATGGGCGGCTGGCTAGGTCGGGCGCAGGTAGCGGGGTGGGGGAAGATGGCGGGGGGTGATGGTGGAGGGGGAGGGGCACGCGAATTTAGGCCGCCGTCTCACTTGTTACACACTATCAACACTCGGGGAAATCACTAGTGCACTTTGTTTTTAACACTACACTCACCGATTTGCTTACGAACGCACTAACTTTCGAATAACACCAATGTGGGCAGCTCGAGAGCCTCTCCCCTTCACTCCCCCCTCCCCTCGCACCCCGCCTGGGGGCTGGGGGTGGCGACACTGAGATGGCTGCGACCCTCCCATCACCCTCACCCATACACTGTACCTGCATCGCCATACACAAAGCTCAGACAACGCACCTTTCTACGTTCATTGTGTTGGAATGAAGGAGATACGGTTCTTCTTGTCACCCCCAGGGCCTTCAGCCGGTATTCATACCTACATGGGTCAAGTCTTGGCTGGCTCAGGCATCGTGATCCACGTTGAAATTGGTTGAAGTGTAGGACCTTGCTCACCACGTGTCCGTCCCCCTCTCTGTCCTCACTATATATGCGAACAAGCCTGAATGGTCCCCAGGACTATATGCAACTGAAAACTCACACCCCAGACCATTCAGGCTTGTTCGCATTTGTGTTCCTCACGTATTGCCCAAAAAAATGAGGTGATTTGATAAAAGGCTATGCCCAAGATTACCATCTGAGTGCCGGCGGGGAAGTGGTTCAAATAGCTTCGGCTATCACTTCCGTTTGTCCGGTCGTGATGGTCAAGCGGATTAAGGCATCCCTGTACATACCAGTTGCGTTGCTCCTGGCAGTATGGGTTCGAGTCACTTTTGGGGTGTGAGTTTTCAGTTATATATATATATATATATAATATATATATATATATATATATATATATATATATATATATATATATATATATATATATATAAATAAATATATATATGTTGTTAACATATATTCAACACATATATGTTGAATATGACAGAAAGGTAAGATTAATGATTCTAACACGAATCTTCTCAATATTTCTTACGTTTTTCTTCACTGTCGGTGTAATTGAAAAGTTGACTCTCCAAAGTTCATTTTCTCATTTTTATTTATGGTCAGATCCCTAAAAGCGTTTTGCAAGGACTTCTCACATTTTCAAGGACAGGTTTTTACACACATCATTTCAAGATTATATTTGTTTTTGAGTGAGGTGATATGATACAAATGTTTTTTGGTGATGTGACAAAAGACAAAACATTAAACAATGGGTATGTTGCATATTTGCTGTTTCTTTATTGCTCTTGCTGCTTCCATGTCAGTTCTGGGTCTTGAAGTGGGGCCTCCACTTCTTGACCCCGAACCAACATAGAACACCCAAACCCCGAACCTCTCTTCTGAGAATGAAACTCAGCTTGTATCCATTCTTCACGGGAAAGTATCTGTTTCCTGAGATACCTCAAATCCTATATGTTGAAATTATTTGACACATTACATTAATAGAAATTTTTAATAATTAAATTTAAAATCTACATGGTTATTTTTGCATTAGGTATACGTTCGTGATGCCGCCTGATAACCAATGGGGATTCCAGTTGAAGAATGGGACGTGGATTGGCACGATTGGCATAGTAAGCAGGGAGGTAAGTTAAGGTAGATGACAATGTAACTCATTTATGGAATAGGTATGTATTAAACATGAATTAGAGTTATGTACCACTTCTACATAAATATCAACATATATTTAATATGGAGGTTCCCTTCTGGATTCTTAATTGAAGATAAACAGGAACACACTTAACAATCGGAACATTTTGTTTAATTAAAATATTTACCTTTCAATTAAATCCATAAAGCTTCTAATATTCATTAGCATTCATAATCAGATAAAATACATAACAACTGAATTAAAATTAACTAAATAACATAAAAAAAATTCTGAACATGTGATTATTTTTGTAAAAGACGAAAACGAGAATAGCTATTCAATCAGAACACACTAGAAAGGTAAAATACAGAAGCGAACTTACGTAATAATTAAACAAATTATGATTTGAAAACGTTCATCGTTGACAATAAGTACTAAATAAAAATCACAATTAAGATTCTCAACAATCAATGATTCAATGTAAGACAAAATTAATAATTGCTGAATTACCCATATGACAAATTAAAAAGAAACCAAAATACAATTAAATAATTTAAACTAAAATACTATTAAATAATATATACTAAAATACTATTAATAATATATATACTTAAATACAAATAAATAATATGTGCCCAAATAATTTAAAATAAGACACCCAATTGTTATATTCAAAATCACAATTACACACATAAATATAAACCACATTTTACTTAAAAACAGAGCAGAAAAAAAAGTCTAAAAGAAATTAAAGAAAATAATGACGTGCCAATGAAACATGGGCAGAACAACAACTAAATGAAATTTTACATTGTATACAATTGGATTGCTGATGTATTATTGTTTATAAAGACCGCAGCTCTCTCATATATAAAGACTTCTTAGTTCGCAGGTCTAAAGCAAGCTCATGAGCTATGTGCTCACCATAGCCCGTGCTGCTTCAAACTTCTGTTCCGAATAGCTGAATTTAAAACAACAATGCTGGTCAAACTATCACTTCACATACGAGTCCAAACAAAGACCCTTCTCATGACAGTGATTCCTAATTTCTGAAGATGCTGGCTTCATTAATGTAAGACTAGATGGTGGATAGCAAGCACCATAAATAGATGGATGGAGAGATATATTGATGGATAGATGCATGCAAATTGATGGATACAAAGATGGAAACATGGATAGATGGACAGATTGAAAGATACCTAGATGTATAGACAGCTAAATAAATAGATGGATGGAGGGATTAAGATATGGAAAAATTTTCGGGATTGATATAACAAGGGAGAACTACTAGGGACTTTGTACTGTACTAAATTAAAAATTAACTGTATGCAAAATTAATTCAACTAAAGTCCCTAACTATGGTCACAAGTCTTAGTTCCTCTTTTCCTAATGACAGACTGTGGGGCTGTAAGGGGCAGGTGGGGTCCCAAAGGGTGAATGGAGAAGTTGACTGAAGATCTACAATCCACCTGCAGACAATTCAACACAACAACTTGTATTGTTAATACAAGGATAAGATTACATAAACTATGTTCTTTAACTGAACACGGGTTCTGTTTAAATTATGGATCTAAACATGTACACAGTCCAGCCCAGCACCATAACTAAAATAGCCAATATTCAAATACTAATAAACACAACAATTAGTATGATAGAGGTATGATATATCTGAATATGGAACCAAATGACTTTCAATGTGGTCCAAGTACTGTTAACTAAGTACATGAGATTATATTAATTATGATAAACTTATATGATAATATAAAGATAACTAAGTAAGAATTTTTTTAACTTAATGTATATGATCAATTATACATAGATATATTCAATTTATATGAAGAGTTTCAGTTGAGCTTGACTTTCAATAAATGATGTTGTACCTCATGAGTGTCTAGATAAATTGAAAAAGTTGTGACTGAAAGATTAATAAAAACTTACTGAAATATGAGGCGCCGCCTCACCCTGTAATGACAAACAAACAAAATTATTGGATATATCAAGATTAAACAAGCATGCAATTGGCAAATCAACACAATAAAATAATTCAATATACTTATGTCTGAGTGCCGGGTGCCGTCTGACTAGTTGCCAGACTGATAACTCTCTTGTAGGATTTAGGCACTATATTTATGTCACAGCTTTGCTCCAAATTATTCTGGTAACGTTGCTAATTGATTATGTCCTTAACTGTGTTTGCAGTAGGATAATATAGGCGCGGTGTCACTTCGAGCCACTATACACCCGTATTTAGATATAGTACTCAGAATTTTTCCTTGTAGATAGTGTCCAGGTACTCCCCCAGTTCTAGAGAGTAGTCACTGGTGATAAAGATATGTTATTCTCTGAGGTTATCTTTGAGATCATTTCGAGGCTTAGCGTCCCCGCGGCCAAACTATTACAGAAGGGAGGTGTAACAAAACCTCCTTTTTGTTACACCCCCCCCCAGAAAGCAACTGTTTAACTCCCAGGTACCTATTTACTGCTTTATTGCTTATGGTGTCCATTACTGAATAATGTTCGCAAGTCACCATCACACGTTTTCACTCTGTTTGTAAACAAAGCTTTCTGGCCCCGGACGGTGGTGGGCGCTTCTCTCCAGCCATCGTTCTCCATGCTCTCTGAGCAAGGTAGCCTTCAATGAGTTTTGATTGATTATTTTTACTGTCTAGACATATGATTCAGATAAGATGTGATTATAACATAATTAGATATATGATTTAAAGATTATAAGTAGTACTTTCTAGTAATATTCATATTATGGATTTGATTTAATCCTTACCGGAAATCGATTGAATGTTCCAATAGTTTTTTAATTAAGATATTCTTCACAGAGCTTCTAGATCCTTGAGAAATCATGCACCAAGTCACGTTGACACCTTCGACCCTATGGCGTATGTGATCATTGTCATGTAGGATTTGGATGTAGGATATAATGAATCTGTAGTGATTCTCATATAATTCTGATATGATTTTGATATAATCTAGATATGATATTGAAATAATACATTTCTTAGACAATAATATAAATAGAGTGGGTAAAATTTCCCACATCTTCCAGCGGGAGTGAACTGGCACAGAGTCCAATATTAAGGACAATAGTAGCCATATGTGTTGATTTACTCTCCATTAATAAAATAATAGAAGTGAAAATTTTGCTTGCACTTTTGTTCGGCTGTCCATTGTGAACGAGTGTTGCCAGTTAGGAGTCTGTGGATCATGTGAAGTTAGAGGGTCTGGGGGTCTTCCAGAATCTAACTGTAGCTGACTCAGTGATTCCATGTGAATGAGTTTGTCCAATGTCTTCAGAAAAGTTGTTCCCTTAGACAGGATTTTGACTATTCTCAAAACCCCCTGGCTATCTGGATGGACAGAGACGACTTTACCTAAGGGCCAGTCAGCTCTAGGGCCATCACTGTCTAACAAGACAATATCGCCAGGCTGGAGGTCAGATTTATTATGAGAGACGTTGGCCCCATAGTGATGTTCTCGAAGAGATGTAAGATATTCTTTTGTCCATACATCATTCCATTTTTGGATTATGCTGGACAGATACATATACGCCTGAACCAACTCGCTCTGAACCACAAATGAGGGATCTCTGATGTCATCATTCTCTAGAGATGATACTGGAGTCAGAAGTCTTCCATACATTAAGTGGGCAGGACTTTATGGTTCATGTTGAGTAGGATCATCAGACAAGTATGTCAACGGCCAGTTATTCACCCTGAAATCTATTTCTGTGATTACTGTCTGGAGTTCGTGAAGATGGATTTTCTGACGGTGTAGAGATTTTCTCAAGGATCTTTTGACAGTTCCTATTAAACTTTCATAAAATCCTCAGTGCCATGGGGCTCTCGGAGGAATAAATTTCCTTCTGCAGTGACGCTGTTCCAGTGAGGAAGTAACTGCAGGATGGAAATAGATTTCTCATAGACATGCTTCTCCAGCTACCAGGTTAGCTCCGTTTTCTGAAATCATCAGCATAGGACATGATCGGCATGCTGTCAATCTGTGGAAAGCCTGGATAAATGATTGAGCAGTCATATCAGGTGTTACCTCTAGATGTACTGCTCTGGTAGTGGCATAAGTGAACAGGCAGATGAATGCCTTGATAGGGTGCTTATCTGCAGTCCCTGTTAGATATATGGCTCCGGTATTATCAACTCCTGACGCCTCGAAAGGATGTAGATGGACCACTCATTCCTTTGGTAGCGGTGGTGGCCCTGGATAAGAGCAAGTTCTGCCATCGTACCTTCAGCATATCATGCAAATTTTAAGATCGATTTGACTGATGTCTTCCCTGAGAAATCCAGTACTGCTGTCTGACGTGTGTGAGTGTGTCTAACACTTCTCCATGTTTGATGATTTGTTCATATGTATGTAACACAATCAACTTTGTGATCCAATGATTCTTTGGTAAAGGCCATGGATGCACAGTTTCTCGACTGATATCTACGAGTTTAAGTATCCTGCCACAACACAGCATATTGTGGTTTTCTTGGTCTATCCACAGATCGAGATTGTGTTTTAACTTATGCAGAAGATTTTCATAGTCATTCCCATAAATTTCTCTCTGCGCTTGTCTTGCCCAATAGATTAGTGCTTCTGGAAAGGTGTATTTTTTACCCCTTTTCATGAGATAATGAAACACGTTTTGTGTTACTTTGATTAATATAATGAGCGAGGAGTGACGAGTAGAATCCAAGACGGATGTTTGAGATTGTTACCTGGTGGTAGTTATGGTTTGTGTCATGATGATGTGTGGCTTTTTTCCGGCAAACTACCATTCACTAACCATCGAGGTCCATGAAACCAAATATCTGCCTTTGCAAACAGTTTAAACCTCATCCCTCTGGATAAGAGATCAGCAGGATTACCTTTAGTTGGTACATGCAATAACTGAAAGCCTTTAGAAATTTCTATAATTTCTAAGTTAGGGAAATATATAGTTAGTTAGTTAGTTAGTTAGTTAGTTAGTTAGTTAGTTAGTTAGTTATATATAGTTTGACTTGGACCTGTTTGCAAGCAATCATTCAGACTAGTTGCTTGGTGTCCTGATTTATAGCTACAATTAAAAACTATCCGTAAAGGAGTTGTTTTATTCTCTAATTACCGCCATGTGAGGTAAAAAAAAGGCCCTTTTGCTTATTGTCGTGTTTCACGACTTCAATAAATTTATTCTGTAGCTGTTGAGCAATAATCTCATGGTAGAGTTGTAAATGCCCAGTCCTTATTCTTAGCTTTGCTAATTGGGATTTAAATTGACTATAAGCCATATGATAGTTGGTAGGTAAGGTTTTGTGGTTAATTTTCCAAGGTAACCTTACCCATTACTGTCCATCATGGTATTGTACAGTTTCTACGTACTGATTATATGCACAGACATCATCAGGACTTGGTTGTTCAGGAATTACTCCAATTGCATCAAGTTCCCACAATTTATGCACAGATTCTAATCCGTCATCAATTATGTGGGAAATATTAATTGGTGACTGTTATTTGTCTAGTCAAGCCACTATTACAGTTTCTGTATGGAGTCATTTATCAGGCGTTGAAGGTTAAACACCTAATACAGGTCCTGTCATCAATAAGCCTCCTGTTGATTTGAGTAAATTCATACCCATAGATTCCTCTGATCCCCAAATGAATTGGTAATAGTAGTCAGCTCCAATCAGGATTATGATATCCCTATGTCGTCAGAATCGATCAAAAGATGTGCTAATTGGATTCCTTTTTCTTTTAGAAACTTAGTGGTGGCTGCCAGACCAGTCACTTCTAGGTCAGCAGGAACTTTCTCAACTACTATAGCTACGACTGTCTTTTGGGAGGTACCTAGACAGACATTAATTGCTACTACCAGATAGGTTTTAAGGCCTGAATTGGTCAAAAACCCTGATATGGATGTAGATAATTGATTTTGAAGATTTAAGTTTTATCTTCTGCCATCTTTTTACTGATAAAGGTTTTCAGTGAGCCTTGATCAAAAACACCTCTTGTTTGAATACAAGTTGATTGCTTAGTTCCAGTTGTGCAGTAGGTAATGTGGCTGTGGTAATATTATTTGTTACTAAGGCATTGACATTACTCAGTACTTTACAGAATTGTAAAACTGTTGAGGTTTTATCATCTTCTGGTTTTGCCTGAGATGCAGATTGATTATTGGTTGCCTGTGATCTGGATTGAGTGTTGATATCACCACAGAGTGCTGTGTGATGTACACTTTTATGACAATATTGGCATGTCTGTAATTGAGTGTTACATTCACTCGATTCATGCTTCCGTAGACAGCGGATGCACCTGTTCAGAGATTTCAGTTGACTGATTCGACTGGCAAAATTTTCATAAACTGTGCATTGAAAATGGTATGCGCTTCCTAACAGAATAAACATCTAATGGCACTTGTAGCTCCTTTTGCTTATCTGTCTTGGGAGCTTGATTTCCTACCGTTCTGTTAACTGTGGGTGATATAGCATATGAGCCAACATTATTCTGTTTCCACTTTGCAAAATAAAAGTTTTGGTGCCTTGATTTTTGGTTTGACAGAGTGGACATTTTTTTTTGTCCGAGGAATCACTTTTATGATAAAATGTTAGTGTTAAAATGTAGGCATAGGCTGACTATGACCTGATTAGGTAGTTCTTCTGTATGATTAACTTTGTATACCACTCTCCATTTCCTGTTGGTACTTTAGTACTTAGGGCTTTGATTATTGATTCTATAGAAAATCGAAATGATTCAAGTGATTCATAAATTTTGTTTGGAGAGGGTAAATCCATTAATTTGTATGAGAGACGGGCAATTGGAGTCTCCTTATCACTGTAGTTATCAAAATATTGCCCAGTCATTGCCCAGATAAATGTAGTTATCAACTCCATCAAAATATTAAATATGTACCAACTCAATTAATGATTAATCAACCAATTACTCCATGGGGTAACTGCGATCTATCAGCTGATTTTGTAAATGCGCCCAAGAAATATAGTGTACACTCTACATTATTAAAACAGTTAACACTGAAAAGAATCACTGAAAGTACTCAGAGTATGGGTATCGATGTGTATCAGTGCTATACCGACGGCTCTGTAGAAGAAGGTGGACGATGTACCGGATGTGCATGCAATATATTTGAACAATCTTCACCCGTACATACAGCAATGAAGCGCGTCAATGACTGGGCAAGTACAACTCAAACCGAACTTGCAGGCATATACCGTGCCACTGATTTTTTAAAAGACAAAGGCAGTGGACTTATATACTGTGACTCGCAGAGTGCACTCCTGGCAATGAACGCACACAGTAGTGACACCTAGAAAATAGTGAGTGATATTCGAATGAATGTTTTAACTGCTAAAGAAAACATATTTGAAATTAAATTCCTATGGATACCATCACATGTTGGAATCTCAAGGCATGACACTGTTGATGTGCTTGCAAAGACAGCCTGTAGAAAACCAGTGGTAGAAATTTATATGGGTGTTTCATTAGCAGTGACAAAGAGAATAATTAAACAAATATCTAATGAAGATCTCACCGACCTACAAATTCACAAAGACCGGAAAGTTGTAGCATTAAATATTATGATAGATATCGTGAGGAGACATTCACATATGGGACTAATAGAACAAGAACCCGGCAATGTGATGTTATAGTGGCCAGAATTCGCCTGGGATATAGACGTATCTGGCAGCTTTCTCAAAACCCAAATGTCGAGTACACAATGTGTCAACTTTGTGAAAGAGAAAACATGCACTCTCTTGAACATTATATTATAGAATGTCCCATATTGATTGAATTTCGCCCTCATGGGCTAAGGTATGCTGAACTGTGTAATTACTATATCAGTACTGGATCACTTGATGATATATTGGACTTGTACCCAAGATTAACCATGTAACGTATCAATTATACAATGTATGTATGTGATGTAACTATATAACCTGAGCTTGTAAAAGCACCTTCATCACCTTCAGTGATTAAGTGCTTAATTGCACACTAGTTTCTCTATCAGCTATCTCACCCTGTCAGGGTAAAAAAGACAAATGTATGTGAATGCATGTGTGTGTGTGTATATATATGTATGTATATATGTATATGTACGTATATGTGTGTGTGTGTATCAATATGTATGTGAATAAAGTATATATGGAAGCTGATCAGAATTACATTTCACCTTTGTAAATGCACATTAATGACACTATGTAAAAGACACATCGAACACTTTATGTAGGGCATACGTAAATCTGTGTATCTATGTATTTACGTATGTAGGTTAGCTTAGCATTTTAAAAGCACCGAATCACCTTCTGTGATTGATTGTTCAATAAACTCTAAACTATATGTTTAACGCATCTCTAACCCTGTCCATGGAGGACAGAAGAAAATGTATATATGCTGGTTAGCATTGAAAATGTGTGGCCACGTCTGTGGTAGAAAATAAAAAGATAGGTTAGGTTAGGTTAGGTAGGGTTGGTTAGGTTTGGTTAGATATCTACGTTAGCTGTAACTCAATTTTAAACAAACTAACTAATACATAATAAAAAGGACAGCTTTATCATTTCACAAGAAAAAAATTAGGAAAATATATAAATTCAGGAAAACTTGGCTTATTAAGCAAATCGGGCCTTGCATAGTGGGCCGAATATTGCGTTATGGCTACTAGGTATATATATATATATATATATAATATATATATATATATATATAATATATATATATATATATATATATATATATAATATATATATATATATATATATATATTGGTAACAGTCTTTCCTGTAGACATATGTTATTAAATATGACCGAAAAAGTAAGATTAATAATTCTAACACGAATTTTCTCAATTTTCCTTATGTTTGTTTTTACTGATGACGGTAAATGAAAAATCAATTCTCCAAAATTCATTCTTTATTTCTTAGTCTGACGCGACACTTGAACGCGTTTCGTAATAACTAATTACATTTTCAAAGACTTTTAGTTTTCACACACAACTATAACCTGAAAGCACTAAACAGTCTTTTACTATGCTATGATTTAAACAGCTTTCATCTTTCATTTTATACCCGCGTTTTGGGTGAGGTGATATGTTACAACAGTTTTTAATGAGGTGAACAAAACTTTCAACAAAGGACAGAACACGAAAACAATGGATATTAACTGGATATTAACTGGGTAAATTGAAGGTATGAATGGAAGTAACTGCGGAAGGGCCTATTGGCCCATATTTCTTGATGCTTCTATATTGGAGCGGGGTCTTGAAGTGGTAGAATATAGTTGTGCATTAATTGACTGTTGATTGCTGGTGTTGACTTCTTGATGTGTAGTGCCTCGCAGATGTCAAGCCGCCTGCTATCGCTGTACCTATCGATGATTTCTGTGTTATTTGTTAAGATTTCTCTGGTGATGGTTTGGTTGTGGGAAGAGAGTATATGTTCCTTAATGGAGCCCTGTTGCTTATGCATCGTTAAACGCCTGGAAAGAGATGTTGTTGTCTTGCCTATATACTGAGTTTTTTGGGGCTTACAGTCCCCAAGTGGACATTTAAAGGCATAGACGACGTTTGTCTCTTTTAGGGCGTTCTGCTCCGTGTCTGGAGAGTTTTTCATTAGTAGGCTGGCTGTTTTTTTGGTTTTATAGTAAATCGTTAGTTGTATCTTCTGATTTTTGTCTGTAGGGATAACATTTCTATTAACAATATCTTTCAGGACCCTTTCCTCCGTTTTATGAGCGGTGGAGAAGAAGTTCCTGTAAAATAGTCTAATAGGGGGTATAGGTGTGTATTAGTTGTTTCTTCAGAGGTTGCATGGCGTTCTACTTTCCTTCTTATGATGTCTTCAATGAAACCATTGGAGAAGCCGTTGTTGACTAGGACCTGCCTTACCCTACAGAGTTCTTCGTCGACTTGCTTCCATTCTGAGCTGTGGCTGAGAGCACGGTCGACATAAGCGTTAACAACACTCCTCTTGTACCTATCTGGGCAGTCACTGTTGGCATTTAGGCACATTCCTATGTTTGTTTCCTTAGTGTAGACTGCAGTGTGGAAACCTCCGCTCCTTTCCATGACTGTTACATCTAGAAAGGGCAGCTTCCCATCCTTCTCCATCTCGTAAGTGAAACGTAACACAGAATTCTGCTCAAACGCTTCTTTCAGCTCCTGCAGATGTCTGACATCAGGTACCTGTGTAAAAATGTCGTCAACATACCTGCAGTATATGGCCGGTTTCAAGTTTAAGTCGACTAAGACTTTTTCCTCGATAGTACCCATGTAGAAGTTTGCAAACAGGACGCCTAGGGGAGAACCCATGGCGACCCCATCTACTTGCTTATACATGTGCCCATCCGGGCTCAAGAAGGTGCCTCCTTAGTACAAGCTTGGAGTAGTTTCCTCAGGATATTTTCTGGCATGTCAAGGGGAGTACAGGCCGGGTCTCGATACACTCGGTCCACTATCATCCCGATTGTTTCATCCACAGGTACGTTGGTGAACAGTGATTCTACGTCCAACGAGGCTCTTATCCCTGTAGCCCGTGTTCCCCGCAGTAAGTCAACAAATTCCTTCGGGGATTTCAGGCTGAAGTTGCACGGGACATAAGGAGTCAGTAAGCCGTTGAGTCGTTTCGCCAGTCTGTACGTGGGTGTGGGTATCTGGCTGATAATTGGCCGAAGTGGGTTTCCAGGCTTATGCGTCTTGACGTTTCCATACGCATATCCAGGTTTATATTCTCCATAATCTTTGGCAGTGGAGTCCGGATTTCTTGGCATTCACAGTTTCAATCACTTGTTGACCTTGTTTTCAATTCGGCTGTAGTGTCCTTCGTTACCCTTTGGAATTTAGTTTGGTCATAGAGTATGCTGTTCATTTTCGCCAGATATTCGTCTTTTTAAGAAAGACGTTTATAATCACATCCCTAAGGCGAAACCAGAAATTATTAACTCATTGGTTGTACCTTATGCGA
>WNGS01169176.1:34948-42448 GCA_020271785.1 Procambarus virginalis
AGAGAGAGAGAGAGATGAGGAAGACACAGACCAGACGCAGGAAGAGGGAACATAATGTCACTTGTCAGGCTTGACGGAGCTCCGCCGTCTTCAGCACTTAGGACGCTTCCCAGGGAATCTAATTTGCATTGGAGATGATAATCAGCTTTACTCGTGCCTTCCCGACACGACAACAGCCTCCTGCTGCTGCTGCCTCTCTGCTTCTGCTGCGTCTCCTCTGCGTCTCTGCTGCGTCTCCTGCTGCGTCTCGCTGCGTCTCCTGCTGCGTTCTGCTTCGTCTCCTGCTGGTCCTCATGCAGTGGATATTGTGACATAATCGTCGTTTTCTGCTGTTACATGCGCTGAAGGAGCATCTCCTGCGTTGGCTGTCTCGGCATCTGCTGATGCATCTTGTTGCAGCCTCTGTTGTTGCTTTGACTTCTTGTGTAGCGTTGATGCTGCATGCCTCTACACCTGCGATGTTGCAAGCCTCTACACACCTGAAGCTGCAAGCCTGCAGTTTCGACTATTGCTGCACCTCTTCTTTTCTCAAGTCTTCTGTTGAGTAGTGTGCTCTACTTGACAGCTTTGTGAGCCGGGTAGAATAAAGTTAAAACGATCAAGGTGACAGGTCAAGGTCAGAGTAAAGCAAGAGGTCACAATTCTACCTCAACTCGGTACAGTATTAATACAAGATAAATAATTACCTTGCGGTTGTTTTAAGAGTTTACAAGGCTCCAAATTCAACACAAATGTCTTCACTATTAACTGTAATCTTTAACACGATGCGAATTACAACACGAATTGAATCTGAAAAACAGGTAGGCAGTTCCCCCTTCATTGTGTACTGTCCCCTGGGTGAATGTTGCACGTTTCCCCTGGGTGAATGTTGCATGTTTCCCCTGGGTGAATGTTGCACGTTTCCCTGGGTGAATGTTGCATGTTTCCCCTGGGTGAATGTTGCATGTTTCCCCCAGGGTGAATGTTGCATGTTTCCCCTGGGTGAATGTTGCATGTTTCCCCTGGGGTGAATGTTGCATGTTTCCCCCTGGGTGAATGTTGCATGTTTCCCCTGGGGTGAATGTTGCATGTTTCCCCGGGGTGAATGTTGCATGTTTCCCCCAGGGTGAATGTTGCATGTTTCCCCTGGGGTGAATGTTGCATGTTTCCCCCTGGGTGAATGTTGCATGTTTCCCCCTGGGTGAATGTTGCATGTTTCTTCCGGGGTGAATGTTGCATGTTTCCCCCTGGGTGAATGTTGCATGTTTCCCCTGGGGTGAATGTTGCATTTTCTCCTGGGGTGAATGTTGCATGTTTCCCCCTGGGTGAATGTTGCATGTTTCCCCCTGGGTGAATGTTGCATGTTTCTTCCGGGGTGAATGTTGCATGTTTCCCCTGGGTGAATGTTGCATGTTTCCCCTGGGGTGAATGTTGCATTTTCTCCTGGGGTGAATGTTGCATGTTTCCCCCTGGGTGAATGTTGCATGTTTCCCCCAGGGTGAATGTTGCATGTTTCCCCCGGGGTGAATGTTGCATGTTTCCCCCAGGGTGAATGTTGCATGTTTCCCCAGGGTGAATGTTGCATGTTTCCCCGGGGTGAATGTTGCATGTTTCCCCCAGGGTGAATGTTGCATGTTTCCCCCAGGGTGAATGTTGCATGTTTCCCCCGGGTGACTGTTGCATTTTCCCCCGGGTGAATGTTGCATGTTCCCCCAGGGTGAATGTTGCATGTTTCCCCCAGGGTGAATGTTGCATGTTTCCCCCAGGGTGAATGTTGCATGTTTCCCCAGGGTGAATGTTGCATGTTTCCCCCAGGGTGAATGTTGCATGTTTCCCCCTGGGTGAATGTTGCATGTTTCCCCCAGGGTGAATGTTGCATGTTTCCCCCAGGGTGAATGTTGCATGTTTCCCCCTGGGTGAATGTTGCATGTTTCCCCCAGGGTGAATGTTGCATGTTTCCCCTGGGTGAATGTTGCATGTTTCCCCCAGGGTGAATGTTGCATGTTTCCCCCAGGGTGAATGTTGCATGTTTCCCCCTGGGTGAATGTTGCATGTTTCCCCTGGGTGAATGTTGCATGTTTCCCCCTGGGTGAATGTTGCATGTTTCCCCAGGGTGAATGTTGCATGTTTCCCCCTGGGTGAATGTTGCATGTTTCCCCCAGGGTGAATGTTGCATGTTTCCCCTGGGTGAATGTTGCATGTTTCCCCCAGGGTGAATGTTGCATGTTTCCCCTGGGTGAATGTTGCATGTTTCCCCCTGGGTGAATGTTGCATGTTTCCCCCAGGGTGAATGTTGCATGTTTCCCCCTGGGTGAATGTTGCATGTTTCCCCCAGGGTGAATGTTGCATGTTTCCCCTGGGTGAATGTTGCATGTTTCCCCCTGGGTGAATGTTGCATGTTTCCCCTGGGTGAATGTTGCATATTTAAGCCAATATGACAAAGTGTGAGGACATGATCCTGAGGTACGAGGTAGAGCTGGAGGAACGGTGCCCAACCTCTTCGACCATCGGGGATTGAACATCCACCCACGAAGACTCGAGACTGGACGGTTTGGTAGAGTGACAAATTGTTCAGAGCCGAGGCAGTGATACTATACACTGCCAAATCGCTTCCCAAGATGATAAGAGTGTGTTGGCTTGCGAGAGACTGACAGGACGTTGGCAGCTTTTCCAGCAAGCTCTTGGAGATGAAGATGGAAAGGTTTGTGAAGGTCTCTGTGAAAGCGAACAGCGGAAAACAAAGCCTCTCTGGCGGGCGGAGTCCGCAGACCTCCGCCTGGTGGAGTGATTGTTGATACCGGCTTCCGGTTGCAAGCATAATGCAGCTCTCATCAAACATCTCATTGCAATTGTTGATGGTTGTGGATAGCACGAGGGCCGCTAGTGAANAATGTTGTACCTAGTAGCCAGAGCGCAGTTCTTGGCCTACTATGCAAGGCCCGATTTGCGTAATAAGCCAAGTTTTCCAGAATTTCAATATTTTTCTATTTTTTTATATGAATGATAGTTATTCATTTCATTATGTATGAGCTAATTTGTTTAAATTTCAGTAAATCTAACGTAGACATATAACCGAACCTAACCTAACCTAACCTAAACTAACATAACTAAGTCAATAATTTATGTCTCTAATATAATATAATGATAATATTTCAAATAAACCAAATGGAAACAATTTGTTGAAAATAAAGAAAATTACTCGGCCTATTAGGGAAATCGTGTCTTGCATAGCAGGCCGAGAAGTGTGTTCTGGCTATTAGGTACGACATATATATATATATATATATATATATATATATATATATATATATATATTATATAATATATAAGATTTTAGTTTACACACACACAACTGTAACCTGAAAACACTAAACAGAGTTTTTACTTATGCTAACACTAAACAGCTTTTCTATATACTCGCATTTGGGTGAGGTGATATGTTGCAACAGTTTTCGATGAGGTGAACAAACTTTTGACCAACACAAGACAGAACACGGTGCAATGGGTATTAATTGGATAAATGAGAGGGAAGAATGGAAGTAACTGCAAAGGGCCTATTGGCCCATACTTCTTCTTGATGCTTCTATATTGGTACGGAGTCTTGAAGTGGGTAGAACATAGTTGTGTATCAATGCACAACTATATTCTACCAATATATATATATATATATATATATATATATATATATATATATATTATATATATATATATATATATAATATGTAATATGTAATATGGTGAACGTGTGATAAGCTGTATGTAGAATTCCAGTACTTACTTCCCCCTTCAGAGCAGGAGAGATCTCTGAATTAGAGGGAATACAGAGAAAAATATACATCATAGACATGATGAAACATCTAAATTATTGGGACCGTCTCAAAGGACTCAAAACGCACTCTCTGGAATGGAGAAACGATAGGTATCAAATAATACATACATGGAAGATACTGGAATAGTAGAATGACATTCTACTATTCCAGTCCACCAGGCTGTTGCTTGGAGCGGCCCTTACATGGTCTTACATATGATTTTACATAGTCAGGTTTAAACGTGACAAGTTTACCAGGTATATAAATTGGAATGATCGAGTTCAGATTTGACATGTCAGATATAAACATGCTATCCATGTCTAATTAAGACATGAACAGGATTATCATGTTTAAATCTGTGTTTGAAGACACTTGACATGAAGATAATGTGAATCATTCTAGTGGCGGTATCTACCTTAGTAGATATGGTAGATATCTACCTGTGTCACAGCGGCAAGCCCAGTCAGCTTTCAACCCTTTGAACTACCGTTCCATTCTCGGACAAAACGATACGTTTGGGCACTTTTTCTTGCACCCGATGCCTCTGTTTACCTAGCTATAAATAGGCAGCCTCGAGTTGCGTGACTATTG
Source organism: Procambarus virginalis (assembly GCA_020271785.1). Taxonomy (NCBI): domain Eukaryota; kingdom Metazoa; phylum Arthropoda; class Malacostraca; order Decapoda; family Cambaridae; genus Procambarus; species Procambarus virginalis. The sequence continues at coordinate 39,328 of WNGS01169176.1, forward strand.
CGGGTTGGATCATAAGGAAGGTTTCTCATAGGCCTAATGCGACCCTGGCCAAGCCAGTAGGCTAATTTCTGTCCCCCTGACAGTTTTAAAGATTAAAACTAGAAGTTTTAAATCCCACACAGAAGGGCGTTAAATAAATAGTAAAAATAGAAGGAAGACTTATTAAATAATGTGAATTTCAAGTATTGTGGTGATAAAAAAAAGTGGCGGAAGTTTAATAGATAAAAGACCTTTTGAAATAATAGTCTAAACGAGTTAATTGTAGTTTCCCTGTCTGATTGTCGGTCCACGTGGTCCCTTTTCAACATTGATATTTGAGGAATATATCGAGGAAATCGGTTCGAGCCCCAGACGTTCTGTGGATTCAGAGGACAGACAGATTGTGTCGTGTATACCATGTGCTGGTACAGGGGGTTAACGTGCGTGGCTGGGAATACCATGGTCCCTGGTTCGAGGTACCTCATTGTTGCAATTGATTTTGCTCGTTGATATGCATCATGTTAATGTGACTTCTTTGTGTAATTGAACGTGATATTTTTGCTGCATTTCTTATCCTGTCACACTTTCCATCACACTGTTCCCTCTTTCTATCACTGTTTCCATCACACTAGATTGCGAATGTTTCGTTAAGAGTTGTTCTCGGTGTTGTTTCTTGAATTCCAACCTTAAGAGGTGGTTTTTGTTTATGTGGGCTGAACAGTTTGGGCCGTGTTGTCTGTGGTGCGAGTGGTGTAGGTTGTGGTGTAGGTTGTGGGTTGTGATGATCATGGTGTGGATAGTACAGGTGGTAGTGGTTGAGTGGTGGTGATTTACGGCGAACTGTTGTGGTTGTAGGTTCGTCTCTTGGCGGTTGTAGTGTAGGATGTGGTGGGTGTGTGGGTTAAACTGTCAGAGGTGGGGTGGCCCGCCAGCTTTGGCTTCTGGCCTCCAGGTGGCAGCACCGCACGGGCCATACTCCATTTTTTCAACCCTCTGTATTCAGATTCGTTCGTCTCAGTGACGCCCTCTTGGTCCGCTTCAGGTCTTCCCCTTTCCTGGTTCCAGATGGGTTTAATTTGTATTTTATTATTCGTTATTGGTTCGTTTTATATATTGTTGTCTTTTTGATTATATATGTTTTATATTCGTGTTATTTAGTACTGTTGATATCTTCTTGTTATCAGGTTTAGTATTCAATGTCTGTCTCTCTCTCTCTCTCTCTCTCTCTCTCTCTCTCTCTCTCTCTCTCTCTCTCTCTCTCTCTCTCTATATATATATATATATATATATATATATATATATATATATATATCTTTTTCTTTCTCTCTCTTTCTCTATCTCTCTCTGTCTCTCTCTCTATCTCTCTCTCTCTCTATCACTCTCAGTAGGTAAGTACACACACAATCACATATACTTCCTTTTATGGACAACAATTCAACCTTTCCAAAGAGTGCTAATATTGTGTAGTGTATGCTAGCGTTAACTAGTGAGTGATCAAGTTGATTGTGATGTCTCAACAATCGCTGTGTTGCGACCTCCTAATGATCCCCCCCCCCCCTGGTTAGTCGTGCACACCCTCCTTTACCACCACACCACGACGTGCTACGGGTCTTCCTTCTCCTCCACCAGGTGGGGAGCTTCGCTTGTGGCCAAGCAGGCTATTATTATTTTTTTTTAATTTTTGCCCCGAGGGGCGAGTTTATTGGGCAGCGCCACTCATTCTGTGAGTGGACATACCGCCATAGTGACAGTATTGGGCAGCGCCACTCATCCTGTGAGTGGACACACCGCCATAGTGACAGTATTGGGCAGCGCCACTCATTCTGTGAGTGGACATACCGCCATAGTGACAGTATTGGGCAGCGCCACTCATCCTGTGAGTGGACATACCGCCATAGTGACAGTATTGGGCAGCGCCACTCATCCTGTGAGTGAACACACCGCCATAGTGACAGTATTGGGCAGCGCCACTCATCCTGTGAGTGGACACACCGCCATAGTGACAGTATTGGGCAGCGTCACTCATTCTGTGAGTGGACATACCGCCATAGTGACAGTATTGGGCAGCGCCACTCATCCTGTGAGTGGACACACCGCCATAGTGACAGTATTGAGCAGCGCCACTCATCCTGTGAGTGGACACACCGCCATAGTGACAGTATTGGGCAGCGCCACTCATCCTGTGAGTTAACACACCGCCATAGTGACAGTATTGGGCAGCGCCACTCATCCTGTGAGTGGACACACCACCATAGTGACAGTATTGGGCAGCGCCACTCATCTTGTGAGTGGACACACCGCCATAGTGACAGTATTGGGCAGCGCCACTCATCCTGTGAGTGGACACACCGCCATAGTGACAGTATTGGGCAGCGCCACTCATCCTGTGAGTGGACACACCACCATAGTGACAGTATTGGGCAGCGCCACTCATTCTGTGAGTGGACATACCGCCATAGTGACAGTATTGAGCAGCGCCTCTCATCCTGTGAGTGGACACACCGCCATAGTGACAGTATTGAGCAGCGCCACTCATCCTGTGAGTGGACACACCACCATAGTGACAGTATTGAGCAGCGCCACTCATCCTGTGAGTGGACACACCACCATAGTGACAGTATTGGGCAGCGCCACTCATCCTGTGAGTGGACACACCGCCATAGTGACAGTATTGAGCAGCGCCACTCATCCTGTGAGTGGACACACCACCATAGTGACAGTATTGAGCAGCGCCACTCATCCTGTGAGTGGACACACCGCCATAGTGACAGTATTGAGCAGCGCCACTCATCCTGTGAGTGGACACACCACCATAGTGACAGTATTGGGCAGCGCCACTCATCCTGTGAGTTAACAGGGATGAAAAGAACAAAGGCAAGATTCACGAAGCAGTTACGCAAGTACTTACGAACGTGTACATCTTTCCTCAATCTTTGACGGCTTTGGTTACATTTATTAAACAGTTTACAAGCATGAAAACTTGCCAATCAACTGTTGTTATTGTTATAAACAGCCTCCTGGTGCTTCGGAGCTCATTAACTGTTTAATAATTGTAAACAAAGCCGCCAAAGATTGAGAAAAGATGGACAGATTCGTAAGTACTTGCGTAACTGCTTCATGAATCTGGCTCCAGATTATTTGA
>WNGS01169176.1:68828-81991 GCA_020271785.1 Procambarus virginalis
GGGAGGGCTGTAGGAGTGATTATGTGTGAGATGCTAGGTGTGGAGGAAGTGACTAGTGTGTGGAGGACTAGTGGGGAGGAGTGGCTAGTGTGTGGAGGAGTGGCTAGTGTGTGGAGGAGTGTAGTGTGGAGGAGTGGCTAGTGTGTGGAGGAGTGACTAGTGTGGAGGAGTGACTAGTGTGTGGAGGAGTGAGCTAGTGTGTGAGGAGGTGAGTGTGAGGACTAGTGTGGAGGAGTGACTAGTGTGTTGGAGGAGTGGCTAGTGTGTGGAGGAGTAAGGGCTAAGGTGTGGAGGAGTGCTAGTGTGTGGAGGAGTAAGGCTAAGGTGTGGAGAGTGACTAGTGTGTGGAGGAGTGCTAGTGTGTGGAGGAGTGGCTAGTGTGTGGAGGAGTAACTAAAGTGTGGAGGAGTGGCTAGTGTGTGGAGGAGTAGCTAAGATGTGTGGAGGAGTAACTAAGAGTGTGGAGGAGTGACTAGTGTGTGGAGGAGTGACTAGTGTGGAGGAGTGACTAGTGTGTGGAGGAGTGGCTAGTGTGTGGAGGAGTAACTAAGAGTGTGGAGGAGTGCTAGTGTGTGGAGGAGTAACTAAAGTGTGGAGAGTGCTAGTGTGTGGAGGAGTACTAAGTGTGGAGGAGTGGCTAGTGTGTGGAGGAGTAACTAAAGTGTGGAGGAGTGGCTAGTGTGTGGTAGGAGTAACTAAAGTGTGGAGAGTGCTAGTTGTGTGGAGGAGTACTAAGTGTGGAGGATGCTAGTGTGTGGAGAGGTAACTAAGAGTGTGGAGGAGTGCTAGTGTGGAGGAGTGCTAGTGTGTGGAGTCAGTGACTAGTGTGTGGAGGATGACTAGTGTGGAGGAGTGGCTAGTGTGTGGAGGAGTAACTAAGAGTGTGGAGTGGTGCAAGGGTGGGTCGTTGGGTGTGTGTGTGTGTGTGTTTGGAGGTGGTACCCACTTAGGTGAGCTTGTGGCAAGTTTAGCTTTGGCTCTTTCGGCCCGCCTCTCAACTGTCAATCAACTGTTTACAAACTACTATTTCCCCCCCCCCCACACAACAAACACCAGGAAGCAGCCCGTGACAGCTGACTACCTCCCAGGTACCTATTTACTGCTAGGTAACAGGGGCCATCAGGGCGAAAGAAACTGCCCATTTGTTTCTGCCTGGTGCAGGAAGTGTATGTATGTTGTGTGTGTTGTTGTGTGTGTTGTGTTGTGTGGTGTGTGAGCTGTGTGCTCTTTGTGCCCGCCTCTCAACTTCAATAACCTATTTATAACTAACTAACTGTACTTTTCACACCACTGACGACACCTCGGAGAGCCGTACAGCTGACTAACTCCCAGGTACCTATTTACTCTAGTTAACGCATACAGTGAAATGAAACTTTCTTCGGCATCTGTGTTTAGCTAGTTTAATCTATGCCGGTGTCGCGGGTCAGGAAATCTTCCCTGTCGAATTATCAATTCCTGAGCTATACCAGGCTACTGGCTCCCTATTTGTGTGTGTGTGTGTGTGTGTGTGTGTGTGTGTGTGTGTGTGTGTGTGTGTGTGTGTGTGTGTGTGTGTGTGTGTGTGTACTCACCTAGTTGTACTCACACTAGTTGTGCTTGCGGGGGTTGAGCTCTGGCTCTTTGGTCCCGCCTCTCACCGTCAATCAACAGGGTGTACAGTTTCCTGAGCCTATGGGCTTATCATAGTCTACACTTGAAACTGTGTATGGAGTCAGCCTCCACCACATCGCATTCCTGAATGCATTCCATTTGTCAACCAACCACTCTGACCTAAAAAAGTTCTTTCTTATATCTCTGTGGCTCATTTGGGCACTCAGTTTCCACTGTGTCCCCTAGTGCGTGTGCCCCTTGTGTTAAACAGCCTGTCTTTATCAACCCGTCGATTCCCCTGAGAATCTTGAATGTGGTGATCATGTCCCCCCTAACTCTTCTGTCTTCCATACGAAGTGAGGTTTAATTCCTGCAGTCGCTCCTCGTAGCTCATACCTCTCAGCTCGGGTACTAGTCTGGTGGCAAACCAAAAGTGTGTGTGTGTGTTCCAGTTTAGTCTTATGCTTGACTAGATAGGGACTCCATGCTGGAGCCGCATACTCCAGGATTGGTCTGACATATGTGGTATATAATGTTCTGAAAGATTCCTTACACAAGTTTCTAAAGGCCGTTCTTATGTTAGCCAACCTGGCATATGCTGCTGATGTTATCCTCTTGATATGAGCTTCAGGGGACAGGTCTGGCGTGATATCAACCCCCAGGTCTTTCTCTCTCTCTGACTCTTGAAGTATTTCATCTCCCAAATGATACACTTTATCTGGTCTCCTGCTTCCTACCCCTATCTTCATTACATTACATTTGCTTGGGTTAAACTCTAACAGCCATTTGTCTCGACCATTCCTGCAGCTTGTCCAGGTCTTCTTGAAGTCTCAAGCTGTCGTCCTCTTCTCTCAATCCTTCTCATAATTTGGCGTCGTCAGCAAACCATGAGAGGAATGCAGTCCTATTACCCCTCTGGGAGATCATTTACCGTATATCAGAAACAGGCTAGGTCCCAAGTACAGAGCCCTGTGGGACTTTCACTGGTGACTTCACGCCAGTCTGAGGTCTCACCCCCTCACTGTAACTCTCTGCTTCCTAGTGCTTATGTACTCCCTTATCCACTGGAGCGCCCATACCTGTTACTCCTGCCTGTTTCTCCAGCTTATGCATCAACCTTTTATGGGGTACTGTGTCAAGGCTTTCCGACAGTCCAAAAAAATTGCAGTCCGCCCACCCTTCTCTTTCTTGCTAATTCTTGTCACCTGATCGTAGAATTCTATCAAGCCTGTAAGGCAAGATAGATGTGTGTGTGTGTGTGTGTGTGTGTGTACTCACCTATTTGTGCCTGCAGGATCGAGCATTGACTCTTGGATCCCGCCTTTCCAGCCATCGGTTGTTTACAGCAATGACTCCTGTCCCATTTCCCTATCATATCTAGTTTTAAAATTATGAATAGAGTTTGCTTCCACAACCTGGGGCCAGATTCACGAAGCAGTTATGCAAGCACTTACGAACCTGTACATCTTTCCTCAATCTTTGGCGGCTTTGTTTACAATTATTAAACAGTTAATGAGCTCCGAAGCACCAGGAGGCTGTTTATAACAATATCAACAGTTGAATGGGAAGTTTTCACGCTTGTAAACTGTTTAATAAATGTAACCAAAGCCGCCAAATTTTGAGGAAAGATGTACACGTTCGTAAATAAATGCGTAACTGCTTCGTGAATCTGGCACCTGCTCCTTAAGTGCATTCCATTTTCCCACTACTCTCACACTAAAAGAAAACTTCCTAACATCTCTGTGACTGATCTGAGTTTCCAGTTTCCACCGATGTCCCCCCGTTCTGTTACTATTACGTGTGAGCATTTCATCTATTTCCACTTTGTCAATTCCCCTGAGTATTTTATACGTTCCTATCATATCCCCCCTCTCCCTTCTTTTTTCTAGTATCGTAAGGTTCAGTTTCTTCAGACGCTCTTCATACCCCCATACCCCCATGGAAGCTACTGGAGGGCCAAGTACCAAATCTGCACAGTAAAATAACGACGTACTGGAGTGAACGATATGGAAGAAAATGCAGAATAGAACCAGTGAAGAGCAGAGGTGCCATAGGCACAATCAGAGAACACTGTATAAACATCAGAGGTCCGCGGTTGTTCAACGTCCTCCCAGCAAGCATAAGAATATTGCCGGAACAACCGTGGACATCTTCAAGAGGAAACTAGATTTATTCCTCCAAGGAGTGCCGGACCAACCGGGCTGTGGTGGGTATGTGGGCCTGCGGGCCGCTCCAAGCAACAGCCTAATGGACCAAACTCTCACAAGTCAAGCCTGGCCTCGGGCCGGGCTTGGGGAGTAGAAGAACTCCCAGAACCCCATCAACCAGGTATCAACCAGGTATCCCTCGTATCTCTGGAATTTCATTGTGTACTGTCCCTTTGGTCTCCTATCTCTTAATCCCATTTCCATAACTTTACATTTACTCGTGTTGAACTCCAGTAGCCTTTCTCTGACCATCTCTGCAACCTGTTCAAGTCCCCTTGGAGTATTCTACAATCCTCATCTGTCACAACTCTTCTCATTAATTTTGCGTCATCCGCGAACAATGACATGTAGGATTCCACTCCTGTAAACATATCATTTATGCAAATTAGAAATAGAATTGGTCCCAGCACCGATCCTTGAGGTACTCCACTCGTTACTGTTCGCCAGTACGACTTTTCGCCCCTTACCATTACTCTCTGGCTCCTTCCTGTTAAGTAGTTCCTTACCCAAGCTAGGGCCTTTCCGCTTACTCAACCTGTCAATCAACTGGTGATACGTGTGTGTACTCACCTATTTGCACTCACCTATTTGTGCTTGCGGGGGTTGAGCTCTGGCTCTTTGGTCCCGCCTCTGAACTGTCAATCAATAGGTGTACAGGTTCCTGAGACTACTGGGCTCTATCATATCTACACTTGAAACTGTGTATGGAGTCAGCCTTAACCACATCACTGCCTAATGCATTCCATTTGTCAACCACTCTGACACTAAAAAAGTTCTAATATCTGAGTGGCTCATTTGGTCACTCGGTTTCCACCTGTGTCCCTTAGTGCGTGTGCCCCTTGTGTTAAATAGCCTGTCTTTATCTACCCTGTCGATTCCTCTGAGAAGCTTGTACGTGGTGATCATGTCCCCCCTAACTCTTGTCTTCTAGCGACATAAGGTTTAATTCCCGTAGTCTCTCCTCGTAGCTCATACCTCTCAGCTCGGGTACTAGTCTGGTGGTAAACCTTTGAACTTTTTCCAGTTTAGTCTTATGCTTGACTAGATATGGACTCCATGCTGGGGCTGCATACTCCAGGATTGGTCTGACATTGGTGGAATACAAGGTTCTGAATGATTCCTTGCACAAGTGTCTAAATGCCGTTCTTATGTTAGCCAACCTGGCATATGCTGCTGATGTTATCCTCTTGATATGGGCTGCAGGGGACAGGTCTGGCGTGATATCAACCCCCAGGTCTTTCTCTCTCTCTCTCCGACTCTTGAAGAGTTTCATCTCCCAAATGATACCATGTAACTGGCCTCCTGCTCCCTACACCTATCTTCATTACATTACAGTTGCTTGGGTTAAACTCTAACAACCATTTCTTCGACCATTCCTTTAGTTTGTCTAGGTCTTTTTGAAGCCTCAAGCAGTCCTCCTCTGTCTTAATCCTTCTCATAATTTTGGCGTCGTCAGCAAACATTGAGAGGAATGAGTCTATACCCTCTGGGAGATCATTTACGTATATCAGAAATAGGATAGACCCGAGTACAGAGCCCTGTGGTACTCTGTGTGTGTACTCACCTAGTTGTGGTTGCGGGGTTGAGCTTTGGCTCTTTGGTCCCGCCTCTCAACCGTCAATCAACTGATGTACAGATTCCTGAGCCTACTGGGTTCTATCATACCTATATTTGAAAATGTGTATGGAGTCAGCCTCCACCACATCACTTCCTAATGTATTCCATTTATTAACTACTCTGACACTGAAAAAGTTCTTTCTAATGTCTCTGTGGCTCATCTGGGTACTAAGTTTCCACCTGTATCCCCTTGTTCGTGCTCCACCCGTGCTAAAGAGTCTTTGTCCACCCTGCCAATTCCCCTGAGAATTTTGTAGGTGGTTATCATGTCTCCCCTTACTCTTCTGTTTTCGAGGGATGTGAGGTTCACCTCCCTTAGCCTTTCCTCGCTTAGCTCATACCTGTCATCTCTTCTGTCTTCAAACATTCTCTGTCCTGCCTTATCCTCATTATTTTATCATAGAATTCCAGAAGGTTTGTCAGGCAAGATTTCCCTTTCCAGAACCCATGTTGATGTTTGTTTACAAACCTAACGTTCGCCAGGTGTGCAACCAATCGTAGCCTAATTATTCTGTCAAGTATTTTACAGGGGATGCTTGTCAGTGATACCGGTCTATAATTAAGTGCCTCCTCCCTATCACCTTACTTGAAAATCGGTACGACATTTACCTTCTTCCAGCAATTGGGCAATTCACTCGCCCTAAGTGACTCATTAAAGATTAAGTGACTGTGTGTGTGCGTGTGTGTCTGTGTGTATTCACCTAGTTGTGCTTGCGGGGGTCGAGCTCTGCTCTTTCGGCCTGCCTCTCAACTGTCAATCAACTGTTAATAACTATTAACTAACCAATTTTTTTTTCCCGCACCCCCAAACACACACACCCAGGAAGCAGCCCGTAACAGCTAACTCCCAGGTACCTATTTACTGCTAGGTAACAGGCGCATCAGGGTGAAAGAAACTATGCCCATTTGTTTCTGCCGGCCCCCGGAATCGAACCCCGGAGCCGGCACATGACTACGTATCAAGCGTGCTGTCCACTCAGCCACCGCCCCCCCTCACCGGTGTGTGTGTGTGTGTGTGTGTGTGGTGTGTGTGTGTGTGTGTGTGTGGAGGTGCATGTTTGGGGTGACATATATGGCTACTCTACTATTCAAATCGATTCAGACATTAAAATTCAACAAATAGTTCGCGGTTCTCTACATTCATCCATGTTTCGAATGAAAAATGGATGAATGTAGAAAATACTGTAATATCAATATAAACTGCTACATATCTTCCCCGGCTTGGCGCCTTCTTTCAACAATTACTTACTATCAATAAAAATTTATCAATAATATCTGTTTCCATATCAATAATATCAAGCATTTAAACTATTTGGTTTCCATGATTCATGCAGTCTGTGTAGTTAGGGCTGTTAGGACGAGGCTGTTTCTACCTAAACTACTTACCCTCTCAACACCTACCTACTTAAACTACTTACCCTCTCAACACCTGCCTACTTAAACTACTTACCCTCTCAACACCTGCCTACTTAAACTACTTACTCTCTCAACACCTGCCTACTTAAACTACTTACCCTCTCGACACCTGCCTTTATTTCTCTCTTTCCCAAAGTGCATCCCCTTATCTTTCGTCTAAGAGTCCACAACTCCTTGTGGTGTAGTGGTAAGACATTCGCCTGGCGTTTCGCGAGCCCTTTGGCCTGGGTTCGTATCCTAGCCGGGGAGGATTGACTGGGTGCCAATCCATAACTGTAGCCTCTGTTCACCCAGCAGTATATTGGTACCTGGTTAAAAATCATTTGGCGGGTCGTATTCCGGTTAAAATTAGGATTAAGGACTTGCCTGAAAAGCTAAGCGTGCTACGCGAGGCTGTACAAGAATGTAACAACTCTTGTATATATAAACAAAACAAAAGAAAGTTTCAACCCATGTCAACCATAGATTCTCACGAACTGGAAAAGGCAAAAGCCCAAGCCATAGATGAAGAAACCCTTTCTCGACCTCTTTTCACACACCTCATTACTCTTTTTCCACAGAAGTTGTCCCAGTTATCAATGATACTGAATTTGATTTGCCATATTTGTCTGGCCTTAGCTGAAAAGCGAAGTCATTATTCTGTAAATGAACAAATCCACAAGGGCCGTGACGAGGATTCGAACCTAGGTCCGAGAGCATCCCAGACGCTGCCTTAATCGACTGAGCTACGACATGGATAAAAATTGCAACCAGAAATTCTGCTGAATTTGCTTGGATCCTGCAGCCTCTCCGAGACACAAACCAGGATTTTACACAATTCCCCCATGCACTCGAGCTATGTGAATAGGCCGTTCTACCTCTTCGCTCTTACTTCATTATACTTCACATTACACTTCATTCTGGGATGCTCTCGGACGTAGGTTCGAATCCTCGTCACGGCCCTTGTGAATTTGTTCATTTGATGCATCACGCGATTGTGATTTGTGTGTCATTATTCTGTGTATTTAAGGTGGGAGTGTTATGATATATATAATATACCTTATAATATAATATATAATATATAATAATATATATAATATACCTTATAATATACACAAATATTTACGTCGCTTCCTTGCCGACACTCAGACCCAGACCTCGCCAAAGGCATCACTGAATGACATCTCTACCAAGGTCTTCCTACCTACCACGTTGAGAATACCAGAGTCTGACCCAACGTCTGACACAATGATAATTTGTCCTATTCCCTTACCCTATGTTTCATTGCCCTCATTCTCTGTCCACACTTTAACATGTGTATTTACCCCAGAACTGTACCTCATGCACTCACTCTTCACCTGAAGATGTTACAGAGACGAATGCAACTATGTAGCAAATAAATCCTACAATTATTACTACTTCCTTTACCATGAATTTCGCTATCTTGATTACTGCTCCTGATACTGATGCTAATAAATAGAAACATAGAAAACATACGATATAAAAACAACAACACAATCAATGCGGTTATATTTAACGAAATATGTTAAAATATGTTTAAAGAAACGCCAGCTGCCCAAGTATACAAAACACACACACACACTATATATATATATATATATATATATATATATATATATATATATATATATATTGATGACCTCGATGCAAAACGGCATCATTGAGAGCTTACCCAAACACCACTACATGAAAATGCAACAGCGTGCCAACAGGGCCATTACCCTTCACGTCATTACTATCTTCTCAACCAATTACCCTCCTTAATTACCACATTATTTGAATTACCCATTTATGTCAATCTTCCTTCAAGGAGCTGAGACGGTACATAGGAAGAATGATCCTTGGTGCTCTGACGGTAGTTTAATGAGCTCATTGTAGCACATTGTGAGTTGTTAAGAAAAAGTAACTTTTTCCTAGCACATTTTGTGATATGAGGAGACTGCTAGAAGTGTGTTATGTGTTAATATTTATTTAATATTTATTTGGTATTCATTAGATTGTTTCTTGTTGCACTTATAAATCACGCCCACGCCCATTATTGCCCTCAGATATATCACGCCCACGCCCATTATTGCCCTCAGATATATCACGCCCACGCCCATTATTGCCCTCAGATATATCACGCCCACGCCCATTATTGCCCTCAGATAAATCACGCCCACGCCCATTATTGCCCTCAGATATATCACGCCCACACTACTACTATCTTCTTCATCAGGTCTCGCCCACCCACTAACATTGCCTCTCTCTCTCTCTCTCTTGATTTGCAGAGAAGGCCCAGCGGTACAACAGTCTGATTGATCAGGGCATTACTGATCCCGGTAAGTGTTACACGATTTTGCTCGTTCATATTATATATATATATTTTAAGTATATAAGGAGGGGAGGCGCCCCCTCTGGCTGGAAGAAGGACCCAAGGACTTGAAGAAAAACATGTAAAATGCGTTAGAAGAGATTTTTGGGTCTCCCCTTCAATGTATTGTCCATGTTCTTTTGTCCTTCCGCTTCCCATTTTCTGTGTTTTGTTTTGCATTATTAGATATTTAAATGTTGTAAGTTGTACATTGGTTATCTTGAGGGTTATCTTGAGATGAATTCGGGGCTTAGTGTCCCCGCGGCCCGGTCCATTGACCAGGCCTCCTTTTTGTTACAACATCCCCTGGAAGCAGCCCGTAGCAGCTGTCTAACCGCCAGGTTCCTATTTACTGCTAGGTGAACAGGTGACGCAGGGTGAAAGAAACTTTACCTATTTTTTTCCGCCTCCACCGGGATCGAACCCGGAATCTTAGGACTACGAATCCCAAAGCGCTGTCCACAACAGCTGTCAGGCCCCTTAGTGAGTACAATGAGTGGTTAAAAGTTGTGTATCTCTCGTAGCTCACTTGAGGTGGACGGTAGAGCGACGGTCTCACTTCATGCAGGTCGGCGTTCAATCCCCGACCGTCCACAAGTGGTTGGGCACCATTCCTTCCCCTCGTCCCCATCCCAAATCCTTATCCAGATCCCTTCCCAGTGCTATATAGTCGTAATGGCTAGGCGCTTTTTCCGGATAGTTCCCTTCCATAGAGCTCCTCCGCCTCCGGACAGGAACCGAGGACGCTGCAGGCGTTCCCCCTCTGGCTGGCCACACTGCGGCGCTGAAGCAGGGAACCTGGCGGCAGCCCTTGAGTCTCTTGAGGTCTTAACGCGCCTGGAACCCAACTCTTTGAGAAAGCTCAAGGCTACTTGGCCTAGTATGCAAGGCCCGGTTTGCCTAACTAGCAGTGGGATTTTCGTGTATTTTCAAATATTTCTTTGCGGATTTTTTTTCCAGTTAATATTATTATATTAAGAACATGAATTATGACTTAATTGTTAGGTTAAGTTAGGTTAAATTTGTTAGTTTAACTCTGATTAGAAACAAATAAAATGTAATATAGTGGAAAGTTTAATTAGTCTATAAGAAAAAAATTGTGAAACACAATATTTCAGGAAAATTCGGCTTGTTAGGCAACTTGGTCTATTAGGTGCAGCGCACGCAATCACACACACCACACACACACACGCACACGCACACGCACACACACACCACACACACACACACAACCCACACACACACACACCACACCACACACACACACACACACACCACACACACACGGGGGTGGGGGGCCATGGCTGAATGGACAGAGCTTGGGACTCGTAATCCCAGGGTCCAGGTTCGATCATCCCGGCCACCGCCGGTAACAGATGGGCAGAGTTTCTTTCCACCTGATGCCCCTGTTACCTAGTCGTAATTAAAGTACCTGGGAGATAGACAGTTGTTACGGGCTGCTTCCTGGGAGGGGGGGGGGAAGGGATTTAAGTTATTTGACAGTTTGATTGACAGTTGAGAGGCGGGCCGAAAGCGAAAGAGCAGAGCTCAATCCCCGCAAGCACAACTAGGTGAATATTATATTATAATATATATATATATATATATTATTATATATTATATATATATATATATAATATACAGAATAATCACGAAAAACATGTCATTCAGTTACGCCTAAGTATCCACCAGGAAAATAACACGAAATTGCAGAACGATTTCGTGTTTCAACTCGGTTATCAAGGTAATCAGACCAAAACAACAGGAGAGATAATAGTAATTGCAAAGCTCCAGGTACCTCATGCCAACTGGTATGAAAGGTCTAATAACTTGGCATTCAGTGATGTAGTGCGGGAGATCGTACCGTAGTTCCTGCTCACAGAGTTTGCACCTGGAGTGGAGTGCTCAGGATTGGGAGATCCGTCACCTGTAGCCAACCTGGCCACGGGTAACGGTAGCCACCCTGCCACGGGTAACGGTAGTCCACCGGCCACGGGTAACGGTAGCCCCTGCCACGGGGTAACGGTAGCCCACCTGCCACGGGTAACGGTAGCCACCTGCCACGGGTAACGGTAGCCACCTGCCACGGATAACGGTAGCACCTCCACGGGTAACGGTAGCCACCTGCCACGGGTAACGGTAGCCAACTGCCACGGGGTAACGGTAGCCACCTGCCACGGGTAACGGTAGCCACCTGCCACGGGTAACGGTAGCCAACTGCCACGTGGTAACGGTAGCCACCTGCCACAGGTAACGGTAGCCACCTGCCACAGGTAACCGGCAGCCACCTGCCACAGGTGAACGGCAGTCACTTGCCACAGGTAACGATAGCCACCTGCCACAGGTAACGGTAACCACCTGCCACAGGTAACGGTAGCCACCTGCCACAGGGTAACGATAGCCACCTGCCACAGGTAACGGTAACCACCTGCCACAGGTAACGGTAGCCACCTGCCACAGGTAACGGCAGCCACCTGCCACAGGTAACGGTAGCCACCTGCCACAGGTAACGGTAGCCACCTGCCACAGGTAACGGTAGCCACCTGCCACAGGTATCGGTAGCCACCTGCCACAGGTAACGGTAGCCACCTGCCACCAGGTAACGTCAACCACCTGCCACAGGTAACGGTAACCTGCCACAGGTAACGGTAGCCACCTGCCACAGGTAACGGTAGCCACCTGCCACAGGTAACGGTAGCCACCTGCCACAGGTATCGGTAGCCACCTGCCACAGGTAACGGTAGCCACCTGCCACAGGTAACGGTACCACCTGCCACAGGTAACGGTAGCCACCTGCCACAGGTAACGGTAGCCACCTGCCACAGGGTAACGGTAGCCACCTGCCACAGGTAACGGTAGCCACCTGCCCAGGTACGAGCAACGCCCGTAACGGTAGCCACCTGCCACAGGTAACGGTACCACCTGCCACGGTAACGGCAGCCACCTGCCACAGGTAACGGTAACCCAACCTGATCCTGGCAACCACTGTGTCGCACAGTCTAGTGGACGTTTTGTGCTGCCCATAGATGTAGGTTTCAGATCTGAACAAATCATAGCTTTTTTATACTAGTACTTTCAGGTCGTTGGGAGTCAGTAAGTTCTTTCCTATCAGATCTGAATGTTGGACCATCATTCTAAAAAAATATCTTCCTGGAATAAGTCTACGGTGTTCTGCGCCACGTTTCATCACTGGCTGACTATCCAAGATGACGAGAAACATGGTTAATAAGAATGAAGTGGAAGAGGGAGGTGATAAAGTGAGTGGTATAGGAAGAATGCAGGATGGGAAGGAATGGATAAAGTGGGGAAGGGAGGTTAATACATTGAACGAAATGACGAAGAGTATAACGATAGTGAAGGTTTTAGTCGCTATTAATGAGCGTGAACAGGTGAATTGGTCCCCCCCCCTCTCTCTGTCTCTGTCTCTCTCTCTCTCATTTCTCTCTCTTTCATTTTTTTCTCTCTCTCTCTTTCCTCTCTCCTCTCTCTCTCTCTCTTCTCTCTCTCTCTCTCAGTACTATGGAGAGAGGGACGGGAAGGATAGAATATGGTTGGATAGGTTTTAGAAAGGGAGAGTTTGTTGGTCGTAAGTGTGCAGTCACGCGAGTGATGTGTTAATTGGCCAGCCTGACCCTCCTGGGCAAGTGGTCACCATTCTGGTGTGGGGGGGAGATGAGAGAGAGAGAGAGAGGAGAGAGAGAGGAGAGAGAGAGAGAGAGAGAGAGGTTGGGAGGGGGGAGAGTCAGCTGTTGTGACGGGTGTGGTGGGTGGCTACCAGGTGTGGGATTGGGTTGTCAGGTATTGACAGATGTGGGCGTGACTATGGCAACTCTACACCCCTTACCTGCTCTGCTAATGAGTTTTAAAGTGGCTCTTCTCACCTGATGTTGAATTGTAACAGGATTATGGGGTAAACTTTGTGTGAAATTATTTTAAAATCGTAAAGCTTATATATAGATATATATATATATATATATATC
>WNGS01169177.1:0-21825 GCA_020271785.1 Procambarus virginalis
GCTGGAATCAAATTGCTTACTGGACCGGTGCTTTTCCAACAAAAAACTGCGTCAACCAACAAACAAACTAACAATTCAATAGTGGCGTGACTAGGCTTGGAACAGTCACCCCTACATTTCAGAGAAATATCTGAAGATAATGAGTCTGATCCACCTGTATTTCGTCTGTGGGATTTAGACACTTTAGGTATTGTCCCTGATAAACGAAGCCCTGATGATACGTGGACTTACCAGCAATATCTGGACACAGTTGTCTATAAAGACAAACAATACTGGGTGAGACTGCCATGGAAGTTGAATCATCCACAACTTCCAGTTAATTATTACATGGCATCCTCTCAATTACAGTCTCAATTAATACAGCTGAAGAAACAGCCAGATAAATTGAACATGTATCATCAATTAATTCAACAACACCTCAAAAGTAAATTTATAGAAGTTGTTGATAATGATGACCGAAAAACAGGTCACTATTTACCCCATCACGCTGTGGTGAAAGATACATTGACAACACCAATATGTATCATCTTCAACTGTAGTGCCAAAGTGAAGGCAAACAGCGTATCTTTGAATGAATGTCTCCAAACGGGACCTAGCCTGACACAAAAGCTACATGACGTATTGTTACAATTCCGCACTGGTATTTTCGCTTATACTGCTGATATCAGTAAAGCTTTCCTTAGAGTAGGCTTACAAGAGGAGGATCATAATTACACCAAATTTCTCTGGATTAAGGACCCACTGGATACTGACAATGATGTCGTAACCTACCGGTTTGCGTCTGTGCTATTCGGTGCGACTTCTTCACCGTTTCTACTTCCAGCCACATTAGATACACATTTGAAGAAGTCAGATAGCCCTTATAAAGCAGTGATTAGTGATAACTTGTATGTCGAAAATTTCCAGGGAACTACTAATGACAAATCCAAATTGTTAGAAATCTACCATGAGGCTAACCATGAGTTGTTAGGAGCCAATATGCCACTACAATCATGGGCCTCAAACAACAAATCATTAAACCAGATAATTGAGAAAGAATTTCCGGGTTATCAGGTGCCTAATCAATTAAAAGTTCTGGGCGTGGAATGGAACACAGTTACAAACGAGATGAATGTCAAGTCAGTACAAAGCAATAATTCATCTCTTACCATGAGAAAATTACTCTCGTATTGTCAGTCAACCATTTGACCCTTTGGGCTTACTTAGCCCTATTTTAATAAGGGGCAAATTCCTCATGCAGCAATGCTGGCAGAAACATATGGGATGGGATGATCCGTTGCCAATTGAGTTGCAAGATAAATGGCAAATACTTGCAACGGATTTCAATCAATTAGGTGTTTTGAAATTTCCTCGTAATGCTTCAGGACAAAACTTACCCACGAATTTGAACGTCTTTTGTGATGCCTCTGGCAAAGCGTATGGCACTGCAGCCTACTTAGTCAATAATGTACAATCATTTTTACTCACATCTAAAGCAAGAGTTGCTCCAATCAAGAAGAGATCTTTACCTCAAATGGAGTTAACTGCATTGCTGATGGGAGTACGATTGGCTCATTGCCTGACCAAGACACTCAATAGTATTCACTTTGGTGAAATCGTAGTGTGGTCAGACAATGAGGTAGTCTTACAATGGGTAAAAAATAATAACAATAAAACTCCCTACGTTAGTAATCGTGTTAGGGAAATTCATGAATTATCTGCTGGATATAAATTCAGACATGTTCCTACCAAGGACAATCCTGCAGATTACCTATCAAGAGGCTTAATATTAAAACAGCTAATCATGTCTTCGATGTGGTCTAATGGACCTTCATGGCTTGTTAGTGGTCAGTGGCCCAAACAGAAACCACAAGTCATAGTGACCAGTATCACTACTCCCATGAAAGATCCAGAACCTCATTGAATCTCAGCTATTAATCCTTACGATTATTCTAACTTGAGTAAATTATTAAGAGTGACAGCCCATGTGTTTGATTTTCTTGCTAAGATAGGAATCAGGCATAAGTTTCCCAATCCTATCCTCTACTGGATCAAACGTGCACAGCAAGAGACCTATGGAAGTGAATATGAAAATCTTCCAGATAAATTAACCAAGTCTCTAGGTATCTGGTATGATACCAACACTCATAATATATTAAGGTGTGGAGGACGTCTACTTCACGCAGAAATTGATTTGGATACAAAGAATCCGATCCTTCTACCACGTCACCACATTATTACGAAACTTCTAGTTTTACATCACCATCAATATAATACTTTACATGGTGGAGTGTTAGACACTCTCACCGACTTAAGACAGAAATATTGGCTTCCCCAAGGTCGTCAAACTGTCAAATCACTCATTAAGTCCTGTGTAATCTGCAAAAGATACGATGCTCGAGTGTATCCTTACCCAGGACCTCCACCACTCCCTAAGGAGAGAGTAGTTCATCTTTATCCCTTTGAAACCACTGGTGTCGATTACACAGGAGCCTTGCTTCTCACTGGCAATCCAGATAAGGTACCACTGAAAGCTTATATTTGCCTCTTCACGTGAGCAACCACATGAGGCGTACATCTAGAAGTGACTTCTGACATGAGTGCCGAAGCCTTCATCCAAGCTTTTCGTAGATTTGCAGCTCGCAGATCTTGTCCCAAACTAATGATATCCGATAATGGTTCAAATTTTGTGGCAGGAGAAGCCTGCCTACGAGAGATATGGAATCATCCAGAAGTGCAGTCTGTCATGCAAAGACGACAATGCCACTGGAAATTTATAGGTCCCAGAGCCACCTGGCAAGGTGGGTTCTACGAACGTATGATAGGGACTGTCAAGAAATGTTTAAGGAAGACCCTGAATCGACAGAAAAATAGTTTCTCTGAACTCCAAACACTCGTCGTAGAAATTGAGGCGCGAGTCAACAACTGCCCCTTAACTTACCTATCAGATGACTTCTCACAGAGAGAACCCCTGAGTCCCTCACATTTAATACATGGAGGCCTGCTGAGCCCTCTGATACCTTTGGCAGAAGAGGATCCCGTTGACCCTTCCCATGTGACTCGGAGTGATTTAGTGGAAAGTTACCAACATCTCTCGAGAGTAATTGAAAGGTGGAATGAGGTGTGGACTCGAGAGTACCTCACAGCTCTACGAGAGTACCACTATGGAGCTTCGAGCCCCTATAATAAGGTTCAACTCCAACCAGGAGACCTAGTGTTGATTGACAGTGATGGACCCAGGTCAGAATGGCCTATAGGCAAAATTGTTTCTATCCACCCAGATCACCAAGGCATCCTGAGAGTAGTATGGGTTTTGTGCCGAGGCACTACTACCCTAAAAAATTAGAGAAGTTGGTACCTCTCGAATTAGTAGAACGAGAGTGTTTAACAGAACCAACTTCACCTACAGTTTACGAGGACAACTTTTCTGATCCACCGAGCACACGCCCACTTAGAGCAGCTGCTCAACAATGTAAATGGAAACTGCAAGCCTATTATAGCTCTGACTAAGAGCAAATAATTTACCATCCAGTTTTAGGTAATCATGATGATACCGTGTTGTGATGTCTCGTAACAAATCAGTTACAAGTCACAATGACCAGGGACAATCACCTCGCGGTGGATTCTCAGTTACCTTAAATTGTATGATTTATTCATTAATTTGTTTGTGTAGGCTATTAACTATACCATTATTCCATCTAGAGCATCTATGAGTTTACAAAACTTTAAGACTTAGTAACATAACCGCTACACGTCATCGCGACACCAGTCATTGAGTACATTGTAGGCTTTAGTAGTTATTAACTTTAGATGATTCACAATTCCATGTTTTACATTTCACATGAGTTCCTTTACAAGACTTAAAGTCTTATCTGTCTTTGACAAATACGGGACATCCGTTATGTGTGTACTAACGTACTTACATATTAACATTACATTAACTTAGGGATAGGTACGTCAGTACTCAACATTGAACTGCGACCCGAGTTTTTCCCCCCCAGAGTTATGTTAGAAATTTCCAACGCTGATACATTACTATTGTATCATAATACATCACTATAGTATACTAAGTACAGTAACTATT
The DNA here is from genome assembly GCA_020271785.1 of Procambarus virginalis. NCBI lineage: Eukaryota > Metazoa > Arthropoda > Malacostraca > Decapoda > Cambaridae > Procambarus > Procambarus virginalis. The sequence continues at coordinate 4,064 of WNGS01169177.1, forward strand.
AACTCTACTAACTGTAGTGCTAACATAAATTAATATTTCTTTATCTGAGCATATATTGCTAACATTCTCACGACATTGAGAGGCAGGATTGCATCAGATAATGTCTATCTAAACATAGTTATTACCAATATGTTAGAGAATTGAATGTGGTTCTGTAATTTATCAGTATTCCGTGCAATAATTAACTACGGATAATATAACTCCTAATGATCCAAAACCGTGAGTTATTAACTGAGATTATCACCAAGTAACAGTTTTATCTGTCACATACGAATGCTAAGGAGGAATAGAAATTCTCTCCATTTCTTGATTAACACGATTTAACGAGAATATGATATTATTTAATTCCCTACAATTGCAACCCTGTTCTCATTAATGCATTACATCAGTAATTACACGGAAAAGAATTCTCCGTGATTAAATTCTATTGTGATTGCGTGAGACGAGTTGAGGGAGAGAGGCGGAGAGACGCCATCTTTCATGCTCTAGCACATGAACTAGCGATGCCAACAATCTCCTCGTGCGTCCCGAGAGAGTCGAATTTCCATCAATTCTACGTTAGGACCTTGCAGTTAATCGGCCTAGGAGCGTGCAATTGCTCCAGTAGCAATCTAAGGATTGCTTTGGTGGACAACCAGCAGGTTAAGTGCCCTAGTATTGTTTATATTGAGATCTCCTTGTAAATTTTATTGTGCACTGTCCATCGTTACGCCACGTGACCTCCCCAAACAACAAGTACGTCCACAAGGAATTAATTCTATTCCTTCTATGGTATAGTGAGGATACAGGATATTTGGTGTGAACAATTGGTACATTTAGTTGAAATTTCAGCTTGTGTTGAAAGTGGTCGTGGTCCTCTCATGTTCCCACACCAGGCTCGGGCACAAGTGTTGCAGCAAGTAGCAGACGACGCCATCACACATCTACCTCTCCGTTCACTATTACAGCTAAGCAGCTGAATCCTTTTTCAATTATTTTCATTCATTAAGTGAAATTAATAATTCATTATCAGTCAAGAATATTTTGTTTATATGATTTGAGATATCTAACGTCCGACCAATGGTGTGACGTCCAACCAGTGGTGAGGTGTCCGACCAGTGGTGAGGTGTCCGACCAATGGTGTGACGTCCGACCAGTGATGTGACGTCCGACCAGTGGTTTGACGTCCAACCAGTGATATGACATCCGACCAGTGATGTGACGTCCGACCAGTGGTTTGACGTCCGACCAGTGGTGTAGCCTCTGACCAGTGGTGTAGCGTCCAACCAATAGTGTGACATCCGACCAGTGGTGAGGCGTCCGACCAATGGTGTGATGTCCGACCAGTGGTGTGACGTCTGACCAGTGGTGTGACGTCCGACCAGTGGTGTGACTCCGACCAGTGGTGTAGCGTCCGACCAGTGGTGTGACGTCTGACCAGTGGTGTGACGTCCGACCAGTGGTGTTACGTCCGACCAGTGGTGAGGTGTCTGACCAGTGGTTTGACGTCCGACCAGCGGTGAGGTTTCTGACTAATGGTGTGATGTCCGACCAGTGGTGTAACGTCCGACCAGTGGTGTGACGTCCGACCAGTAGTGTGACGTCCGACCAGTGGTTTGACGTTCGACCAGTGGTGAGGTGTCTGACCAGTGGTTTGACGTCCGACCAGTGGTGAGGTGTCCGACTAATGGTGTGACGTCCGACCAGTGGTGTAGCCTCTGACCAGTGGTGTGACGTCCGACCAGTGGTGTAGCCTCCGACCAGTGGTGTGACGTCCGTCCAGTGGTGTAGCCGCCGACCAGTGGTGTGACGTCCGACCAGTGGTGTGACGTCTGACCAGTGGTGTGACGTCCGACCAGTGTTGTAGCCTCCAACCAGTGGTGTTGTGTCCGACCAATGGTGTGACGTTCGACCAGTGGTGAGGTGTCCGACCAATGGTGTGACGTCCAACCAGTGATGTGGCGTCCGACCAGTGGTGTGACGTCCGACTAGTGGTGTGACGTCCGACCAGTGGTGTAGCCTCCGACCAGTGGTGTAGCGTCCAACCAATAATGTAATATCCGACCAGTGGTGAGGCGTCCGACCAATGGTGTGACGTCCGACCAGTGGTGTGACATCCGACCAGTGGTGTCTCGTCCGACCAGTGGTGTGACGTCCGACTAGTGGTGTGACGTCTGACCAGTGGTGTAGCGTCCGACTAGTGGTGTGACGTCCGACCAGTGGTGTAGCGTCCGACTAGTGGTGTGACGTCTGACCAGTGGTGTGACGTCCGACCAGTGGTGTGACGTCCGACCAGTGGTTAGGTGTCCGACCAATGGTGTGACGTCTGACCAGTGGTGTGACGTCTGACCAGTGGTGTGACGTCCGACCAGTGGTGTAGCCTCCGACCAGTGGTGTAGCGTCCGACCAATGGTGTGACGTCCGACCAGTGGTGAGGTGTCCGACCAATGGTGCGACGTCTGACCAGTGATGTGACGTCCGACCAGTGGTGTGACCTCCGACCAGTGGTGTGATGTCCGACCAGTAGTGTGACGTCCGACCAGTGGTGCAGCCTCTGGCCAGTGGTGTAGCGTCCGACCAATGGTGTGTCATCCGACCAGTGGTGTGACGTCCGACCAGTGGTGTGACGTCCGACCAGTGGTGTGACGTCCAACCGGTGGTGTGATGTAAGAGCAGTGGTGTGACGTCCGATCGCGACCTCACTAGCCCCTAGGGAGACGACACCTGGGAGAAGGCGCCTGGATATGCTCACCTTTTGTGCTAGAAAACCGAATAAGGTATTTGGGACCCCTGTTGGCAAAGGTAGTTTATTGCACTGACAAATTCGGGAAGGTCGACCAGGTCAAGCAGCATCAGGGTAGTGGAGGATATGTTTATAGAGAAAATAAAAGGAAAATGTATTGAGAGGAGGAGTGACTGGATGGAGGATTTAATTCTTGGAATGAAGAGATATTTCAACAAATACAGGATGAGATTGAGAGACAAAAACAAGTGTTCAATGACTATATTCAGAGCGAAATCAGTAAGGTGAGGAGAGACTAGGAAACCATATGTACAATACTTAGTTAGGCACAGAAAGCATTGATACAGATGGGGAAATCAGATAAGGGGGGAGAGATTTGCCAGTATGGGAGAGGCAGGCAACGAATGGGTACAAGACAGCGAAGTTAGACTACGGAGTTTGGAGGAGACACTTCAGAAAATTGTTCAACTTGAAATTTCAATTGAAATTTGAAAAATGCGGGGAAATTATATTGAAGCAGTAAGGGCTGCAACACTGTTGGGAAAGAACCAGCATGAAAGTGGATCGCAGAGAATGCGGACACTTGTCATTCTTGGATTATGTGAAGTAAAGGCAACATCAGTTGTAGAAATACCCTAAGCTACTATATCCCTTTGAGATGTATTTCCTTGTCTGATGAAACATACTTGAAGGCAACATCAAAACATGAAAGGATACTGTCACATAATTTCCCAGCATATCAGAGGAAATTGACTCTTCATTCTCACCTTAGTTGTACATCATTTTGTATACCACCTATATACGACCAGTATGAAGTTCAACCCAGACGTATTTCTAGAGAGCCCCGTCACCCTCCAACTAGACCCCAGAACTCCAGGCAGGTGCATGCCCAGACCTGCCGGCTCATGGCTACGTATGGGGTAACAAACAATTTTGCTGCCGGCTTGTAATTCCAAGCCTTGGTGACAAAGGATGAGACGTCACTAGCATGAGTATAAATATCCCTGACCTCGCTCACTACAGTTGTCTCTCATCAGATGCTCCAGGTTCAACATTACGACTTACACACGACATTGGCCCACAGCTCTCTTGTGTGCAGGTGGTAGTGTTCGTGTAGATATTATCTCAGTCTCACCTATATCGCTGTATTAATGAAAGTTTTTCATGTATTGTTATAATTTCTCTTGTGTGCTTGCCAAGTGTACACTACTAGGGGTTTCAGGTATTTCTCATGTGTTTTTTGTTCATTTTAATATTAGAGGATATTGTGTTAATTTTTCGTCTGATTATTCTTCCAATCCTGTATAATTTTCACACTGCGCCAAAGCGTCACTTATTTGTTTGTAATGCGAGGTACGAGTTACATTACGCCACATCTCCAAGTCAGTGTGATAATAATGATCCAGTTCTAACTATTCTAGAAATATTAAGAGATTTTCTTAGGTATTTACAACACTATGATAATAGTGCTCCTATGGTGAAACTAATCACCACCCATAATAAACTGTTACCTGTACTAAAGTACAGGGATGTACTTTAGTGCAACATGTTATTCAGCTGCTTACGGATACGCTGCCAATCAAACAGCCTCACTATCGCACGAAAGCTATGCTTTCAGAAGTACAGTACCTCCTCAGCAAGGGACTAGCTACACCCTGTGAGTCCCTGAGGGCCTCACCTTGTATACTGGTACCCAAACCTCATGGCAAGGTAAGACTGTGTATAGTGATATTCGACAAGTAAACTCTGTCACAGTTAAAGATTCTTACCCCTTGCCACACATCGACGACATCCTAGATGCCATTGGAAACGCTAAGTTCTTGTCTCAAATAGATCTCTTAAAGGGCTATTATCAAATATGTCTTACTGTGCGTGCTAAGGATATCTCTACTTTCCCCTACTCCTTTTGGCCTCATTAAATACGAACACTTCAATCTCTTTAATCAATCTTATGAACCCAGGAAGGAAATTTGTTTCGACCTTTAATTCCATCTTTAATTCCATTGCTTTCGATTAATTGAAAACCTTGCACTGTACTAATCCCATTCTTCCCTTGACATACGTTGAAACGACCCTTCAGCCTTAATGTTGATGCCAGCAGCACCAGCACTGGTGGAGTTCTGATGCAGCAGAGAGAGGGAGAATTTCTACCCGTCAGCTACTACAGCTACAAGCTGAAGCCTAACCAGCAAACCACAGCATCATAGATAAGGAGCTACTAGCCATCGTTTTGTGCCTACAGCGTAATGAACCTATCATCCAGGGACACCAACTCACAACCCTCTTTGATTTCTTCTACAAGCCCAATTCTTCAATCAATGACTACTCCGTTGGGCCTTGTATCTTCAAAACTACAACCTGACGATCTTCTACATCTAGGGATCCAACAACAGAGTAGTAGATACATTATTCTGTGTTCATGAAGTGGAACCTCCCACTTACATCATTCCTCCAGCATCAAAATCTCAGGCAATATGAAGAGGCTTCGGGGAGTAGCAGATACATAATGTCCCACCATAGCAGAGGAAATGCCTCTTTCTACTAAACTCCCACCTATATATATCACTCAGAATACATCACTCTGCATACCACCTATATACGACCAGTATGAAGTTCAACCCAAGTGTATGTCTGGAAAGCAACCCCCCTGTCAGTCTCTACCCAGACCCCCGAGCCCCAGGCAGGTGCAAGCCGAGACCTGCCGGGTTACCTGTGGGTAAGAAGCAGTTTCGTTGTCGGCTTGTAGTTCCAAGCTTCCGGGACAAAGGTTGTGACGTCACCAGCAGAGGTATAAGTACCCCTGACCTCGTTCACCACGGTAGTCTCTCATCAGGTGCTCCGGGTTCAACATTACGAACTACATGAGCTGTTGGCCCACAGCTCCCTTATGTGCAGGTGGCAGTGTTTGTGTAAATATTATTTCAGTCTCGCCTATCTTGTTATTAACGTAAGTTTTTAATTTCTTTGTATAATTTCTCTTGTGTGCTAGTCAAATGTATTATATCAGGGATTTTGGATATTTTTTATGTGTTGTGTGATCATTTTAATATTAGAGTAAATTGTGATAATATTTTGTCTGATTATTCTTTTAATCTTGTGCACTTTTCATACTGCAAAGGCCAGAGTGGAACTTTTTAATGCAAGGTATGAGCCACATTACATTTGCCTAGAATAGCCGCACTACTGCGTCATGTCACATTACAAGTTAAAAAAATTTAACTAGGAAAAATTTTGAAAGTGTTTAAATGCTGAAATGGCTGGAAAGGAGATTGAACTCACTAACCGAATTGAGCCTTATAATGACAGCAAACGCAGACCTGTTCTGGTGGAATTTTCTAATAAAGAGGCAGTCGACTACATACTAAAACACAAGAATTTACTAAGGGTAAGCAAAGGCTATTATAATGTGTTTATAGACAGATACATGACCAAAGACGAACAACAAGAATTAAAGGGGAGAAAAATGACCCACATCCGTCAGCCTCGCCTCAGCACTCATTCCCAGCCATCTAGACGGCCAACCTACTTATGAAGAACTCTCCAGACACCCAACAGAACGCCTTGAATGAAACCAACGTCGTCTATACCTTCACATGGCCACTTGGGGACTGTAAGCCCCAAAGATCTCAGTATATAGGGAAGACAACAAAGTCTCTCTCTAGGCAATTAACTATGCACAACCAACAGGGCTTCATCAAGGAGCATATAATCTCTTCACACAACCAGACCATCACCAGAGAAATCTTAATATGCAACACAGAAAGTATCGATAGATAAAACGACAACAAGAGATTCGACATCATCGAGGCACTACACATCAAATAGTCAACATCAGCAATCAACAGCCAAATAACACATAATCACATTCTACACACTTCAAGACTCCGAACCAACACAGAAACAGTTGGAGTAAGAACACAGAACATGCAATAGCCTTAATACCCATATGCCATTCATCTACTTGTTCATCTCACTCGTGTCCTATATCACCTCACCCCAAGTTAACATAAGCCTTGGCATTGCATGTAAAGCTTGTCGTTGAAAATGTAAGGAGTGACTTGTGAAACGCTTCCCTAAACGTCAAACCATAAATAAAATGTGAAAATTAATTTTGAAGAGATAAGCATCAATTCAACACATCAAGCATCCTGGCTTTACAGGATTAAAAAGCCCCAATACATCAAGAAAATGTTAAATCCTGCAGTTGGTGATGCTACACAAGATCTTCTTGAGGAACTCACAAGGTTCGTCAACACGTGCCTGGCTGGTGATATACCTGAGGTCATCAGGACCCCTCTTTTTTGGTGCCTCCCTCTGTGTTCTCAACAAGAAGGGTGGGAGAATCAGGCCAATAGCTATTGGCAACACTCTCCAACGTCTGGTTGCCAAAGCTACTACCACGAGGGAAGTCAGCCAGTGGCTGAATTGCTGAAACCAAATCAGCTAGGATTTCGGATCCCCCAAGGCTGTGAAGCGGCTGCTCATGCAGCACGAGCATATATCACCAACATTTCTGACGGAGAGGCCCTGCTCAAAACTGGACTTTAAGAATGCCTTCAGCATGGACAGAAGAGATGCAGTGCTTTATGCCGTACATCGCCATTTCCGGCCCCTCTACCCGTTCATACTATCTTGCTACAATAGTGAGTCAAAATTGCTCCTTGGTGAACACGAAATCAGATCATGTGAAGGTGATCAGCAAGGTGATCCTCTAGCTCCTCTTCTTTTCTGCTTAGTCTTAGAAGAAATTACTGAAAGCTCCAGCGAGTTGAACATCTTGTTTTTCGATGATGGCACTATAGAAGGCACCCTCGACCCCATCTTGGAAGACTTTAGAAAAATAAGGGAGCAAGACATAAGCCGGGCCTCTTCCTGAACCCATTAAATGTTAAGCCACCCAGACAATAGTGGCTAGCCCGTGGCCCAGACAGTAGTGGCTAGCCCGTGTCCCAGACCATAGTGGCTAGCCCATGGCCCAGACAATAGTGGCTAGCCCATGGCCCAGATCATAGTGGCTAGCCCGTGGCCCAGACAATAGTGGCTAGTCCGTGGCCCAGATCATAGTGGCTAGCCTGTGGCCCAGATCATAGTGGCTAGCCCGTGGCCCAGACAATAGTGGCTAGCCCGTGTCCCAGACCATAGTGGCTAGCCCATGGCCCAGATAATAGTGGCTAGCCCATGGCCCAGATCATAGTGGCTAGCCCGTGGCCCAGACAATAGTGGCTAGTCCGTGGCCCAGACCATAGTGGCTAGTCCGTGGCCCAGACAATAGTGGCTAGCCCGTGGCCCAGATCATAGTGGCTAGCCCGTGGCCCAGACCATAGTGGCTAGTCCGTGGCCCAGATAATAGTGGCTAGCCCATGGCCCAGATCATAGTGGCTAGCCCGTGGCCCAGACCATAGTGGCTAGTCCGTGGCCCAGACCATAGTGGCTAGCCCGTGGCCCAGACCATAGTGGCTAGCCCGTGGCCCAGACCATAGTGGCTAGCCCGTGGCCCAGATCATAGTGGCTAGCCCGTGGCCCAGACAATAGTGGCTAGCCCGTGGCCCAGACAATAGTGGCTAGTCCGTGGCCCAGACAATAGTGGCTAGTCCGTGGCCCAGACAATAGTGGCTAGTCCGTGGCCCAGACAATAGTGGCTAGCCCGTGGCCCAGATCATAGTGGCTAGCCTGTGGCCCAGATCATAGTGGCTAGCCCGTGGCCCAGACAATAGTGGCTAGCCCGTGGCCCAGACAATAGTGGCTAGTCCGTGGCCCAGACAATAGTGGCTAGTCCGTGGCCCAGACAATAGTGGCTAGTCCGTGGCCCAGACAATAGTGGCTAGTCCGTGGCCCAGACAATAGTGGCTAGCCCGTGGCCCAGACAATAGTGGCTAGTCCGTGGCCCAGACAATAGTGGCTAGTCCGTGGCCCAGACAATAGTGGCTAGTCCGTGGCCCAGACAATAGTGGCTAGTCCGTGGCCCAGACAATAGTGGCTAGTCCGTGGCCCAGACAATAGTGGCTAGTCCGTGGCCCAGACAATAGTGGCTAGTCCGTGGCCCAGACAATAGTGGCTAGCCCGTGGCCCAGACCATAGTGGCTAGTAGTAGGGATGGCAGCGTAAAGGGGATTTTTTTTTCTGTGGAAAAAATCCCGTTTAAGACCCAAGGTTTTCAGGTAATATTGGTCAGAAAATCCCGTCTGCGCTGCCAGGGGTTTCAGGCAAAATTGGCTGGTCACAGACTTACAATTTAGGAAAATCATATGAGAAAATAATTTCGGAGATTTTAGAAGTTCGTTAAGTGTTCTTATGATGAAAATAATGTCATAGAAGTTTATTAAGAGTTCTTATGGGAGAAATTCAAATTTTTCAGAGTTCTTACCTATAATAAACAGATATTTAGGCCGTATATGTTTAAGTAGGATTCGTACTTAGAAACTAGTATATGGCTATATAACTGAATCATTACCCAGCCATCCCCTTCTCCCTGCCTTCCCCCTCCCCCCTTCCCTCCCACCCGCAAGTCATCTTATCTCACACACCCCCTCCCCCTTCCCTCCCTACCCCTGCGTCACCTGTGCTGACCTCACTCCAGCCAGCCTGCCAGACGCCCCCCGGGCAAGTCACCTCCATAACCTTATCTTATCTTATCATTGTGTCTCCGGGACCGTCCCTCCTCTCTCTCTCTCTCTCTCTCTCTCTCTCTCTCTCTCTCTCTACCAGGTGAGTTATTTTCATAAATCCGTACAACTATTTTATACATCGTAATAATTGTTCCTTTACATTAAACTAGTCAGTTTTACACAAATAAACAAAGTCAGTAAGCAGGGTCTAGCTCGCGTTCCCCGCCTTAGTTTTACTAATACATCTTCTTTAGTATCCAATCATTTTCTTCTAGATTTAAAACATATCTATTTCAAATGTAGTTGAATACAGTAATTTAGTTACCGAGCTCCAGCTCTTGTCCTCCGCCTTAGCTCTCTCTCGTATCTTCGTTAATACCTAACCAATCCCCCTGAAATTTTAAACAATCTTTTTTCATAGTAAATCAAATCAATTCAGTAAGCAAGTTCTAGCTCCTGTCCCCGCCTTAGTTTATCTAAGTATCTTCTTTACTAACAGTCCAATCCCCTAAAATTTTTAAATAGCCATATTTCAAACGTATTACAATACGGTAAATTAGTTACCGAGCTCCAGCTCTTGGCCTCCACCTTAGTTCCATTGCACATCTTCGTTAATAACTCATTAATTTTCATGAAATTTAAACCCGCCATACTTCTAACTGAGTAAGTAAAGATAACACATTTACTAAACTCTAGCTCTTGTCCTCCGCCTTAGTTCTCTCTCGTATCTTCGTTAATACCTAATCAAATTCCCTGAAATTTTGACCCTCTGTATTTCAGACAGCGTAAAATAGTTCCGAACAATTACCGAACTCTAGCTCTCGTCCAGCACCCTACTTCCCTCACATGTCTTCGTTAATACCTAATCAAATTCCCTGAAAGTTTTACCCTCTGTATTTCAGACATAGTAAAATAGTTCTGAACAATTACTGAGTTCTAGCTCCTGTCCTCAGCCTTTGTTCCCTCTCGTATCTTCGTTAATACCTATTCAATTTTCCTAAAACTTATACCCTCTGTATATCAGACACCGTAAATAAGATCAAGTCAGTTACCCAACTCCAGCTCATCTCCCCACCTTAGTTTCATTTGTAGAAGTTCGTTAGTAACAGACCAATTTTCCCAAAATTTATAGCAGACATACTTCAAAACGTAGTAATTCAAAATCTAACAGTTAACGAGCTCCACAGATCTGTACATAGTCTTACATATTCTCTAGTTCTTTCCATTTTATACAAGACGTAAACAACTATTACTACGCATCCTATCATATTTTAACATGACTCATATGTAAATATACCCAACTCCTTCCTTCCATTACAAGTCCCAGCATGTTCACCGCCCATCTCACTACTCTTTCTACTTTGCATGTTCTTGCATGTGTTCCGCACATCTCAGTACCAACGCTTACAATCTCTCTCAATTCTTTACACGTTCGCACATGTTCTCAGCCTAACGTTTACAATTTTCTTCCATTCCTCCACTACATGTTCTTACCCGTTCATTACATTCCCTTACATGTTCTCTGTACAACTTTTATACTCAGTATTCATGTTCACAGTATTCATTAACATTTCTTACATGTTTCTATGTTCTTTGCCATATTCCCCATATATTCCTCTCATTCTCTTACATGTTTTCATAATCTCTTCCAGTTCATATTTCCCAAAGTTCGCTATGTTCTTCTCATTCTCATCTCATGTTCTCTGTACAATTTTATTCATGTTCCTCACAATTTCTCTTTCTTCATCACCTTCTTTTACATGTTCTCTGTGTTCTTTTCATGTTTTCATGTTCCTCACATGCGGCCTGTTCAACTTTTATACTCAATATTCTTGTTCTCCATGATTTCAAAATGTTCCTCACAAAACTGTTCTTAAAGAAATCTACCCTTTATTCAGTACCAAATTTACCAAGACAGACTTTTCTTGTAATTTCTTAACTAAAAATTACTTGTCAATCAACAGAAAACAGTCAGGATTAATCTCGTTCAACACTATTCTTAACTAAAGTAACCTTTCGCTTCGCTAAAAATAGTCAAGGAAACTTCTTTCAGAACTTTCTCATCAGTCATTATGTTTCGTCACGTAAGAAAAAATAACCAAAGATATCTATCATCGCTGTTCTTAACTGACGTTATACTTTGTGGAGCATAAAAAAGTCTCCGTCATCATATTCCTTGTCTTTTCCTCAACTAAAAATAGTCAAATAGAACATCGTTCTACACTTTTGTAACTAAAAGTATTCATCAGTCAACTAAAAATAGTCACTCATCATGTTTCCCTGTCATTTCTTAACTAAAATTATCCATCAATCAACAGAAAAAGTCATGTTCTTCATGTTTCCATGTCATTTCTTAACTGAAATATCACTTCTCTCAACTGAAAATAGTCAAGTGTAGACTCTTTCCAACACTGTTCTTAACTAAAGTAACCTTTCACTTCGCTAAAATAGTCATATTCATCATTGTTCCTAACTAAATTATATGTCGTTAAGTAAGAAATATAGTCAAAGACACTCTTCGAGATATCAAAGTTGCACTCAAAGACATCATTTGGGACATCAAAGACATCCTTTAAGACGTCAAAGACACCTCTCGAGACACTAAAGACACTCTCAGAGAGACCAAAGTTACTCTTCGAGAAATCAAAGACACTCTTCGATACATCAATGACACAATCAAAGACACTCAAAATCGTTAAATACTACTCATGTCCACTAAAGTTATTTAACATCTAATGCATAAAAGTTATTCTCAGAGCTATCAAAATTATTCTCAGAGTCATCAAAGGTAATCTCGAAGTCATCAAAAAAGGTATTTTCACGTACTCAAAAGTTAATCTTGGTCATCACAGTTGTTCTATAAGTTATTCTCAGAGACATCAAAATATACTCTTCAATACATCAAAGACACAAACAAAATACTTCTCATGTCCACAAAAGTTAATCTCAGAGCTATCAAAAGTTATTCTCAGACATCTTCATCCATAAAAGTTATTCTCAGACATCTTCATCCATAAAACTTATTCTCAGAGACATCAAAGTTATTCTCTATGTCACCGAAAGTTATTTCCAGAGCTACTAAAGTTATTCTCAGAGATTTCAAAAGTTAATCTCAGTCATCAAAAGGTACTTTCATGTTCTCAAAGATAATCTCAGAGACATCAAAGTCTTTCTCCGAGTCATCAAAAGTTATTCTCAGAGCTATCAAAAAGTTAATCTCAGTCATCAGAGAAAGTTTCCAAGACATCTTCGCTCATTAAAGTTAATCTCTAAGTCATAAAAGTTATTCCCAGTGACATTAAAATTGATCTCTGTCATCAAAAGTTAATCAAATGTTATTCTCTAACTAACCTTTCGTTCATAGGAAAAGCTTTTAAGACATCTTCGTTCATCAAAGTTGTTCTCTAAGTCTTCAAAGTTGTTCTCAAAGTCATCAAAGTGTTTCTCTATGTCTTCAAAGTTGTTCTCAAAGTCATCAAAGTGTTTCTCTATGTCACATTCGTTGATCAGAGAAACTTTCCAAAACATCTTTATTCATAAAGTTATTCTCAGAGACATCAAATATACTCTCATGTCCTCAAAGTTAATCTCTTAAGTCATCAAAGTTAATCTCTATGTCGTCAAAGTTAATCTCTGACCTAACAAAAGTTATTCTCAGAGCTAGCAAAAGTTATTTCAGTGTCATCAAAGGTAATCTCTAAGTCACTTTCATTCATCAAAGTTAATCTCAAAGTCGTCAAAGGTAATCTCGAACTCACTCTCGTTCATCAAAAGTAGTTTTCAAAGACATTAAAGTTACTCTCAGAGTTATCTAAAGATCTTTTCAGTGTCATCAAATGTAATCTCTAACTCCCCTTCGTTCGTCAAAAGATGTTTTCTAAGTCACTTCGTTCATCAAAGAAACTCTCCTTCTTCCAACAAGTTATACTTCAAGACATCAATGTTGTTCTCTAAAACATCTTCAGGCATAAAATTTCTCTCCAAAATGTAACTATTTCAGCTTTTCATGTCAAACTTACTTACATTTCTGTTAACTTACCTTAAAACAATTCTCTGAAAACACTGCATAAACCTAAACCTAACCTAACCTATCCTAACTTAACTTACCTAACTTAACCTAATTTACCTAACCTAACTAACTTAACCTATCCTAACTTAACTTGCATAACCTTACCTAGCCTAACCTAACTTACCTAACTTAATCTAATTTACCTAACCTAACTAACTTAACCTATCCTAACTTAACTTGCATAACCTATCCTAACTTAACTTGCATAACCTAACCTAACTTAACTTGCATAACCTAACCTAACCTAATGTAATGTAACTTACCTAACCTAACTTTACCTGACTTAACTTGCATAACCTAACCTAACTTAACTTGCATAACCTAACCTAATGTAATGTAACTTACCTAACCTAACCTAACTTAACCTGACTTAACTTGCATAACCTAACCTAACTTGCATAACCTAACTTAATGTAACCTAACTTAACTTGCATAACCTAACCTAACCTAATGTAATGTAACTTACCTAACCTAACCTAACTTAACTTGCATAACCTAACCTAACCTAATGTAATGTAACTTTCCTAACCTAACCTAACTTAACCTGACTTAACTTGCATAACCTAACCTAACTTAACTTGTATAACCTAACTTACTGTAACCTAACTTAACTTGCATAACCTAACTTACTGTAACCTAACTTAACTTGCATAACATAACCTAACTTAACTTGCATAACCTAACCTGACTTAACTTGCATAACCTAACCTAACTTAACTTGCATAACCTTACTTAATGTAACCTAACTTAACTTGCATAACCTAACCTAACTTAACTTGCATAACCTAACCTAACCTAACTTGCATAACCTAACCTAATGTAATGTAACTTACCTAACCTAACTTAACTTGACTTAACTTGCATAACCTAACCTAACTTACTTAGTCCAACAAGACATGGCCTAACTTACATAATTATTCCTGCTTGTCTTTTGTGTTTTGTCAATGTCTCTTAATAATTTGTTCGTTTCAAGGGATAATTTCTCAAATGGTCATTTTTTGCATTTCAAGTGCTATTTGTTAAAAAATTGGGTATTTAAGCATTTCAAAGGATTTTTGTTATATATGGGAATTTACTCGTTTCAAGGGTTAATTTCTCAATTGGGGTTTTTTGCATTTCAAGGGTTATTTGTTAAAGTTCATAAAGTTGCTCATAAGTTGTATTTATTATGTTTGTTATAATTGTTCTTATTCTTCCACCCATTAACCTAACCTCTTGTAATCTTAGTATCTTTATTAGGTTTTATCATATGTTCTTATTCCCCAACCCATTAACCTAACCTCTTGTAATCTTAGTATCTTTATTAGGTTTTATCATATGTTCTTATTCCCCAACCCTTTAACCTAACTTTTCAAATGTAGTTTATTGTGTTTTGACGTATTTGTTTGAATATGTTATCCTTTTCATAACCTTTCAGATGTAGTTTTGTTTCTCCTTTTTGTATATTTTACCCAAACCCATCATCCCACTTAACCTTCCTTCCTTCTTTTACTTTGTGTCTCCTACACCTGCTCTCCCCCATTTTTTCTCTATCTTCATCTTTCTAACCCCCTTTTCTCGTTCTCACCATTATTCTCTCTCTTCCTCCCCCTCTCTCTCACTCATTTGCTCCAATGTTCTTATTTTTCTCATATTCAAGTCTTAATGCTCCCATGCTCTCACTCTCATTCATTTATTTTTTTCTTTTCTCATATTCAAGTCTCAATGCTCTCACACTCTCTCATTCCCTCTTTTCTTTTATCCCATGCTCTCACATTCTCATTCTCTCTTCTTTGGTCCCATTCTCTTCCTCCCCATCTCTCTTACTCCTTGCTCCTCTTTTCATGCTCTTACTCCCTTGCTCTCTTGTATCCTCATATTCAAGTCTTAGTAGATCTGATTCTTTACTACTGCAATTTTATTATTACTAAGATAAAGAATGAACTCATATATGAAAACAAAGTAAAAGAAGGAAGGAAGGTTAAGTGGGATGATGGGTTTGGGTAAAATATACAAAAAGGAGAAACAAAACTACATCTGAAAGGTTATGAAAAGGATAACATATTCAAACAAATACGTCAAAACACAATAAACTACATTTGAAAAGTTAGGTTAAAGGGTTGGGGAATAAGAACATATGATAAAACCTAATAAAGATACTAAGATTACAAGAGGTTAGGTTAATGGGTTGGGGAATAAGAACATATGATAAAACCTAATAATGATACTAAGATTACAAGAGGTTAGGTTAATGGGTGGAAGAATAAGAACAAATATAACAAACATAATAAATACAACTTAAAGAGCAACTTGATGAACTTTAACAAATAATCCTTGAAATGCAAAAAAGACCATTTGAGAAATTAACCCTTGAAACGAGTAAATTCCCATATATAACATAAATCCTTTGAAATGCTTAAATACCCAATTTTTTTAACAAATAGCACTTGAAATGCAAAAAATGACCATTTGAGAAATTATCCCTTGAAACGAACAAATGATTATGAGACATTGACAAAACACAAAAGACAAGCAGGAATAATTATGTAAGTTAGGCCATGTCTTGTTGGACTAAGTAAGTTAGATTAGGTTATGCAAGTTAAGTCAGGTTAAGTTAAGTTAGGTAAGTTACATTACATTAGGTTAGGTTAGGTTATGCAAGTTAAGTTAGGTTAGGTTATGCAAGTTAAGTTAGGTTAGGTTATGCAAGTTAAGTTAGGTTACATTAAGTTAGGTTATGCAAGTTAAGTTAGGTTAGGTTATGCAAGTTAAGTCAGGTTAGGTTATGCAAGTTAAGTTAGGTTAGGTTATGCAAGTTAAGTTAGGTTACATTAAGTTAGGTTATGCAAGTTAGGTTAGGTTAGGTTATGCAAGTTAAGTCAGGTTAAGTTAGGTTAGGTTAGGTAAGTTACATTACATTAGGTTACGTTAGGTTATGCAAGTTAAGTTAGGTTATGCAAGTTAAGTTAGGTTAGGTTATGCAAGTTAAGTTAGGTTATGCAAGTTAAGTTAGGTTAGGTTATGTAAGTTAAGTCAGGTTAAGTTAGGTTAGGTTATGTAAGTTACATTGCATTAGGTTAGGTTAGGTTATGCAAGTTAAGTTGGGTTAGGTTATGCAAGTTAAGTTAGGTTAGGTTTGCAAGTTAAGCTAGGTTACATTAAGTTAGGTTATGCAAGTTAAGTTAGGTTAGGTTATGCAAGTTAAGTCAGGTTAAGTTAGGTTAGGTAAGTTACATTACATTAGGTTAGGTTATGCAAGTTAAGTTAGGTTAGATTATGCAAGTTAAGTCAGGTTAAGTTAGGTTAGGTTAGGTTATGCAAGTTAAGTTAGGTTAGATTATGCAAGTTAAGTCAGGTTAAGTTAGGTTAGGTTAGGTAAGTTACATTACATTAGGTTAGGTTAGGTTATGCAAGTTAAGTTAGGTTAGGATATGCAAGTTAAGTTAGGTTAGGTTAAGTTAGTTAGGTTAGGTAAATTAGGTTAAGTTAGGTAAGTTAAGTTAGGATAGGTTTAGGTTTATGCAGTGTTTTCAGAGAATTGTTTTAAGGTAAGTTAACAGAAATGTAAGTAAGTTTGACATGAAAAGCTGAAATAGTTACATTTTGGAGAGAAATTTTATGCCTGAAGATGTTTTAGAGAACAACATTGATGTCTTGAAGTATAACTTGTTGGAAGAAGGAGAGTTTCTTTGATGAACGAAGTGACTTAGAAAACATCTTTTGACGAACGAAGGGGAGTTAGAGATTACCTTTGATGACACTGAAAATATCTTTGGATAACTCTGAGAATAACTTTGATGTCTTTGAAAACTACTTTTGATGAACGAGAGTGAGTTCGAGATTACCTTTGACGACTTTGAGATTAACTTTGATGAGTGAAAGTGACTTAGAGATTACCTTTGATGACACTGAAATAACTTTTGCTAGCTCTGAGAATAACTTTTGTTAGCTCAGAGATTAACTTTGACGACATAGAGATTAACTTTGATGACTTAAGAGATTAACTTTGAGGACATGAGAGTATATTTGATGTCTCTGAGAATAACTTTATGAATAAAGATCACCTTTTAAATCTTCAGGATTGCCTGACTCTTTAAATGTTTGCACCTTCTCCATCCCGTCCTGTGGGTCTTCCCGAGAGAGAGAGAAGGATACCTGTGGTCACACGGGCTACCTATTATTTAGTTAGCAGATCACCCTGGTAAGTGTCTGATTCTAGGAGAGGGGTTCAGCGTCACCTTTATTCAGGGTTACGGCTTACATTGCCTAATTCTCATGAGTAAACACCCCACTCTTGAGCGCTATGACTCGCCGCACTCTCCTTACTGTGGGATGATCTCGCAATCCTCCTCAGTTAGTTGTAGTCCACTATCACCCAAGTTATAAC
>WNGS01169177.1:67236-116279 GCA_020271785.1 Procambarus virginalis
ATTACTCAAATTGGATGGTAAATTATTTGCTCTTAGTCAGAGCTATAATAGGCTTGTAGTTTCCGTTTACATTGTTGAGCAGCTGCTCTAGTGGGCGTGTGCTCGGTGGATCAAATTGTTTGTCCTCGGAAACTGTAGGTGAAGTTGGTTCTGTTAAACACCTCGTTCTGCTAATTCGAGAGGTACCAACTTCTCTAATGTTTTTAGGGTAGTAGTGCCTCGGCACAAAACCCATACTACTCTCAGGATGCCTTGGTGATCTGGGTTGGAGAGACAATTTTGCCTATAGCCATTCTGACCTGGGTCCATCACTGTCAATCAACACTAGGTCTCCTGGTTTGAGTTGAACTTATTATAGGGGCTCGAAGCTCCATAGTGGTACTCTCGTAGAGCTGTGAGGTACTCTCGAGTCCACACCTCATTCCACCTTTCAATTACTCTCGAGAGATGTTTGGTAACTTTCCACTAAATCACTCCTAGTCACATGGGAAGGGTCAACGGGATCCTCTTCTGCCAAAGGTATCAGAGGACTCAGCAGGCCCTCCATGTATTAAATGTGAGGGACTCAGGGGTTCTCTCTGTGAGAAGTCATCTGATAGGTAAGTTAATGGGCGTTGTTGACTCTCGCCCTCAATTTCTACGACGAGTGTTTGGAGTTCAGAGAAACTATTTTTCTGTCGATGTAAGGTCTTCCTTAAACATTTCTTGACAGTCCCTATCATACGTTCGTAAACCCACCTTGCCAGGGGCTCTGGGAGCTACAAATTTCCAGTGGCATTGTCGTCTCTGCATGACAGACTGCACTTCTGGATGATTCCATATCTCTCGTGGCAGGCTTCTCCTGCCACAAAAATTTGAACCATTATCGGATATCATTAGTTTGGGACAGGATCTGCGAGCTGCAAATCTACGAAAAGCTTGGATGAAGGCTTCGCATCATGTCAGAAAGTCACTTCTTAGATGTACGCCTCGTGTGGTTGCACACGTGAGAGGCAAATATAAGCTTTCATGGTATCTTATCTGGTTGCCAGTGAGAAGTAAGGCTCCTGTGTAATCGACACCAGTGGTCTCAAAGGGACGAAGATGGACTACTCTCTCCTTAGGGAGTGGTGGAGGTCCTGGGTAAGGATACACTCGAGCGTCGTATCTTTTGCAGATTACACAGGACTTAATGAGTGATTTGACAGTTTGACGACCTTGGGGAAGCCAATATTTCTGTCTTAAGTCGGTGAGAGTGTCTAACACTCCACCATGTAAAGTATTATATTGATGATGTAAAACTAGAAGTTTCGTAATAATGTGGTGACGTGGTAGAAGGATCGGATTCTTTGTATCCAAATCAATTTCTGCATGAAGCAGACGTCCTCCACACCTTAATATATTATGAGTGTTGGTATCATACCAGATACCTAGAGACTTGGTTAATTTATCTGGAAGATTTTCATATTCACTTCCATAGGTCTCTTGCTGTGCACGTTTGATCCAGTAGAGGATAGGATTGGGAAACTTATGCCTGATTCCTATCTTAGCAAGAAATCAAACACATGGGCTGTCACTCTTAATAACTTACTCAAGTTAGAATAATTGTGAGGATTAATAGCTGAGATTCAATGAGGTTCTGGGTCTTTCATGGGAGTAGTGATACTGGTCACTATGACTTGTGGTTTCTGTTTGGGCCACTGACCACTAACAAGCCATGAAGGTCCATTAAACCACATCGAAGACTTGATTAGCTGTTTTAATGTTAAGCCTCTTGATAGGTAATCTGCAGGATTGTCCTTGGTGGGAACATGTCTGAATTTATATCCAGCAGATAATTCATGAATTTCCCTAACACGATTACTAACGTAGGGAGTTTTATTGTTATTATTTTTTACCCATTGTAAGACTGCCTCATTGTCTGACCACACTACGATTTCACCAAAGTGAATATTATTGAGTGTCTTGGTCAGGCAATGAGCCAATCGTACTCCCACCAGCAATGCAGTTAACTCCATTTGAGGTAAAGATCTCTTCTTGATTGGAGCAACTCTTGCTTTAGATGTGAGTAAAAATGATTGTACATTATTGACTAAGTAGGCTGCAGCGCCATACGCTTTGCCAGAGGCATCGCAAAAGACGTGCAAATTTGTGGGTAAGTTTTGTCCTGAAGCATTACGAGGAAATTTCAAAACACCTAATTGATTGAAATCCGTTGTGAGTATTTGCCATTTATCTTGCAACTCAATTGGCAACGGATCATCCCATCCCATATGTTTCTGCCAGCATTCCTGCATGAGGAGTTTGCCCCTTATTAAAATAGGGCTAAGTAAGCCCAAAGGGTCAAATGGTTGACTGACATACGAGAGTAATTTTCTCATGGTAAGGATGAATTATTGGTTTGTACTGACTTGACATTCATCTCGTCAGTAACTGTGTTCCATTCCACGCCCAGAACTTTTAATTGATTAGGCACCTGATAACCCGGAAATTCTTTCTCGATTATCTGGTTTAATGATTTGTTGTTTGAGGCCCATGATTGTAGTGGCATATTGGCTCCTAACAACTCACGGTTAGCCTCATGGTAGATTTCTACCAATTTGGATTTGTCATTAGTAGTTCCCTGGAAATTATCGACATACAAGTTGTCACTAATCTCTGTTTTATAAGGGCTATTTGACTTCTTCAAATGTGTATCTAATGTGGCTGAAGTAGAAACGGTGAAGAAGTCGCACCGAATAGCACAGAGGCAAACCGGTAGGTTACGACATCACTGTCAGGATCCAGTGGGTCCTTAATCCAGAGAAATTTGGTGTAATTACGATCCTCCTCTTGTAAGCCTACTCTAAGGAAAGCTTTACTGATATCAGCAGTATAAGCGAAAATACCAGTGCGGAATCGTAACAATACGTCATGTAGCCTTTGTGTCAGGCTAGGTCCCGTTTGGAGACATTCATTCAAAGACACGCTGTTTGCCTTCACTTTGGCACTACAGTTGAAGATGATACATATTGGTGTTGTCAATGAATCTTTCACCACAGCGTGATGGGGTAAATAGTGACCTGTTTTTCGGTCATCATTATCAACAACTTCGATAAATTTACTGTTGAGTTGTTGTTGAATTAATTGATGATACATGTTCAATTTATCTGGCTGTTTCTTCAGCCGTATTAATTGAGACTGTAATTGAGAGGCTGCCATGTAATAATTAACTGGAAGTTGTGGATGATTCAACTTCCATGGCAGTCTCACCCAGTATTGTTTGTCTTTATAGACAACTGTGTCCAGATATTGCTGGTAAGTCCACGTATCATCAGGGCTTGGTTTATCAGGGACAATACCTAAAGTGTCTAAATCCCACAGACGAAATACAGGTGGATCAGACTCATTATCTTCAGATATTTCTCTGAAATGTAGGGGTGACTGTTCCAAGCCTAGTCACGCCACTATTGAATTGTTAGTTTGTTTGTTGGTTGACGCAGTTTTTTGTTGGAAAAGCACCGGTCCAGTAAGCAATTTGCCTCCAGCAGTTGACAACAAATTCATTCCGTGTTGTCTGGTGCATCCTGTTATAAATTTGTAATAATAGTCAGCACCTATTAGGATACCAACATCTGTGAGGTAGTCAGAATTTATTTTGTGATCTGCTAGCCTCATGCGGTTACGTTTAAGATATCTTGCAGTGCGAGCTAGTCCTGTGACCTGCAGGTCTGAAGGAAGTTTATCTACTACCACCGCTTGTATTGAACTAGTGGAAGATCCAAGTCTCACTAACACCTTGACTACTTGGTATTCACGAGGTCCACTATTAGTCAAGAACCCAGAAATATTCAGTCTCACACTTCTGGCAGGTTTTAATTTCAACTGCTCGATTAATTGTTGTGTGATGAAAGTTTTCTGTGATCCTTGATCAAAGAGACCTCTAGTGTTAACTCTAGACTTCCTATCAATTAGTTTAAGTTGAGACGTAGGCAGAGTAGTATTACTGCCTGACTCAGTAGCAAGTACATTTATTTCTTGGTGTACCTTGCAATATTGTACTGTGGTAGAATTCATAGAATCCTCCCTAGGTGTCACAGATTGTGAAGAAGTTTTTCTACATAAGGCATAATGATGCACACGTTTGTTGCATCTACTGCACAACCGTAGCTGTACTACACATATACTGGGATCATGAGAACCCATGCACTTGGTGCATCTGTGTAATTCTTGTAGCCGTTTAATCCTGGTATTAAAGTTTGGATAAACATTGCATTTGTAGGTGACATGTTCTTGTTCACAGAACAGACACTTTCTCTCTCTGGCTGAGTTTGTCTTCTTAGTAGACACGTCTGTTGTAACGTCAGAGGGAGATACTGAATATATTTCTACGCTACCACTCCTTTTCCCAGTGGATGGAGTAGTCCTAGGTTTGAATTTATTGGACTTATTCAAAGTCGATTTGGGTTTGACTGAGTTGTCAAGGTTAGGTTGTTTAGACTCAAGTTTAATCTTATGAGTTTTCAACTTGTTAACCATTATTCTCAGTCCCTCGAATACTTGCTCGAGAGTGAGAAACTCGGTTTTATAGTGTGAGCAGATTTCTGCTAAAATATTTCGAGGTAATATCCTCTGTAAAAGTAACTTAATTGACCATTCTGAGGCTGGTACATCAACTTTAGTACCTAAGGCCTTCACTAGAGAATCTACTTCTAGCTTGAAGCTTTGAAGTGAGTCTGGTCGGTTACTTGGTGCATTCAGATCCAGTATCTGGTAATACAGGTTAGCTATACTCACCTTGTTGCAATAGTTCAACGTTAGTAGTTTTATAGCTTCCTCATAATTACTCTCAGTGAGAGTTAGGTTATTTATGACCTTTTTAGCCTCCCCTTTGAGAAGACTAATTAGGTAAGAGAATTTAGAAACTCTGTCAAGAGAAGATTTTTTATGTATATGAACTTCAAATGAAGACCAAAATGTGTCCCAATTTTCTTCATCCAGCCCTGCAAATGTAGGTAAGTCTAAAGTAGGTAGACGAACCTCAGGTAATTGATTACTGGATTGAGACATAGTATTATTTGCATTGGATTTATGTTGTCTTACTATATTGGATAGTACATCAAGTTTATCTTGAGTCTCATCTTCATACTGAGAAATTTCTGCTAGAGTTTGATCTATTTCATCAGGATCAGTTTCAGTTGCATTCAGTAGGTCGAGATAAGACTGGATTGTAGATCTGACTTGATCAAATTTGAGATCAGCTACTTTCAATGATGTTTCTAGTTGATAGTAATCAATGGGAGTTGCTTTAGACAAATTATCAGACTTATTAATCTGTCTGGTTAAATGACCTTAAAGGCCAATATAGGTTCTCCTTAACTGTTCAGGAGTAGCCATGGTGACTTTAAGTCCAAGTTTCATAGGACTTGTATAAGTATTGCTAATGTAGCTTGGGTACTTGCTCATTTGTCGACAAGTAAATTGAATATAGCCTAAATTAATCTGGCTAAATTACGCTCTACCTCACTCGGGGTTAAATGTACCTACCTAACAATAAGTAGCTAATGATTTTGAGCAGTGTTTGAATGTCACCATTAACTTTCTTCCGGCTAGCTCTTCATTATCAACATTAGACGTAATAGTGATCATTCAGCAGCACTCAAAATTCATACACACAAATAACTGATACACAAAATAATTAATATGTATACACTCTAATCAGAGTTACTATAAAGTTTGAATCTCACCCTTGGTAGGGTCAGCACAAGAATGAATAGTGTATGCACTACTGACTAGTCCAAGACTAGTTGAAAGAATTTCTACTACAGAAAATTATTTAGTCTGCATTTGTGTAAAACTCAGCACAATCACAGCCTAAATTCCTACCTAATAAAGGTTGGCATAAATTATTTTATGGTGCAATAATGTGAATATATAGTTGTGCTATGCTTTGGGTTTTTTAGATTTTATAATTTATATAAATGTGCACTTGCACACACAGGTGAAAATACAAATATGTACAGTTAATTTTGGCTTGCTAGCCACAGCCTTTTATGGTGGTTGATTGTGTTGACCAACTTGTCAACTACATGTGACCTAGACTCACCTGACAGGTGTACACCATCTCTTGCCAGGTTTTGCCTGTATGGTCTGGCTGTAAATTGAATGTAAGTTGTTGCTCCTGGTGACATGAAGATTCTTACCTCAGTGTGAGGTACAGGTCTGAGTGATGTGGGTAATTGACTCTGTCCCACTAGTGCTACTTTATACATGAGGTATAAGCAGCAAATAAATTGGTGTGCATTAGGCTGACCTATGTGGTACTCTGCCGGTAGCCACAATTAATAAAATGTGGTTAGCCTAGATTACTACACAAGGTAATTGTTTATGATTATGGTATTAATTGTAATACATACGGTTCGAATGACCATATTTTTGTGTTGGGAAGAAAGCTTACTCTCTATTTATTGATTGATGTTTAATTAATAGATTAATTCAAATTAATCAAAGAACCACCCTATTTTTACTGAAAAGGGAAACAGATCCAGAGATAGCAAAAGTAGACCCAGAGATAGCAAAAATTTTCGTTGTTCCTGCATCTACCATCATTGCTAAGTGCGACGAATCTACTCTTGTACCACAACTCATTTCTCCTGAACTTGATGAACTATAGGAACTATTCAAACTACACAAGATGTGTACACGAAGCAAGAAGAAGAAAGAAGAAAGAAGTTAGAAGAATGAAGAATGATTCATGACCGACCCTCTCCTCCCCAGAATGACCCACCCCTCCACCAACACCATCACCACCACTACCACTACAACTACTCTCTCCGTCCTTCCACAACCACCACCATCATTACAAGGAATATCCCCTCCTCTCCACCACCACCACAAGCAAAATATGAGAAAATGAAGATTTTATAATCCAAAAATAAAGATAGATCAGTTAAGGTATTGAGTAGCATTTCCAAGGTCAATGATATAAATGATGTATCTGTTTTTGTATCTTTTGTATCATGCTTTTATTTTTTTCATATAAATGAGTTATCAGTAAAGTTTTCCAGCAACTTTCGTGCTACTATGAAGCGATATTTGAAGTTCATAGTTGTGCACGTTACCGAAAAATACAGAAATTTAATAACCATGAAAACATTATTTTTCAAATATATAAGGAAGCAAACAGTTTTATAATTAGAAAATCTTAGAAAAATCATAAAAGTTTATACATTGTTCCATTAATAATTAAGCAGCCGGAATCGGATTTTTGCAATCTTGCTCAAACTCTCTTGTACTTTTTGTGTCATAATTTACATAGCAAATGCACCAACTTGACCTTATGGATATATTTCGTAACATAAACACACACAAAAAATATTTAATTTTCAATTTTCAAATTTGCTTTAATACCACCTTGCTGCGAGGCCTTAAAATGACATTCCTGCTGTGCGCCGAAAATAAATTCTATTCAAAAAATTATTTTCTTTTCTTATGTTGGTAAAATGCAGTATCTGATCACGGGAAACTAAACAAAAATTGTATGTGACATACCTTAGCTGTGATGGCAACCCGTCCTCGACTCAAGTCCATTACATTCAGCGGTCGACCCCACAGACGCATTCATAAATTTTAACATGCTGTTCATTCAAAACGGGAATTTTCTCAAGTATAAATTAATATTATAATATATTGGCATATTGTGTATATATAGGCATAGGATAGGTTAGGTCAGGTGTTTAGGTTCTATTGGCGATTATTTGTATTTGTAGTACGTGGATGAAGCATTTATAGCGTTGTGATTCGAACAAAATTCGTCAGTGAAGCACTTGTTCTGGATATGTTCGAACGTCAGCAGTTGTAAGTCGTGTGTAAACCGCTTTTCATTCATAAACAGGGGGTTTGGCCGGTGCATAGAATCACTTTTGGGTCTTTGTTTGGAGGACGGGCTGGTGATGGAGCTGAGACGATGAGCAAACAATGGGCGCTGAGTGATGGAGCATGCGGGGTCACTGGGCCCCGCCACCCATTGGCGCTGCAGTGGCCGCGAATATAATTTTTTACAATTATTGTGATGTTTCTTATTTGTTTTTACTCAGATTTTTTATGTAATATTATTCAAAAGTGTGTAATTTATGGAATTTATATAGTTCAATGTGTGTGGAGCATCGCTATGCTCACAATTTTTGGGCCGATACATGTGACATGTATATTATATTAATCAACCAATCAAACAGTGAGTTTTTCTGTTATACACGATATATATACGATGTATATACCTATCTACATATGTGTTCACCATAACGAAACACTAAATAGGTATGGTGAGTCCAAACGTCACGAGGGTGGGAGGGCTGCCACACCCAGCCAGCCCTCCCACCCTCCCTCCTTCAACTCCTTACTCGCCAACGTTCCTCCTCCCACAATACTGTTTGTGGTTTTATTACACTATTTACACACGTTATATATAAGTATCTACATGTTTTATTCACCATAACTGTACAACTAAGCTTGTATAGTGTTTAAACAGCATAGTGGCCCACCATACACTGCATGACAAGTCCCGCACCAGCCAGCAGACAACAGCCTTACTCCCTCCCTCACCAAAATGGCTCCTCCCAACATACTCCTTTCAATGTTACTACACTATAAACACACGTTATATATCATTCTGGTATCTGCATGTTTTGTTCACCATAGCAAACCACTAAGCCGGTATTGCGAGTTCAGGTCTCCAAGCAGTAACGGAGGTCGCCACACAGAGTCAGCAGACGACACCACCTCTCCCTCACTCCTCACCAAGATTCAACCTCCTACCATACTACGCATATCGCTAATTCTCACCACAATGCTGCTATTATCAGAATCCTGGTCGCTAAATCATGTAAATGAATATATTTCCACAAGTTTATTTTGTAAAAGAACATGAGAAGTCGTTTGAAGATTCTAAGATGGACAGAACAATGGCAGTGTCCTGTGGCTGGCGCTGTGAACATCTTGAACAGCATTGTGTTTACTGATATCTGAACATTGTACAGTCTTTATCACAGTCAGGTGTAAAAAAAGGTGTATGGACAGATGTGTGTATTGACAGAGGTGTGTATGGACAGAGGTGTGTATGGACAGAGGTGTGTATAGACAAAGGGGTGTATGGTAGATGATTTTGTATGTATGTAGGTGATTTTGTAATTGAAGTAGGCTATTTTTGTGAAGATTGGTTTAAAAAGGGAGACCAGGTTTATTTCTTTTGGGGTGAAGTAACGTTCTACTGGGTATATTTTTTCCCTTCTCATGATTTCGTCTACCATCGATGTGAGGTCTGTTACCTGATAAAAATCATCTTGGTTTTGGAAGAAAGGAAAATATTCCAAGATTTTAGCACCTTGGCCTCGCCAGACTCGTCTGTTTCTCCATACCCCCTGTAAGGAGTGTTCTGGGAGTTCTTGTCGCTGCTCGTAGATGCACAGCGCTTCTGTTGTGGCCGTGAGCCAAATATCTTCTTTTGTAGCTGGGAACGAGTCTGGTAGTGACTCAGTCAAAGATTCCGGGAGGCGTTCTAAGGTTGTTGGAGCGAGAAAAGTTGTCTTCATAACTTTTGATGGTTGGTTTGGCGAGAGTTCGTGGGTTCGTTTGGTTCTACTTGCATCTGTTTCCATGATACCTTGTTGTGAGGCTTCTACACTCATAGCTCACCACCTGTACATGGAAAACAAAAGAAACACACTTGAAAAAAAGTAATATGAAAATTTTTTCGGTCAAGAAAAAACAGGTGTAATTTTAGTTTTCTATCCTTTTTCTGACTTATTTCACACGTAGAAGTGGAGGAAGTCGAAAAAGTGTTTCCCCCAGGAGAGGAACCTAGATCAGGCATTCAATCCAAAAGGACCCCAGTCCGATCTATTATCACTTTCTAAGCCAAAAAACTGGCTACCCAGTAGCCCGGATTTCAACCCTACAAGCTTCCACCCTTGTTGGAGGTGAGGGAGGTGATGTCGGGGAAATGCTTATTGGGGACAATCGACTGTTTCGTCGGACCTTAGTCCAGAACTCTTCAGCCCTAAGCATTGGTGTATTTTGTTTTCTCAATGGTAAATGGAAGATCGTTCACATATATGAGAAACAGGTTAGGAACAAGAACTAAAACTTTTGGGACTCCATAAGTAACATATCAACAATCTCAGACCTAAAGTTCAAGTATTCCTTTATCTTATTCTAATGGAGTACCTACCCTGTTATTTCTGTCTTCATCTCCATCTTATGCACTAGTTTCCTATGGGGTATTGTGTTCAAGGCTTTCTAGCAATATAAAAATATGCGATCTGCTCACCATTCTCTTCAATTGAATTGGCGATGTCCATAGAGCTGGAGAGCAGGTGATTGAATAATGGGGCATAGATGCAGAAAACTTCAGCAAGGAATGGAAGACGAGACTGAGGAGAGACGGATAAATTGGTGGCCCATCCACCGTGGCTTAGAACTTGTATAGACTGAGTGGTGAGTGTTCGGCTGAGTGGTGAGTTTTAGGCATGAGCAGTATCCGCACAGGGGCTCTCTCGAGCAGCTGGCTAGATGTGAGAGTTGAGAAGTTGGTCACCACCAATCAGGTTCTTTATTCTTTTGACTTCTGTCTTCTGGCTTGGTTGTTCTTGGCTAGGACATCGGTCTTGTTGGTCTTGTTCTTCTTGCTTGTGGTGGATTTGCTTTTTGTCGACACAGCAGCGTTGTCGTTCAGTATGGAGGGAGAGCTGTCGAGATGGAAGTCCTTAGTACTGGATTTCAGCTTCGATACAGGAGACGTTGTTCCCACAGAAACATCCTCATCCGACAATGAGTCTGAAGGGCCGAGAGCTGGTACAGTAGTCCGTGGATGCTTGGTAGATCAGATCGGTCTGGCTTTGGTGGGTCGATGACTCCGTTTCCTGAGTGTTTCTTTTCGTTAATTTTCTCCTGCATCTTGGCGGCGTATTTCGGGTACTTAACATAGTAGTCAGGGTCAGTAAGTTCAGGGTGGAGTTAGGTTACATCAGCACAGTAATGAACTGAGGAGACGTGGGGAAGACTTCCTCAGGTACGGTAAAGGTCGAGAGGTCATTCTCAGCATAGAATACAAAAATAATCCTCACAAATTCCTGGTTGTTGGAACCAGCAATATTGTCAGCAAGAATTGTTAAAGCATATATAGTGCTATGGTCAGTGGTAGTACCCGGCAACTGCTGTGCCGAAGGCTGGGTTAGTGATAGGCCGGAGTAAGGTTGTGGCGATGGCTGGGTCGGTGAGTGGCTGGGCCCCCATTGGCTGGGAGTTGGGTCCCCATTGGCTGGGCTGATGCACGGTGGCTCCTCCTCCTGTAAACACCGGAAAAATGGCGGTTTGAACGTCGAAGGTTGACAGTGCATGGCGAGTTGTGAAGACTTGTCTGGCGTCGATTATCTTCAGAATTTCATCCTTACGTTTGGGACATAGATGTGACATAGCCATATGGTCACCGTCGCACACAACACATCATTGAAATCAGGCGGTACACTGTTAATAATTGTGCACAGACACTGCACATATAATCAATCACTCTGCAGGCATTTTCTGGTGTAATGAGAGTACTCGTATCACTTGAAACGCTGACTTACCTTGCAATAGCGTTCCTTATGCACACAAGCAGGTGGTATAGTGAGGCCAAAACACTGAAATCCATTGGTGGGGGCAAGGTCCACTTCAGCAGCTGTGGTGAGTCACTTTTCAGGTGGAGCGCAGGTCGTTGTTGTTAGATGACTGAACCAGCCATCATTGTAGGGTTTTCCGAGGTGATGCTGGACAGAATTTTTTCCACCTCATGATCGGTGATCCACAAGCTGACTCTCCTGGCGAAGCTGGTCTTTGCAGCCTGATAGCGACGTGGCTGGGTGAGGAGTATGTCCACGTCGTAAAGTGCGGACATGTTGGTAGGTAAGACCAGTCGTTCCAGGTCGTCGTCGGCAGAATAGTAGAGGACAACACCTTCATCGTCCTCTTGGATGTCGTTATGTGTGGTGTTGGTTGTGATGTTGAGTACCTGGAACAGTTTGCTCCAAGTGAACGGGTGGTTCCTCTTGACCCGAGCCTTTACCCTGTATATCATAGTACTGAGTGGCTAGTACCAATGAAAAGGGCTAAGCCGAGGCGATACAGCTGACCCTCCCTCAATAGGGTATGGCCGACGAAAGCACGTTCCCTCACAATCTGGTTGGCTTAGGAGCTCTCTGAGGTGAGGAGCAACCAGAGACGTGTTTGGCTGTAACCGCTGCTGGCTGCAAACCCGTGATCGTGATGATCGTTTTTCCACCCTTCTCTTTCTTGTCTAATTTCTCTCACCTGGTCATGGAATTCTATTAAATCTGTTAGGCACATTTTGCCAACCCTGAACCCATGCTGGTGATATGTTATAAAGTTCCTTCTCTCAAGATGTCCTACTATGGTTTTCTTCCAATCTTCTCCAAAACCTTTCAAGGTATGCAAGTTAAAGGTTAGCCTGTAGTTTAGTGCATTCCATATGTCTCCCTTCTTCTATATCAGGACTGCAATAATTGTTTTCCAACTTTTCGGTATGTTCTGTTCCCAATGACCTGTTAATCAGCATTTATAGTGAAAAGCACTGTTCTTCTGCTCTCCTCTTTCAGAATCCACGGTGAACCTCTTGGTCTACAGCTTTTTCTCATCCTGTTCAAGCAAATGCTTCCTTATCTCACCACTGGTATTCTCAATTTTCCCCAGTGGTGTTGTATCACAGTAAAGGTGTTTGGTTTAGTGTTATTTAATATATACATATAGTTCATGAGTAACAGACAAGGATTTGAGAGGCGCCATTCTGTCGGCCTGAAACTCTCACCTCTAAGGGCCTCTGACCTCAAGTGACCTGAGGTCAGCTCATGCAAATTTCACCTTGCTTCTGCTAATCTGATAATTGTAGCCTGATAGTGTTCAAACATGCAGACGTTTAAGGAGTGGATTGGTAGAGAGCCTGAGGCTATCTACTTGTGGGCAGAGTTAGCTACTAGGTTTCCAAATATATACTGAGGGAGCTGAAGGATAGGGGGATAAGCAATAGGAGAACAGAGCAGAGCAGAGCAGAGGCCAGCCGCCGAGACAGGCTGTCAGCCGGCGGGGCGGGACAGTCTGCAAATTGACAGTCTCTGTCAACTACAGACCCCCCCACTTCCTCTCAATCCAGCTATAGACAGACACTTGGTGAGTTGAGCATGAAAGGTGACTTAGTCGTGTTTACAAGTGTTGTGTGATGATCAGGGGCAGACACTCGTAGGGTTCTCGAATTCTTGGATGATGACTCACTTTGTATATTAATCTTGAACATTAAGTTGAATTGCTTAAATTATGATACTTATCATGTGAAATATAATTGCTGAATTTATTGTTTCAATTGTCTTTAACTGTGTTCCCTAGAGTTTTTGAGTTGAGATGAGAAAGCCTCTGCGGTTACTGGTTTCATGATTTTAAGGAGTACATGATACAGATGGAACATACTAATAATGACCTCTTGATAACATCTTTGAGAATATTGTGATACAGACAAGTTCCATTCCTTGTCTTGAAGGTACGGACAAATGAATGGATGGTGGCAGCATTTCTTCTTCTACTATCTACTCTTCTACTATCTACTCTTCTACTTCTACTATCTACTCTTCTACTTCTACCTATCTACTCTTCTCCCTCCACCCCTCTCCAAACTCTCACTTTCAACTGACGACCCTCCTTGCTTCTCCCACCTCTCTACCTCTCTCACCCCAAACCCTCACTAATTACTTTATTATTCATCTCTTCCCTTTCGTTTCTCTTATACGTTTGTGGCAATAAAATGTGTTCTAGAGTTCTCCAGAGTTGCGGGTAGCCGATCAAGTTACAATGCCTTGTAGTTGTAGCACCTAGGTAGTCAGATACCTAGGTTACAAAGTGTTGAACGAGAAAGGCTGCCGTAGGAACTCTGGGGGTGCTCTAGAATAGTTAGCTAACTGAGGGCGGGATAACGGACTAATGGGAGCTGTTTCCCCCCGACCTCGTTAGTTAACTGGGGGGTGGAATAATGGACTTGAGAGAGCTATTTCCCCCCCACCCCCAGTTACAGTGCCAAATTTGATGCCCCTTTCTGAGTTTAGAAACTTCTTCTTGCTTTATTGTGTTGACCTTCTGGAATCATTTGTAGCGGTCCTTGTAAACCTCCTTGCAATTCCCAGTGAACCTATTCATCCCTAATCTCAGTTTTTATTGTCTTTTACTTCACTGATGTTTTCCTCCTGATGTATATGTAAAACTGTTTGGATTAGCCTCGCTTTATTAGCTATGTATAGAGGGATGTATGGGTGTATGGAGAGAGGGGGCGCAAATAGGGTGGGGGTATATAGAGGGAATATTGTATGGAGGGAGTTGTATATAGAGGGAGAGGTGGGTGGTGTATTGGTGGGTGAAACGAAGCAAGAGTATATTGAGGGTTGTTGTTGTTGTTTAAGATTCGCTAATCAGAACAATAAGTTCCAGTAGCACGGGCTATGGTGAGCCCGTAAGTGGAGGCTCTTTGGAGTCATTATCTGTATCAATGGCTGATACTAGAGATGTGGCGATAGATGGGGGTCTTCATGATGGTTTTCAGCCTGGAGGGCTGGCTATACCAGTTATGGAGCAGGTGGGATTAGTGTAGACCTCTAGGTTTTCCGTTTTTTCTTTGCCTGCGACTTTGGCTGAGTAGTGCTGTCGCTGGAGTTTGGTGACGTGGCCTCCATGAGGAAGTCTTGAACCGTGTAGGTGTCGTATTTGTGATGCGGCGCTGGAGCTCCTACTATGATTTCCTCGTCTGAGGAGTCCGTAACCTCCGTAATGGGCGTTTTTGTCTTTCACCTCGCAGCCTTAGGTACGTTTAGGTGTCGTTGATTGGTGGTTGTAGCTATTTCAGGAGTGCTGGTGGTGCTGTTATCGTTTATAGACAGCACGTCTGCTAGCGCGGCTGCTGAGATTGTGATGGTAGGAGTGTTGGGAGCTGGAGAAGGAATTACCTCTGTTTGTGACGCCCGGGTCATGGGCGGTTCTGGAGTCGGTGTTGAAGTTGACCGCCTGGTCGTCCTGGTGGTAGTCTCCGGAGTGGTAGAGGAGGCAATAAGATTTACGCTAGAGGCTGTGATGGGGGCCAGGCCATTGTCTATGTATAATGCGTTTAGTTCACTAACAAAGCGCTGGTTGTCTGGTCCTGCAAGGACCATGACAACCAGCGCTATGGTGGGAGGGATGTATAGATATAAGGGTGTGTGTGTTAGGAGAGGTGGGCGTAATGAGGAGGGGGTGGCCGCGGTACCCTGCCAGCAAAGTAGTGCCTTCTGAGCTAGAGATTGTTTAGAAATAAAGTGTATTGGAATAACAAATCTATGTGAAGGAAAAATGGACCCAATCAAAAAAGCCTGGATGAGGAATATGGTAAATGAAGTCAATAAAGGGTTTGATTAGAAATGTTAAAGAATAGAGTAATAATGCGATGACGCAACAGGGACGGACGCCATCTTGACTTGATGCGAGGAGGAACGGTGACGACTGGTCCTTACTTTCCTGAGAGATTTCTTCAGCAGTATCATGAGACAAGTCACTTAATTGTATTAACAGGGTTGCAAGAAAGTTGTAGAGTACACAGACAGTCTACTGAGCAGTTTATGGGAGAAAATCCAGGTTTCCTAGTGAATATGTGTGACATCAGCTGACGGGCGGTAGCTGTGTTAATAGTTCCAGTTTTGGACTAAGAACCATAAGGAGACCAGAACCGGTTTGGGTGATTATTATTTAATGTTGTTACCTTCGGAATGACCTTTAGTTGTAAGGAGGAAATTTGTGCCATGAAATATATCGTGTGTCTTATTAATATAAATCTTTATCATACGTGTACTCTGTTGTTGTCCCTACTCCTTGAATTCCATTTGGCTCAAGAAAGAGCCTTTATCCCCTAGACAGTAAATTATACAGCCCACACCAGCATGAAAGCTAGCTGCAAGCGTCTTGCCTTCAATTTGGACAGACAAAATGGCAGATATCTTCCTTTCATAGTTATAGATGCGTTAGAGAATCTTGTCCATTGTTTTTTTATATTAAAATGTTCATTAAAAAATTCTAAAAGTTTAACAGTTTTTAATAGATGATTTAAACTCACAAAGACTGATATGCTTTCTGTCATTTCCTTTAATTATCATAAATTTTCGTACATTTTATTTCCTATTATTTCAATGTCTTCTTATATTGCTTCGATTATTGACCCCTCAAACCGCTAGGGGCCCAAATGGAATTCACACCCACAGGTGCAACAAAAAAAAAAAAAATCCAAAAAAATTCTTTCGTCTTATAGAAGTGTTTATTTTTGTTCCCTGATCACGAAAAAAATACAAAAAAATCGTAGGTGGCATATTTTAGCCGCAGTAGGGTAGGGAAGTGTGGCAAAAAAGGGGCGTTGGCAGAGCCTTCGCCAGACGAGGTCTACTCCGCCCGAGCTGTCAGACGGCAGTTGCCACAAATATATTATTTCCTAATTATTTCAATGTCTCTGATTGATTTTTTCTTAGTTTTTTTGCAGTAATATTATTCCATACAGTGAATTGTGGTATATTTATATTATAAAATGTGTGAACCATCGCTGTACTCAAAATTATGGTGTGCATATAAGTGATTCAATTATTATGTTCATAAAACAATAAACAAATAGTTTTGCTGTTGTTACACTATATACACAGGTTATATATAAGTATCTGCATGTTTTGTTCACCATAACGAACTACTAAGTTGATTTTGTGAGTCAAAAAGCAACGAGGAGTGGCCGCCACACACCAGCGAGCCACTCACTGCCACTCCCTCCCTCAACACTACCTCACTCACCCTCATTTACCTCCCACAATACTGTTTTTGCATTTATTCACTATACACAGACATTATATATACGTATTTACATGTTTTGTTCACCATAACTGTACATCTAAGCTTGTATGGTGAGTAAACGCACAAAGACATAGCTACTCCACAGTCAGCTGATCGGCAGCCACCCTCAAGGCCAGACGCACTAATATTTCTCCTCCAACAATATTGGTTGTGGTGTTATTACGCTATATACACACATTATATATAAGTATCTACCTGTTTTATTCACCATACCTGTACAAATAAGCTGGTATGGTGCCCAAAGACCATAGTGGCCACCAGTAAACAAAACATGCCAAGTCGTGCAGACGACGCTCCTCTCTCACCAAAATGGCGGCTCCCAACCTACTCCTCTCGCTGTTATCTCACACTATGCACACGTTATATGTAAGTATCTACATTTGTGTTCACCATAGCGAACCACTAAGCTAGTATGGTGAGTGCAGTCAATAAATGGTGGCCACACACAGTCAGAAGACGACGCCCACAACCCTCCCTCCACAGCTGTACTCCTCCCTCCATCGAGCACAGCGCTAAATATCTCCACAATCAAGCTGTTATCAGAATCCTGGTCAGTTTTATCAAATTCAGGGGGCTTCAGTAATACTATCACTGCAAAATTATAGCAGTATCACTTATATTTTGGCATTTGTAGGCGATGCTGTGGTCACAAGCTGAACAGCGGTGCTGTGAGCTCCTAGGCTGGCGCAATACTGACGCTCTCACTCCCAAGAATGTTGGGCTGGATTTTTTTTCTAGGTGGCATCTAGCAACTATCAGTCGTGTCTGTACTATAGCTGCCCCTATCCCAGGCGGGGCGTTTAAATTATAGCGCTAGACACGAAATCATATATAAATGATGTGCGCGGTTTCGGTTTTGTCACTGATATCATTTATATATGATATGCGAGGTTTGAGGGTTAAGGTAAAAATACTTTTCGTTATTTATTCAATTTTGATTGCTTAACAATTTATGAGTATACCTGACAACATAACCTACATATTGAAAAGTTTGGTTAATATTTGTCAAATTTTTATTCATTGAAGACATTCCCCAGAAATAATTTATCCCAGAAAAGAAAACTGAAAAATAGTGAACTGATTTAAAACTCTGACTTATTCTCTGACTTATATATTTCAGGTTGCAAATGATTGTTCTTTTATGATCAAATTTCCAGGCAAAAGGTCTTGCACGGATGGTGTTGAAGCGCATTACGCCCCGCCCACCGTTTGTGGGCATCGTACGCATTTTCCCCGTCACCAGTCCTGAAGTGGACTTGACGTTCAGCGGGATAGCAGCATATATATCGATGTTCGAATCTTACTAGTAAGGTGTAATAGTTTTTCTCTTAATGAAATTGTATTATTTTGTTAAAAAATCATATCTCATATTTTGTTAGTGCTTGAAAATTTACATATGTGGTTAACTAGTATTTGTGTGCAGAAGTATCTATGTTGATTTATTACTTGGTTTAATTAAATATAAATATAAATATAAATATATATATATATATATATATATATATATATATATATATATATATATATATATATATATATATATATATATATATATATATATATATATATATGCCCATTGCCGTGGGCAACACACTTCGGCGCCTTGTTGCTAGGGCAGCTGTCAGAAAAATCAGCATAGACGCTGCAACGATGCTTCGACCCCATCAACTAGGTTTTGGTGTCCCCCATGGCTGTGAAGCAGCAGCTCATGCAGCACGAGCCTATATCAAGGACCTCCCAGAAAATAAGGCATTAATTAAATTAGACTTTAAAAATGCCTTCAACCAGGTAAAAAGGGATGTGGTATTGGAAGCAGTTCGAACCAGCTTTCCTTGTCTACTTCCTTTCGTTTCAGCAGGGTACAGTAGGGAATCGACACTGTTGTTTGGGGAACATGAAGTTGTTTCCGCAGAAGGTGTCCAGCAGGGAGACCCACTTGCCCCTTTTCTTTTCTGCATGGCAGCTAAGGAGGTCACAAGTAGGTTGTCCAGCGAATTCAACATCTGGTTCCTGGACGATGGCACCCTGGCAGGGACACAGGAATCCCTGCTAGGAGATCTTCAGCTAGTGAAATCTAGGGGAGAGGAGTTAGGCCTTACACTAAATCCATCAAAGTGTGAAATCATCTCGTCCAACCAACCAATCATAAATGCAGTACAAATCTTATTGCCAGGAGCCCAAGTGATCGCTCCCACCGACAGTGTGCTGCTAGGGGCACCTCTGGGCTCGAACGCCATTGAGGTAGTCCTCGAAGAAAAGCTTAAAGACCTGAGGAGGATGGAGGCGCGAATAGGGGCTTTGGATGCTCATGATGCGTTGTACCTCCTTACAAGGTGCCTGGCCTTGCCCAGACTTACCTATTTCCTCAGGTGTGCCCTTCTTTTGACAGCCCAAAATTAACGGAATACGATTCACTCCTAAAGACAATAACTATGAAAGTGTTAAACCTCTCCCTGCAAGATGACCAGTGGGACCAAGCAACGCTCCCAGTTAGACTCGGGGGTATAGGTATTCGCAAGGCGACACAGTTAGCATTGCCGGCATTCTTATCCTCGACCAGTGCTACCAGTGAATTAGTGAAGGAAATACTACCAGAATACCTAAGGAACTCCATTGGGATTCGTGATCCCAAATTTGTGGAAGGAGCTGGTCGGTGGGACACACTCGCCAATTCACACACCCGACCAACTTGTCCAAACGACGGTAAACAGGCCAAATGGGATAGCCCCATAGTGGAGAACATCGCCAAAGCATTGCTGGACGTAGCTTCTCAGAAGGACAGAGCGCGTCTCCTAGCTGTGCAAGCCCCCCATGCTGGGGACTTCCTGTTGGCAGTCCCTAATTCCGCCTTGGGCACCCGCCTGGATCATCGGGCCCTAAGTATTGGTGTTGCTCTGCGCCTTGCCGCCCCTATCTCCACCGAGCACCGGTGTATTTGCGGCCAGGCACGGGCAGACCAATACGGCAGCCATGGTCTCATCTGTCGTAAGACACAGGGAAAGATTGCCAGACACGAGGCAGTCAATGACATCATCAAGAGAAGTTTGGCTACAGCTGGGTGTCCAGCACAAAGAGAACCCCAGTTGTGCAGACCTGACAACAGCCAAAAACGCCCAGATGGAGTCACCCTGCAGCCATGGAGGGAAGGTAAACAGGTCGTGTGGGATTACACCTGTGCATCTACATTGGCTGATACCTATTTACGTTACAGCTCAGCGGAGGGAGGTGGGGCAGCCACCTTCAGGGAGACCCAGAAAATCCACAAGTACAGAGACCTAGAACGTTGTTACAGGTTCGTGCCGATAGGCTCAGAGACTCTGGGCGCCTGGGGTAAATGTGCACTCAAGTTTTTAAAGGAGGTTGGTGAGGAACTCATTGGGAAAACTAGAGACCCACGAGCAGCCAGTTTCCTGTTCCAGCGCCTCAGTGTCGCAGTGCAGAGGGGAAATGCGTGCTGTATCCTGGGTACGCACCCAACCTCCGAGGAGCTGGACGAGGTCTTCGAACGCTGATTGTTTAATTGTTATATATTTGTGTGTGTGTGTCTGTAAACTGTAGCATTGCAATAAAATAAAACAAAACATACAAAAAATAATAGGGGTGGTAGGAGAAGAAAAGAATTAAGTATTCGGTGAGAATCCACAAGATCTTCTCTGAATGCTCTTTGTTTTCTTCTTCGAGGATGTGGGTCCCTGCAATTGCACCAGAGGTGGTACCCCTAATATATATATATATATATATATATATATATATATATATATATATATATATATATATATATATATATATATATATATATATATATATATATATATATATTGGTAGCAGTCTCTCCTGTAGACATAAATATATATATATATATATATATATATATATATATATATTGGTAGCAGTCTTTCCTGTAGACATATATTATTATATATGACCGAAAAAGTAAGATTAAGAATTCAAACACGAAATTTCTCAATGTTTCTTATATTCGTTTTCACTGTTGATGGTATCTGAAAAATCAATTCTGCAAAGTTCATTTTTATTTCTAGTCTGACGCGACACTTGAGCGCGTTTCGTAAAACTTATTACATTTTCAAAGACTTTAGTTTACACACACACAACTATAACTGAACAGTCAAACATAAGGAGTCAGCAAGCCGTTGAGTCGCTTCGCCAGTCTGTACGTGGGTGTGGGTATCTGGCTAATGATTATTATCTGGTATCATTAGCCAGATACCCACACCCACGTACAGACTTGCGAAGCGACTCAACGGCTTGCTGACTCCTTATGTCCCTTGCACCTTCAGCCTGAAGTCTCCAAAGGAATTTGTTGAAATACTGTGGGGAACACAGGCCACAGTGATAAGAGCCTCGTTTGATGTAGATGTGGCTGCCAGGGTGGATACGCAAGTATAGTCCCATGCCAACTGTCTGCCACCCTTCCACGGACGCAGTGTGATTCCGTCTGGTCGGCCGGCAAAGCTAACATATATATATAAATATATATATAATTCGTGTTAGACTAATAATTCTAACACGAATTTTCTCAATATTTCTTATGTTTCTTTTCACAGTCGATGGTAATTGAAAAATCAGTTCTCCAAAATTCATTTTTATTTCTAGTCTGACGCGACACTTGAACGCGTTTTGTAATAACTTATTACATTTTCAAAGACTTTAGTTTACATACACACAACTATAACCTTCAAACACTAAACAGATTTCTTACTATGCCATAATTCAAACGGCTTTTCATTTTATATACCTGCATTTGGGTGAGGTGATATCTTACAACAGTTTTGGATGAGGTGAAAACAAACTTTCAACACTAGATAGAACACGAAATATTGGGTAATATTTGGGTAAAGTTAAAGGGGAAAGAATGGAAGTAAATGCAAAGGGCCTATTGGCCCATATTTCTTGATGCTTCTATATTGGTGCGGAGTCTTGAAGTGGGTAGAATATAGTTGTGTATTAATTGGCTGTTGATTGCTGGTGTTCACTTCTTGATGTGTAGTGTCTCGCAGATATCAAGCCGCCTGCTATTGCTGTATCTATCGATGATTTCTGTGTTTTTTGTTAAGACTTCTCTGGTGATGGTCTGGTTGTGGGAGGAGATTATATTATATGTTCCTTAATGGAGCCATGTTGCTTATGCATCGTTAATCGCCTGGAAAGAGATGTTGTTGTTTTGCCTATAGACTGAGTTCTTTGAGGCTTACAGTCCCCAAGTGAGCATTTGAAGACATAGACGACATTGGTCTCTTTTAAAGCGTTCTGCTTTGTGTCTGGAGAGTTTCTCAGGAGTAGGTTGGCCGTTTTTCTTGGTTTTATAGTAAATCGTCAATTGAATCTTCTGCTTTTTGTCTGTAGGGATAACGTCCCTATTAACAATATCTTTCAGGACCCTTTCCTCCATTTTATGAGCTGTGGAAAAGAAGTTCCTGTAAAATAGTCTAATAGGGGGTACAGGTGTTGCGTTAGTTGCCTCTTTAGAGGTTGCATGGCGTTTCACCTTCCTTCTTATGATGTCTTCAACGAAACCATTGGAGAAGCCGTTGTTGACTAGGACCTGCCTTACCCTACAGAGTTCTTCATCGACTTGCTTCCATCCTAAGCTGTGGCTGAGAGCACGGTCTACATAAGCGTTAACAACACTCCTCTTGTACCTGTCTGGGCAGTCACTGTTGGCATTGAGGCACATTCCTATGTTTGTTTTCTTTGTGTAGACTGCAGTATAGAAAAAAGACGAATATCTGGCGAAAATGAACCTCATACTCTCTGACCAAACTAAATTCCAAAGGGTAACGAATGACACTACAGCCGAACTGAAAGCAAAGGTCAACAAATTGATCGAAACTGTGAACGCCAAGAAATCCGGACTCCACCTGTCAATGATTATTGGGGAATACAAACCTGGATACGCATATGGAAATGTCAAGACACACAAGCCTGGAAACCCACTTCGGCCAATCATCAGCCAGATACCCACACCCACGTACAGACTGGCGAAGCGAATCAATGGCTTGCTGACTCCTTATGTCCCTTGCGCCTTCACCCTGAAGTCTCCAAAGGAATTTGTTGAAATACTGTGGGGGAACACAGGCCACAGTGATAAGAGCCTCGTTTGATGTAGAATCACTGTTTACCAACGTACCTGTGGATGAAACAATCGGGATGATAGCAGACAGAGTGTATCGTGATCCAGCCTGTACTCCTCTTGACATACCAGAAAACATTCTAAGGAAACTACTCCAAGCTTGTACTAAAGAGGCACCCTTCTTGAGCCCGGATGGGAACATGTATAAGCAAGTAGATGGGGTCGACATGGGTTCTCCCCTAGGTGTCCTGTTTGCAAACTTCTACATGGGTACCATCGACCAAAAGGTCTTAGTCGACATGAACTTGAAACCAGCCATATACTGCAGGTATGTTGACGACATTTTTACACAGGTACCTGATGTTAGACATCTGCAGGAGCTGAAGGAGGCATTTGAGGAGAATTCTCTGTTGCGTTTCACTTATGAGATGGAGAAGGATGGGAAGCTGCCCTTTCTAGATGTAACAGTCAGGAAAAGGAGCGGAGGTTTCCACACTGCAGTCTACACTAAGGAAACAAACATAGGAATGTGCCTAAATGCCAACAGTGACTGCCCAGCCAGGTACAAGAGGAGTGTTGTTATTGCTTATGTCGATCGTGCTCTCAGCCACAGCTCAGGATGGAAGCAAGTCGATGCGTCGGCTGCGCCTATTAACCTACAGAGCCTCGAGATCATACAAAACAATGCCATGCGACCTATATGTGGTGCAATGCGTTCCACTCGTATTCTCGGACTTTACGGGAAAACGGGCCTCACAAGCTTAGCCACCAGACGAGACAATATGTGTGCCAACTATCTGTCACTCTGTACCACTGCTTACCACACACCCATACAGATCATACATTAACCAAACAGTTAACTTACATAACCCCCGCTTCCCAATCATTCACTCGCAACCTTTCCTCACACGGGCTACAAATAACCTCAATATAGACCTCTCTCTACTCCAAAACTCCGAATCCCAACTTCCTGTCCCCCCCATTCCACCTTGGCTTTATACAACTCCTAATACA
The DNA here is from genome assembly GCA_020271785.1 of Procambarus virginalis. Taxonomy (NCBI): domain Eukaryota; kingdom Metazoa; phylum Arthropoda; class Malacostraca; order Decapoda; family Cambaridae; genus Procambarus; species Procambarus virginalis. The sequence goes on from WNGS01169177.1 coordinate 91,241, forward strand.
TCAATACAACTGGAAGACAACATTCCAAAATCTGCACCAAACTCAGCCATAGCCTCAGTCTTTACCTCAACAATGGAAAATGCTACTCAAATGCCACAGCGATTTATACAGATGGATCTCGCATCTTCATGAACAACGTACCCTCGGTCACTAGCGCTGTATGGATACCGAAATACCATCTCAAGCAGGGATGGCGGTTACCAAACCAGCTATCTATTTTCACAGTGGAATTATATGCCCTATATCAAGCTCTCCAAATAATCACAACATTACCAGTTGGGCTATATACAATCTGTAGTGACTCCAAGAGCGCGATTTCAGCAATTACGTACTCTTCAAAAACGTGCAAGGAGATTGTCTACCCATGCCTTCAACTTCTTCATGAACGTCAATTGAACGGTTATGACACCTCTATCCAATGGGTTCCAGCACATTGCGGTATTCTCCATAATGATCTTGTAGACCATCCAATTCTCCATAATGACCTTGTAGATATTCAATCCGGAGTCGGAGTCCCTAAGGCAGTTTGCAGCTGTTTACAGCTACATTCTGGCAACTTCTGCGACGACACTTGTGCCAAGCGTTGCTTCCGTCGGTGGGAGAAATCATCCGATTTCATAGGGCAGCTACCGCCCGCCTCAAGCTGGGCAGCCCCCAGCCAATAAGGTGCTGTCCCGCCATGGTCCGCCTGCTCCACTGAGTGCGTGGGGCTTAGGCCACAATCCAATAAGCAGATCGTCAACCCAGGCAAAAGAAAACAAACACAGAGCCACCCAGCTCTCAAACTGGGCACATGGAATGTAAGGACCATGATTCCGGGTCTCTCGGAAGATCTACTGGAAGCGAACGACGCCCGCAAGACAGCTGTGATCAACAATGAACTGTGCAGGCTCCAGATTGACATAGTCGCCCTGCAGGAGACACGTCTGCACGCAACCGGCAACATACGGGAGAAGGCCTTTACCTTCTACTGGCAGGGCAAACCACCAGAAGAGGTAAGGGAGCATGGCGTTGGTTTTGCCATCAGGAACAGGTTGTTAGGGTCCATAGTACTGTTGGAAATAACCAACAGTTTTTATACATCATTGTATTTATACAACCAAAGTAGTTACTAAAATTACTAACTTATAGATTTAATCATTATCATGATTTATTCATTGACAAATTCTTCCTAGTACGTGAGGAACAACAGGCAACAACATGAATTTTCTCCACATTTAGTTGGATTTATAACAAGAGTCCAGTTTATCATTTCCTTTACTAAAAATAGTTAACTTTGATTTCGTAGTATACTATTACTTACTGGAGCTCCCTTATTTAACTAACATTTAAGTATTCTAGAGGAAATTACTTTGATGCAAATGATTTACTTTAATTTCCTCGATTGGCTGCACAACTTTTAGTAAGCCAATTTATGCTACCAGAAATTCTATTTTATCACAGAAGAATTTAATGTGATATTAATATTCGTTATTACCTCTTCCTTCCTTAGTCAATTGCGATAAATACATATTCATTTACGCTCGAAAGCCGCGCATGCGCAATAAGGAGCAGAAGGAAGAAGAGAGCGTCACTTGACTCGACACGAGAGCACGGACGCCATTAAGAGCGTGTAGCACAGTTGTGATTGACCTATTTATTTCGCTCCCACGATCAGTTGAGCGGTGCCTCGTTATCTGGCACAACATAGCCGTGTCATAGACAAGTATACGAGCAACTCTAGAGTCAACGTCTTTCAAGCAGCAGCAGGAGGACGAAGAATTGCTCAAGTCTTCACATCAACGACACGAGGCTCGGCCGCTAAGTTTACCTTTTCGTTATTATGTGGCCACTATTAACATTTAGGTTAGCAGTCGTTAGGCCGAATGCAAACCAACAAAATATATACCAAGGCGACTTCAACCGAGGTGCTAGGCTTCCCCACCGTTCTGTGCAACAATTTACCCTATGCAACACGTCGTCGGTGGAGTGTAGCAACCGATCACTTCTTCCTAGATCACAGCTAAGCTGTCCATTTTTCCATCAGTAGCAATAATTCAATAGTTACAGTAGTGATCTCTTAAAGAGATCAATTATACTAACCCTTTGATTTACTGATGCTGTTCAACATTTCAGTAGTATATTGAGGTGTATTTACCTCCATCAATATTATATTCTATATATATTGATTTTCACATTTGATTTACACTGGTGAAGAACCAGCACCAGAATAATGCTAGGGATGTATTAATCTTCTAGCATGTAACCCCCCAATTTTGTGTAGTGAATTTGACTCCATTCATATAATCATTACAGTTTTACCAAGATCCATAGGACACTAGTTCCTAGGATCAGTTTTCTCCATTGTCTCTTTGTTTTCCACTTTTTCTCAAAAAGTGGTGGTCCTTCATAGCTATCGAAGTATATATATATATTTATTTAATTATTAGTTACTGGGTCTCAGAGCCCAAAACAAGTTATTAGTTATTGGAGTCAGGTTTTCCCCACAAGTACCGCCTATGGAGGGGTCTGCAAGGATCATCAAACTTCAGCTTCATACAGCAGTAGGAATGGTCAGCCTCATCAATGCCTATGCACCAACACTGACCTCCTCTACCGAAGCGAAGGACAAGTTCTATGATGACTTCGGCCTAGCTCTCAGAGACATACCTCAACAAGAGACAGTCTTCCTCCTGGGAGATTTTAATGCAAGAGTTGGTTCTGATTACAGCTCTTGGCCTTCCTGCCTGGGCCAGTTTGGATTTGGGAAGATGAATGAGAGTGGGTAGCGCCTCCTGGAGTTCTGCTGCCGTCATGATCTCTGCATCACCAATTCCTTCTTCGACACCAAGCCCCACCATAAGGTTTCCTGGAGACATCCCAGGTCTAAGCATTGGCACCAACTCGACCTGGTGCTTACGGGGCATAACAATCTGAGAAATGTCAAACTGACCCGCAGCTTCCAGAGTGCAGATTGCGACACCGACCACTCTCTCGTCGTTTACAGAGTAAAGTTCCTGCCCCGGAAAATCCACAGAGCAAAGAAGGAGGGAAGACCACGCATTAACGTAAACAAGACCCGTGACCTTCACAATGTGGAGGAATTCACTGCGGCGCTGGTAAATGCCCTTCCTGTACCACCCTGCGATAGTGCAAGTGAGAGGTGGTTACATCTCAGGGGCCCTGTCCACCTTCGGTAAAAGGCAGAACAAGTCAGCAGATTGGTTCGAGGCCAGTGCAGAGGAACTGTTACCCCTTGTAGAGGAAAAGAGACGAGCTCTCTCATCCTACAAGAACCTGCCCTCAGAAAGGAACCTTCAAGCCCTCCGTAATGCCCGCAGTAGAGTTCAACAAACTGCGAGGCGTTGTGCTAACGATTACTGGCTTCGACTCTGTTCCAGCATTCAGACTGCGGCCACTGTCGGCCACACAAGAGGAATGTACGAAGGGATCAAACAGGCAACAGGCCCTACACAAAACCGGACGGCTCCTCTAAAGTCAGCCACTGGAGAGATCATTAAAGACCGTGATCAACAGATGAATCGCTGGGTGGAACATTACTCCAAACTCTACTCCAGAGAGAACTTGGTCAGCGTAGAGGCTTTGGATGCAATTGAATGCCTGCCCATCATGGAAGAACTTGATCTTGAACCAACTGTGGAAGAAGTTGAGAAAAAAGTGGATTCACTTTCCTCAGAGAGGCCCCAGGAGACGACGGGATTCCGCCTGAAGTTCTCAAGTGCGCTCGTGGAACACTTAAATCTGAGCTGCATGAACTTCTGTGCCAGTGCTGGAGGGAGGGCTTGGAGCCACAAGACATGAGAGATGCAAACATCATCACTCTCTATAAAGATAAAAGTGACAGAAGCGATGTAAACAACTATCGCGGCATATCCCTTCTCAGCGTCGTTGGCAAACTCTTCGCTAGGGTCGTTTTGGTCAGGCTTCAGATTCTTGCCAAAAGAGTGTATCCCAAGTCACAGTGTGGTTTCCGAGCAGAGAGGTCGACCACTGACATGGTGTTCTCCCTGAGACAGCTTCAAGAAAAGTGCAGGGAGCAGAGAAAAGCCTTGTACATTGCCTTCATTGACCTTACAAAGGCCTTCGACGTCGTGAGTAGGGACGGACTCTTCAAGATCTTGGCCAAAATTGGCTGTCCACCCATCCTACTCAGCATGATACAATCGTTCCACAAGGACATGAAGTGGACAGTCGTGTACGACGGCTCAACTTCTAAATCATTCAACATTAACAGTCGTGTTAAACAGGGGTGTGTTCTTGCTCCAACCCTGTTCGGCATCTTCTTCGCGATCCTCGTCATGCATGCCTTTGGAACATCCACGGAAGGCATCTATCTCCGTACAAGATCTGATGGAAAGCTCTATAATCTATCCAGACTCCGAGCAAAGACAAAAGTACAGATGCGAATCCTCAGGGAGTTCCTCTTCGCCGACGACGCAGCGATCACCACACACACAGCAGAAGGCCTGCAGCAGCTACTCAACCGCTTTGCCGCAGCCTGTTCTGCATTCGGCCTGACAATCAGCCTGAAGAAGACACAGGTGATGGGACAAGATGTCAATGAGCTACCCTGTATAAATATAGCAGACTATGTGCTGGAGGCTGTTCACGAGTTTATGTTCCTGGGCTCCACAATCTCAGACACCCTTTCCCTGGACACTGAGCTCAACAGGCGCATCGGGAAGGCCGCAACAACACTGGCCAGGCTCACAAAGCGCGTTTGGGAAAATGCCAAACTGACAGTACACACCAAGGCATAAGTCTACGTGCATGTGTGGTGAGTACACTTCTCTACAGCTCGGAATCCTGAACCCTGCGCTCTCGCCAGGAGAGACGGCTTAATACCTTTCACATGCGGAACCTGAGACGCATCCTTGACATCACGTGGAAAGACCACGTCACCAACAACACTGTACTCGAAAGAACAGGAGTCCCTTCAATGTTCACTCGCCTGAAACAGAGACGCATGCGATGGCTGGGACATGTCACACGCATGGTCGATGGCCGCATACCGAAGGACCTCTTGTATGGAGAACTGGCATCAGAAAGGAGACCCACCGGTAGACCTCAGCTGCGTTTCAAAGAAGCCTGCAAACGCGACCTCAAGCAGATGAACATCGACATCATTTATACTTGGGAGGCAGCAGCTGCGGACAGATCTGCCTGGAGATGTAAAGTGCAGAAGGGACTCCAGCAATTCGAGGATGAACTGAAGAGGCAGGCGGAGGATAATAGATTTCAGAGGAGGTCTCGACCACTGTCAGACGCACCCGCTTCGGCGTTTATCTGCGCTCACTGCAGCTGAGACTGTCATTCTCGGGTTGGTCTTCACAGCCACAGCAGGCGCTGCATCCAACTAGACTACAACAACTAGACACCCAGGGCACAACTCCATAACCCAACGGGATTGACGGATGCCTACTACTATCCAATGGGTTCCAGCACATTGCGGTATTCTCCATAATGAACTTGTAGACCAAATAGCCAAAGCGATGCATAACACGCCTCACATTACCCGTCATCCAATTCCCCATGTTGCATGTGTAGCGAGTTAATCTTATACTCGCTCCATTATCTCATTATCTTAATAGTATAACTAATTACAGAAGCTACAATCCTTTCCCCAAATTACAGGTAATACTCTCCTCACCTTGTTGGAGGGAGCTGAGGTGTAATCACCATATAACCCAGCGATGTGACAACAGCAGGACCACCTTTTGGTCACCATTTGGTCCGGGAGACATCTCCCGTCACGCAGGGCGCAGTTGCGCCTCCACAGATCTCCAGTATCATCTCTTGATACTGGTAATGGCTCAAAAGGGCCACCACTTACGGGCTATTCATGCCCGTGCCACCTTTTGGGTGGCTTAATCTTCATCAATCAATCAATCAACAGCAGGACAGTACAATCTCCAGTCAAGACTGTAGTACTCGGCTTGGGCAGTTCTAGTCGACCCAAGACGCTACAGCTTCGACACAGAGCAGACAGCAGACTACGACCGCATCCAGCTACAACGCTATCGCTCCCCGAGTTCAGACACTCGCAATTCCCAATCGAGCCGCCACGCTCTCCCGCATAGAGCTCCACGACTCCGGCCTCACTCAGCTCTCTGCTCTGCTCCAGGCTTCATCTCAACGTCTACGACACTGCTGTATCCAGGACTACTAAATAAATATGAAACTCACTAAACACTGTGTATCTAATCTACCCAACAATGTAACATAAACGTTCGTTACATTGGTGACCCCAGAGAGTTTCGACGATACCCAGCCACGATGGACTACAACATGGATTCTCACTGGATCATCACTCCTGCTGTTGCTTGCTGTGGACCGCTGCCACCTGTCACGGAACGCTGCCAACACCCTCGCCACAGCTATGATTTTCACCGCGATCGTCTCTGCATTTTCATCAACTACAGCTTCCAGCACAGCGAGCGTTACTTACTCATCTGACAGTTTCATCAGCAACTACATCATCTGGGATCTACAGCCTGTCCTGCCGACTCTCCGTCGCTGCCAGGGCACTGCTTGTTCTACAGGGACGCCCACGACAGCTGCTCTTTCGTCAGATTCATCTACACGTACACTGCATTCTGATACTCTGCCGACTCAAGCATCTTGGACCTACAGCTTGCGTTTCCGACTCTTCGTCGCCTCCAGGACAGTTCAGCTCTAGCAGTGATTCCCTCGTTGTCCTAACTACGTGCCTACATTACCTCCTATTGTCCTGGTGCGCGAGCCCATCCGCCCAAGATCTAAATGCTCCACCAGCGACCCAAGGACGCAACAATCATGCACATTCTTCTCTCCTGCTACATCGAGCTTGTCCACACACTGCCTGCATCTTTTGGTACTGGACTACATGTTCCACAACGACCACGTATTTTTTGTAATATTGTTTTCTTCCATTCCCTGGCAGGGGGAGTCCTGTAGCGAGTTAATCTTATACTCGCTCCATTATCTCATTATCTTAATAGTATAACTAATTACAGAAGCTACAATCCTTTCCCCAAATTACAGGTAATACTCTCCTCACGTTGTTGCAGGGAGCTGAGGTGTAATCACCATATAACCCAGCGATGTGACAACAGCAGGCCACGGGAGACATCTACTGTCCACGAGGCTAACCATAGCCCGTGCTTCTTGCCCAGCTCCTGTGCCAGGTAAGTTACGGGCTCACCATAGCCCGTGCTACTTGGAACTTGTTCCGAGTAGCTGAATCTATAACAACAACAGCAGGCACGGGAGACGTCTCCCGTCATGCAGGGTGCAGTTGCACCTCCACAGATCTCCAGTATCAGCTCTTGATACTGGTAATGGCTCAAAAGGGCCACCACTTACGGGCTATTCATGCCCGTGCCACCTCCTGGGTGGCTTAATCTTCATCAATCAATCAATCAACAGCAGGACAGTACAATCTCCAGTCAAGACTGTAGTACTCGGCTTGGGCAGTTCTAGTCGACCCAAGACGCTACAGCTTCGACACAGAGCAGACAGCAGACTACGACCGCATCCAGCTACAACGCTATCGCTCCCTGAGTTCAGACACTCGCAATTCCTAATCGAGCCGCCACGCTCTCCCGCATAGATCTCCACGACTCCGGCCTCACTCAGCTCTCTGCTCTGCTCCAGGCTTCATCTCAACGTCTACGACACTGCTGTATCCAGGACTACTAAATAAATATGAAACTCACTAAACACTGTGTATCTAAGCTACGTAACATAAACGTACGTTACACATGTAAAGGAACCTTCAAAGATACCATCTCCCAGGATTTTGCAACAAACTGGAAAACGTTATGTTCACCTTTGCGCTATGGGTCCATTAAAAGAAATGGGAAACTTGGAAACATGTCCGATATAAAAGCAGAGAAATTGATGTAACGATGACCAGATTAAGGCTGGGACACACCAAACTAGCAGCACACAGCTCTAAGTACAGAACAGACATCAATGAATTCTGCATTCACTGTCAGGTGCCTCAAACAGTCGAACACACTACTCTCATCTGTGCAGGAACATCTCCTGCACTGCTTCCGACATCATAGTGCCAGAGTAAATTTCAAACAAGTCTTTATTGCACTTAAAGTACCCTTTACCATCGAGCATATATTAGGAGGCGGTGACCACTCGTTACAAGAAAAATACCAAATAGTCAAAGCACTGGTTAAATATCTCCAGTCGACCAACAAATTGGGTCACATCTGACCCGCGCCACATTTATACCTGGCGCCACCAACAGCTAAACACAGAAAACAACAGCCTCGTCGCAGCACCATGGATCAGCTGACGCCATAAACACAAAATACCGCCCTACGGTGCGGCAAGTCTCCCTACAACACACACCTCTGTTTTAATCGCCGCTCCTCTATCTACAGCACAACGCAACAAGCACTTTTGTAACTCCGATCATCCTCAACATAAACGCGTCTACCAACATCTGTACTGGTGCAGTCATCGACTGGACAAACCCTTCATGCAAATTGCACCTACTATCAACAAGAAGAAGAAACCGTTTTGCCTTTCCTGGCCTAACTCCCTCTTGCCCTAGTTTTGTTTCTAAGCAACTAAAGTTTAAGATTTTACTAATTAATAGCTGTAATTATTTCTAAATCAAGTTACGGTGACCCCCATAGTCTTGCTGAACAGCCAAAGATATCTGCTGTCTTTCGATATCAAACAATAAATGCCTAGCTCCCATATTAAGAAAACTAGTGTGCGTGCACTCTTGTGCACGCACTCTTGTGAATAAGAATATAAATGCCTAGCTCCCATATTAAGAAAACTAGTGTGCGTGCACTCTTGTGCACTGTAATGATCTCAGGCTGCAGGAGAAACGAGTCTCCCCTTGAGAGTTATTCTGCCAGGCCTGATCTAACTAAGAGGTTAAGGAGATATAGACCTGAATATTTATATAGTAAACACTCGATTGAATTTGACAAATAGTTTGCAAGTATGAGCAGTGAATAAGAATATAAATAAATGACTGGTCATGAGATGTGGAGAGTTTGCTGGAGGCGTGAGGCTCGCTTTCAGATAGTCTTGACCTCACGTGAGCACCAGAAATCGTGAGGGGAAGTCACGTCCGTTTGAGCTCCTGTTACCCCCCTCCCCGCTCGGCTCGTTGCTGCCGTGAGGGGGGCTTAGTGGGCGGCTGCCGGAGTGTGATGCTCCTTGGGACAGTCATCTGTTCTTTTCTAGCCTTGTGCTCCTGCTGCCGTCCTCTCCAATTTTGCCGAGCACCTTTTCCTTTTCCTTCTGTTTCGTTTTTCTCCCCCTCTTCTCCTATCTGCTTGTCGTTTACTGCCGACCTTTTGCTTGTTTTGGATCTTTCTTTGGACTTCTTCTATTTTGACGCCCGGGTGCTTGAGGAGGCATACTCTTGCACCCGTAGAACTGTAGTACCCAACGTCGAGAGCGAGGGGAACCTTTTATTGTCAATCCCCCTTTCGTCGCTGAACCCGATCTCGACGGACTGACGGTTCTTAAGGTGGCGTTTGTGGGGCGTATACTCACGACGCACCCCTAGGGGGCCCCGGCATGATCGGCGATAGCTTCCTGTTGGGTGTCCTGCCTCTAATTGTGGCTCCATGGTGGGTATGGGGGCACATTCGTGGATGAATTCCTTTTCCCCGTATATATGTCATTGAATGTTTCTGTTGTACCCTCTCAGACTCGTGGGGTGGGCGACCAAGCCCCCGAGTCGGCCTGTATTGGAAGACCAGGCTCTGTAGCTCCTGCTGCGTTGGGCCCCGACCTTGCTCCTCCTTTGACCATCCTGACTTCTTCCCCCAGCTCCCCTCCCTCCTCTGTGGTTGGGTCGAGCCTCCAGCCCCCAGTGGTGACCACTTCGTCCCCTGGTGCGGCTAAGTCTCTCGTTGTGACTACTGCGCCTTTTGTCCCCTCTCTCTCTGGGGGTTCTCAACGCCGTTCACGCCCCGGCCGCACTCGTTCGATTCCTTCCCGTACTGATGCGTATCAGGCCTTGTTTGGTCCCGCTTCCTGGGCCAAATACTTTGATCTCCTCCCTCTTGATTCTGCGCCTCCTGACGATTTCTCCCTCCATCGGCATCTTGTTGATTCCGTGGATGCATCCGTTACCTTCAACCCCACTCGTCTCGGTACACGTGTTGTTGCTGCTCCTTCTCAGGATGCAGCTTCCCGCTTGGCTGCCTTATCTTGCCTTGGCGAGATCCCTGTTCGGGTCTCCAAGAACGTTCGGATGAATGCCAGTGTTGGCACTATTCTCCTCCCGCCCCATGTTGCAACCGGTGTTCGGAATCTGCAGGATTGCCACGATGATATTCGGCATATCCTTGATGCCCAAGGCCATTCTGTCCTCCAGGTTGACTCGTTTACTCGTCCCCCTCGTGGTCGTCGCCGTCAACCCCTTCGTGTTGTGAAGATCACCTTTGATGGTAGGACCCTTCCATCCTCTGTCATTCTTGCTGGTGCCAGGTGCTCTGTCCAGGAGTATATTCCTTCTCCCCGGCTTTGTAACAAATGCTGGAGGTTTGGGCATGGTGCCATCCGCTGCTCTGGGACTGTCTCTCTCTGTCCTTTGTGTGGGGGTGAAGGTCACTCTAAGTCGGAGTGCACTTCTCCCCAAGCTCGCTGCCTCAACTGTGGTGAGGCCCATCCTACCTTCTCCCGTGCCTGTATCCATTACAAGCTTGAGGCAGCCGTCCTCAACTTGAAGCACCGGGAGCGTTTAACTTTTCCTGAGGCGAGGCGCCAGGTTCGCCGGCTCCCGCCTTATGCTAATGTCTCTTACGCTCGCGTGTTGCGCTCTTCCTCTCCTCGTCCTTCCCTTCTTCCTCAGACTCACAACCGTTTCCGGGCCTTGGACCCTGATACGCCCACTGCCCCCTCCTCTGTTCCTTTGAGTTCTGTCCCGGAAGGTCCCCCTCCTGGTCCTCTGTCTGGGGTTCCCCTTCTTTCTACCCGGTCTGTCGTGTCTCCTTCCTCGTCTCCCTCCGATCCTCCTTCCCTTTCTTTTCCTCCATCTATTGCCTCTCCCCGCCGCCTGTCGGTGCAGGCGGATGTCCATCGCTCTCCTAACGGCCGTCGTGTGTGCTCTCGTTCAGCTTCTCCTGTTGAGACACTGGAATCCGTTGCCCGGTATGTAGTTGCTGGGACACCGGTCTCTTTAAGTCAGAAGCGTAAGCCTGGCTCCTCTCCTTCCTCCTCCCCGGCGGGTAAGAAGGCTTCGCTTTCTTCCTCGACCCCTACTACTGGCTCTATTGCTCCTTTCCCTCCCATTTCAGTGGTTGCGCCCCCTGTTCCTGCTATGGAGGTTTCTTTGGCCCCTGCTTCCCTTTCGGTTGCTGCCCTTGCTGAGGTGCGCTCCCCTCTTTCTACTCCCCCTCTTCCTGCTGCTGTCCTTGCCTGCTCCTCTCCGTTGTCTCCTCCTCTTCCTCCTCCGGACCCCGCCCACCCACCTCAGGTCTGTTCTCCCGCTTCCTTCCCTCCGTCTTTGCTCAGTTTACCCATGCCCCCTAACCCTGACTTTGCTGACCCTGATCCCGACCCTGATATTCTTTAACGTGCTGTATTGCTCTTTCGCCTTTGTTTCTTCTTTGTTTTCTGTTGTTGTCCTTTCTCTTCTCGTCGCTGTCTCTTCTTCAATGGAATGTTCGAGGTTATTACGCTAATTTCCTCGAACTCCAACTTCTAATTTCGCGGTTTTCGCCCCTTTGTGTCTGTCTCCAGGAGCCGATGCTTGGTGCTCGTCCTGGTCGTTTTTGTGGCTATTCCTTTCTCTCCCCTCCCTAATTCCTCTGCTCTCTTGATTCGCGCTGATGTTCCCTTTGTTCCTTTACTTTTTCCTTTGCCCCTCCATTGTTCTGCTGCTCGTGTCTTTGTGGGGAAATGGTACACAGTTTGTTCCATTTATCTCCCCCCAAGTGTCCCGCTTTCTCTTCCTGATTTGAAACACCTCTTGGACTCCTTGCCAGAGCCTGTGCTCCTGCTGGGTGACTTCAATTGTCGTCACTCTCTTTGGGGTGACGTTCTGACAAATACCCGGGGTCGCCTTCTTGAGCCGTTTCTCCTCTCTTCTTCCCTGTCTCTTCTGAATTCTGGTGAGCCCACTCATTTGGATTCTCGGACTCGCACCCTTTCCTGTCTTGATCTTTCTCTCTGCTCTTCTTCTCTTTACTTAGATTTCACGTGGCAGGTTCTTGATGACCTCCATGGTAGTGATCATTTCCCTATCCTTGTTTCCTTTTTCTCTTTTCGCCCTTCCCTCTCTTTTCCTAGGTGGCAGTTTGCTAAAGCGGACTGGAACCTATTTACCCTCAGTGCTGCTCTCTCTGACCTCTCCCTTCTGCCTCTCCCTCGCGCTCTCCTCCTTTTTCATGACACTGTCTTCAACGCTGCCCTCCGCTCTGTTCCTCGCTCTTCCTCTCGGGGTCCACGGAAGTGTGTTCCCTGGTGGAATGCGGACTGTGCTCGGGCTGTCCGCTGTAAGCGTGCAGCCTGGAAGAGGCACCGCCGTCGGCAGACAACCGATTCTTTTCTTTTCTTTCGGAAAGCGAGTGCGGTGGCCCGTAGGGCCATCCGTACGGCTAAACGTGAATGTTGGACTTCTTATGTCTCCACAATTACGTCCGAAACTCCCCTGCCACAGATATGGAAGCGTGTCCGCAAGATAGCGGGTAAGTTCGTTCCCGATGTTTCCCCAGTCCTTCACCTCCGTGGTACTCTTGTGGCGGACCCGTTGCAGGTCGCTACCGAACTGGGTTCCCACTTTTCTTCTGTTAGCTCTGGTCTTCATCTTCCCCAATCTTTCCTTCTTCGTAAACCTGTTCTTGAGTCTCGTCCTTTAGATTTCTGCACTCATCTTCGACTTTCCTATAACGATCCCTTCTCTCTCTCTGAACTTCGTTCTGCCCTGGCCCTCTGCGGTTCTACGGCGGCGGGCTCCGATGGTATTCATTATGAGATGCTTCGCCATCTCCCTCCGTGCACGTCTCAGTATTTACTGAGTCTGTATAATCGGATCTGGGAGTCGTCGTCAGTCCCTGAGGACTGGCTCGATGCCGTTGTCCTCCCTGTTCGCAAACCAGGGTCTCTGGGTACTTCCCCTAAGGACTTTCGCCCTATTGCCCTCACAAGTTGTGTCTGCAAACTCTTTGAACGTATGGTTAACGTTCGTCTGATGTGGTTCCTGGAACACCATCACCTCCTCTCCCCTTCTCAATTTGGTTTCCGCAAGTGCCGCAGCACGACAGATGTCCTGGTGAACTTGGAGGTCTATATTCGTACTGCTTTTGCTGCGAAGACCTCCGTTGTTGCCGTCCTTTTTGACCTGGAAAAGGCTTACGACACCACTTGGCGTTATCATATTCTATCCCAGCTTCATTCTTTTGGCCTTCGTGGTCACTCCCTCTCTTTCTTCTCCGCAGCTTCCTCTCTCGTCGTTCCTTTCGGGTGCGCCTTGGTACCGCTCTCTCTGCCTCTTTTCAGCAATACGAAGGTGCCCCAGGGTAGTGTTCTGAGCACTACTCTTTCTGGTTGCCCTCAATGGTCTTCTTTCCTCTCCCTTCAGTGTCTTCTCCGCTCTCTATGTTGATGATCTTACCCTTTGCTGTCAGGTGATGATTCACCCTCTCCTTCAGCGCCGCTTCAACTTGCGATTGATGCCGTGTCGTCTTGGGCCACTGATCATGGCTTCAAGTTCTCTGCTTCTAAGACTTGTGCCATGTCTTTTACTCGGAAACGGGTCGTTCTTCGTCCCTCTTTGTCACTTTATGGTCATCCCCTTTAGTACAAAGATTCCGCGAAGCTTTTGGGGTTATTCCTTGACACTCGTTTGTCTTGGTCTCCCCATATTTCTTACCTCCGTGTTGAGTGCTCAAGGCCCTTACCCTCCTTCGAGTATTGTCCCATACTTCTTGGGGAGCGGATAGGCGCACTCTCCTTGCTTTGCATTCCTCTCTCGTCCTGTCTAAGCTCGATTATGGTTGCCCTGCTTACTCTTCTGCTTCTCCTTCTGCTCTTCGCCGTCTTGATGCTTTGCACCATACCGGCTGCGCCTCAGTTCTGGTGCCTTTCGTTCGTCTCCCGTCCTTAGCTTGTATGTTGACACTGGCTTCTTCTATCTCTCCAGGACCGCCGTGATCGCTACTGTCTTCGCTATCTTGCGCGGTCCTTGCAACATCCTTCCTCTCGCCTCTGTCGTGCTTTAACTTTTACCCCTCCTGCGGTTCCTGTTCCTCTTCACCACCTCCCTCTTTCTGTCCGGTTATCTCGCTTACAGGATTCTCTTTCCGTTCGTGTTTCTAATGTTTCTCCTCGTGTGTTCCTTCTTTGCCCCCGTGGAGAGTCCCCCTTCCGCAGTTTTGTACGTCCTTGACCCGCGCCACTAAAGCTTTTACCCCTCCTACGGTTCTAAAACGCTTTTCCTTGAGCACTTTTCTTCTCACTCCCGCTCCGTTTCTGTCTTCACCGATGGGTCTAAGTCTGCGGACGGTGTTGGCTACTCTGTTGTTTTTCCTGATCGCACTTATATGTGTCGCTTACCTCCGGAGACTAGCATCTTTACGGCAGAGCTTTATGCTATTCTCTATGCTCTTCGTCTCCTGCTTTCTCGTTGTCAGTCTTCCTTTGTGTTGTTGTTGACTCTCGTAGTGCCCTCATGGCTCTCGGGTCCTTTAATCCGGTTCATCCAGTAGTTGTCGAGATCCAGCATTGGCTGTTTCTTGTTCACAGCAAGTTTAAGTCGGTTGAGTTTTGTTGGGTTCCCAGCCATATTGGTGTGTCTTTAAATGAGCGTGCGGATGCTGCCGCCAAGGAAGCTGTCCGCTCTTGTCCCATCTCTCGTAAAGGTATTCCTTATTCCGACTTTTACCCGGTTATCCATTCCTCCATCCTTACCCGTTGGCAGGCTTCTTGGTCGTCTGTTACTGGTAACAAACTCCGTACTCTTAAATGTTGTGTTTCCTCGTGGCCATCCTCCTACCACCATAACCGGTGGTGGGAAACTGCTCTGGCGAGGTTGCGTATTGGCCATACTCGCTTAACCCATGGTCACTTGATGGAGCGCTGCCCTGCTCCTTATTGTCCTAATTGCATTGTCCCTCTTACGGTCGTGCATGTCCTTCTTGAATGTCCTGACTTCGGGACGAGCGTATGTCTTGCTTTCCGACCGCCCCTCGCGGTCACTTGTCCCTCAATAGAATTCTTGGTGACTCGGATACTTTTGATATCGTTCGCCTTATGCGTTTTTGTTCTCGTATTGGCATCCTTGGTGATATTTAGCGCCCTCTGATTATTCCGCACATTTGATGGTGCTACATAGCCTTCCCGGTTTGGTGCCTTCTTTTGATAATTACTTACTTACTTGAGCTCCTGTTAGAGAAGAATCTTCTAGTTGATATACCTTCAAGAGGAAGGACGTGTGCAGACGTTTCAGCTGTGGAATCAATCTAGAAACGTGTAGGCTCAAGTCCTGGACGGCAGGTGGAGTTGTGAAGCCGTCCTGAAGTATTTTCGTGGGCAACCGTGTGAGCGCAGGAAACAATTTCTGGGTGAGTCCTTTTTACCAGTTAACAGTGATTGCTTGTAGTTGGTCGTGTGCCCAGCGGCCGTATCAAGTGTATATTGAGATGTTAGGCATGTTTTCATAAGCCAGAATGCCTAAATAATAAAATTAAGATGAGGCCGGGAACCAGTTGAGGAAGGAGCAGCACATCCTATCCCGCTGAGCTCAGGGAGGCAACTGAGGGCCGGGCCGCCAGATGACTCGAGAGCGAGGAGCCCCGCAGCCTGCAGGGCGGAGGATGGACCCGTCCAAATGTGGGGGCGTCTCCTCACAGTATGTGGGAAGCAGGTAGATGTCGGGTGAAACATTTGTTTTGTGTGTAGTTCATTTCAGTTATATGTTTGTAGAGGAACATTTTTATTAGCGTATCAATGGGTTGCAGGTTTGCATAGGAAAGGAGCTGATGGGAGTACTCTGAGGCCAGAGAAGAAGTTAATTAGTGGAACTTCAAGGCCGTAGGAGTGGACGTTGTACTCTGTGGAAGAGCAAGCCCCATAGTGAGGAATTGGACCTCAAACTTTGTGAAGAGGAGCAGTGAAGTGAAGTTTCCCATGCTTCTGTGGAATCAGTGGTGGAGTACCACCGGAGTCCAAGGGAAACTTCATGGTACAGCAGCTTGGAAGAGCTGTAGAAGATCCTTGTAGATAAACCTGGAAGAACCTGATGATGTCAGGGTAGTGAACTCACAGATGTGGGAAGGAAGTTCTTATTATCTACTTGTAGGGAGTTGGTAGAGTGCTTGATTGTCATTAGCGTGCAAGACGCAGTGAAAGGTGGTTATCTTGAGGTTATCTTGAGATGATTTCGGGGCTTTAGTGTCCCCGTGGCCCGGTCCTCGATCAGGCCTCCACCCCCAGGAAGCAGCCCGTGACAGCTGACTAACACCCAGGTACCTATTTTACTGCTAGGTAACAGGGGCATAGGGTGAAAGAAACTCTTCCCATTGTTTCTTGCCAGCGCCCGGGATCGAACCCGGGACCACAGGATCACAAGTCCAGCGTGCTGTCCGCTCAGCCGACCAGCTCCCTGGAGCCGGTTGGCTCCAGGGAGTGGATGATGATGCCATATTTGTTGTACAAGGTTTAACCCCCTCGGTGAGGTTGGTAGCACAAGTGGCAAGCCAGGAGTTGGACAACCACTTGGTATAAACAGCTGATGGAGTCCTGATGGTATTGGTTTGCAACCAGGATATAATATCATAAGGTGTTGAAGTTTATTTTCTTATATATTGTATGTGAGTGCTTTATATATGTTCTGTTTCGTTATTAAATGTTTATAATGAACAGGTGTTTGCCCTTGTCCTAGTGAGGCTTCCCAGGAAGTAGAAGAGAGAGAGAGAAAGCACCATAGCTGTGGACAGGGTGGTACAGAGTTATAATTCAAACGAATGGGGGATTAAGGAGGTCATACCATATAAGGAGAGAGTGGGTAGTCACAGCAGCTTGAGTTGGGTGTGTTCACGTGAAAACAAGGCAAGTGTTGGAACCGCACCCCTCCTGAATGTGTGACGCTGAGCCCCTCTCCGAGAGTAGGAAGCGTACAGGGTGATCTCCTGATCTGAGTACAGGCACTCTACGGATTTTGGGTTGGTTTGTCCATAAAGGACGGGCAACCGACAACGACAACATCGTAATAGCACCTGCTGAAAGCAAAATGCGGTGTGCCTTCTTCTATCAACCATGTGTAAGCTAGCTGGAATTCCATTCCTTTACACCGAGAACGCTTCTTATAGCATGACAATACTTATTACAACCCGAGAACACTTCTTATAGCGTGGTAGTACTTGTTACAACCCGAGAACACTTCTTATAGCGTGGTAGTACTTGTTCAACCCGTCCTCGCAAATTTAATAAGTCAATATTGACTTATTAAATATGTGCATAGGTGACATACTTAACATAATAGTTTCCCTTGAAAATCTTCATAGAAAACACCGACCTTACCTAACCTTGTTAGTATGTTAAGATAAGCATCTTATTGCTTCGTAATTACAATTATTACCTAACCTATACCTATCATAGGTTAAGTAACAATTGTAATTGCGAAGCTATAAGATGCTTATTTTAAAATACTAACAAGGTTAGGTAAGGTCGGTGTTTTCTATGAAGCTTTTCAAGGGAAACTATTATGTTAATTATTTCACCTATGCATGCAACTAATAAGTCAATATTGACTTATTAAATTTGCGAGGACGGGTTGACTTGGTACAACCCGAGAACCCTTCTCATAGCGTGGTAACCCTCGTTACAACCAGTAAGGTTTCTTACAGCCTTATGAATGCACGTTCCAACATTGGGATAGCTTCCTAGAACGTGGGAAAGCTTTGTATAGTGTAGAAGAGCTTTAAAAATGTGAAAAGACTTCTTTCGGCAACTGAAGACTTTTAACAGCATGGGAACGTTTCTTGCAAACTGAAGAGAGCTCTCTACATAGTAAGAACGCTTGTAAACTGCGCTTCACATTTCCCTGGAAATAAACATTCCATTCACCTGGACTGTATGGGTCTCGAACCATGGATCCCATGCGTGTGAGGTCGTAGCTCTATCAACTCTACTATGAGCAGTCTTAAAATGAAAGTTTCCAGAAGCATCATCCTGCTGCCAAAATTCCAGTCTGGGAGCAGGATGCTGCTTCTGGAAACATTCATCTAAGATTGTTCATAGCCGAGTTGATAGAGCTACGGCCTCACAAGAGTGGGGTCCAGGGTTCGAGACTCATTCAGTCCAGGTGAATGGGAAGAACGCCTGTTATGGCATAATAACAGTATTGTAATGCTTGTAGCAACGTGGGAAAGCATTGGAACTTTTGTTTCAACAGGAGAAGGGGCTGGTCAATGAATATGCTTATAAATTACTTGTTCAATATTATGAGTGTATTTTTGTTGGCTTAAAATTTTTTATCTACCTGTCTTTATTACGTGTCATATTTCGTTTCAGTTAAATGCTTCATTGATTAATTTGGTACATTTTCCCTTATTTTAACAGCAAGGATAAAGTTATTGAGGCAATACCGTGGCCTTTCGAGTTTCCGCTGGCAGAAGACGGTCTCAGCATGGAAGAGTTTAGTGCGCTATCACTTCAAGTAAGTTGCTTTCTCTTCATAGAATACACCATATTTTGAAAATGTTTTTATTTTCCAAGATGTTTGGCATTTACTTATGATTTGTAATTGTGAAAACAGTATTATGTTATTTTAAATTAACTGTTTTCCTTATAACGTTTTATTCAAGTATTATTTACTTAGTGCCGTTAGTTATATTTATCGATATTTGGGGAATTGGCTCATATTCACCAAGGCTGAATGTCTTGTGAAGATATTAATCAAGGCTGAATGTCTTGTGAAGATATTAATCAAGGCTGAATGTCTTGTGAAGATATTAATCAAGGCTGAATGTCTTGTGAAGATATTAATCAAGTCTGAATGTCCTGTGAAGATATTAATCAAGTCTGAATGTCTTGTGAAGATATTCACCAAGGCTGAATGTCTTGTGAAGATATTAATCAAGGCTGAATGTCTTGTGAAGATATTAATCAAGGCTGAATGTCTTGTGAAGATATTAATCAAGGCTGAATGTCTTGTGAAGATATTAATCAAGTCTGAATGTCCTGTGAAGATATTAATCAAGTCTGAATGTCTTGTGAAGATATTCATCAAGGCTGAATGTCTTGTGAAGATACGACATAACGTTTCACTCCTCTAAATTATGAACTCTAACCAAACCAACAATTAATACAATAGCATATCACTATGCTCATTGATTCGTTGTTATATAATTGATAGTCACACCAGTATTTTACTGTACTCTCACTGATAACAGTTCAGGATTCAGAAGATGACACACTGGATAATTTGATCTATGCATACGTTATGACTGGAAACACAAAATTAATGTTGTATGTCAAAGAGCCACAGGTATCAGCGACCCATAGAACTTAAATAAGATATGCTTATCTGATTTTAGTATCAGAAGTAGGTGACCCCATTCGGCAAGTGTGAAAGTCCATTATTGCCCCATCAACGTGTCTTGCGTGCGGATTCTGTCAAACGGAGCACTTTCCTTCTCCTCTAATACTCAACAATACGGACACCTTGTCCGATGGATAAGACAGTACTAGGTGCACGTTATTTTTAAGATAACCAAGCTGTGTCAAGCATATTCTTGATAAGAAACTGGAGAGGAGAATAACGTAACTGATACTTCTCAACAGTCCTGAAAGAGTGAGAGCAGTTACTTGTAGGATGGGAAACTGTGCTACCGGATGACTCTTCTGTTTATTACAAACTCTGTTATCTCTTTTGTAAAGTTAACTCAGGTCTAGTGCATTAATAATATAGTTTCGTTTGTGAACTTCAATTGGTAAATAAAAATAATATGAACACTGCATTAGTTTCACATAATTTTTAATAAACGATTTACAGGATAATAATTTAGCCTAGTATTTTTCTGAACAGTCTTTACAGTCATCTTTACAGTCTCCGTGGTGTAGTGGTAAGTCACTCGCCTGGCGTTCCACGAGCGCCTTGTCATGAGTTCGTATCCTGGCCGGGGAGGATTTATTGGGCGCAAATCCTTAACTGTAGCCTCTGTTTAACTCAAAAGTAAAATGTGTACTTGCTTGTAACAACGATTCTTCGCGGCGGGGATCGTATTCCAGGGACCTGCCCGAAACGCTACGCGTACTAGTGGCTGTACAAGAATGTAACAAATCTTGTATATATCTAAAAAAAAAATTCCTACATATACTTTCTAATTTCCATATACATCAGTTATCTCTTTCTACTAAACACTATTATTGAGGTATTAATAAAATGAATAAATAATTAATTAGACTTATAGCAAATTATTTAAGAAAATATAACTGTTATCGTGTAGCTGTCAACATGAGTCCAAGTGTCATAAAATTTAGATATCTGTAATACAAAACATTTTAAGTGCGTGATTGTTCCCAAGTCACTAAGACAATGATAGGCCTTGTGATGTATAACTGTACATACAACAGTAAAAATTTTACACATATTCTGGGTCCAGGAGCGCAAATCCGAATACATCAGTTATTGAAAGTTACTGTTTGAAAGTTACTGTTTACTGTTTGAAAGAGAAATTGACAATATGCCCATGCACTCAGCCCCGGGTCCAGACTCATGGAATTCAATATTTATAAAGAAATGCAAAGTGCCCGTAGCACTGGCACTTAGTATAGTGTGGAGGAAGAGCTTGGACACAGGGGAGATATCAGATGCACTTAAAGCAGCAGACATTGCCCCTCTTCACAAGGGTGGTAGCAAAGCATTGGCAAAGAATTATAGACCAGTTGCACTAACGTCCCACATAATAAAAGTATTTGAAAGAGTGATCAGGAGTCAGGTCACTAGATTCATGGAAACCAATGACCTCCACAATCCAGGCCAACATGTATTTAGAGCAGGAAGATCATGCCTCTCACAGCTACTTGACCACTATGACAAAATCACTGAGGCATTAGAGGAAAACCATAATGCAGATGTCGTATACACAGATTTTGCAAAGGCATTCGACAAATGTGACCATGGAGTGATTGCACACAAAATGAGGTCAATGGGTAAACTGGTAAAGTAGGACGCTGGATACTCAATTTCCTGTCGAACAGAAAACAATGAGTAACAGTTAATCAAGTAAAATCGAGTCCGAGCGCAGTTAAACGCTCTGTACCTAAAGGTACAGTCTTTGCACCACTGCTGTTCCTTATTCTCATATCAGACATAGACAAAAACACAAGTCACAGCTTCGTGTCATCCTTTGCAGATGATACAAAAATCAGCATGAAAATTACCTCTGCTGAAGACATTGATAAACTGCAAACAGATATCAACAAAGTTTTCGATTGGGCAGCAGAAAATAACATGATGTTTAACGGTGATAAATTCCAGGTACTCAGATACGGCAAAAATGAGGATCTTAAACATAATACAGGGTACAAAACACAATCGAATCTGCCCATAGTAGGAAAACAGCATGTCAAGGATTTGGGAATTATGATGTCCGACGACCTAACGTTTAGGGAGCATAACCAAACAAGTATTGCGTCAGCCAGAAAAATGATAGGATGGATTACGAGAACCTTCAAGTTCAGAGATCCCATCACAATGGTTGTGCTCTTCAAATCACTTGTGTTGTCCCGTCTTGAGTACTGCTCAGTAATCACTTCCCCCTTCACAGGAGGAGAGATTGCTGAAATTGAGGGAATACAGAGAACATATACGGCACGCATAGATGAGATAAAGCACCTAAATTATTGGGAACGTCTCAAAGCGCTCCAAATGTACTCACTAGAAAGGAGACGAGAGAGATACCAAATAATATATACATGGACAATACTGGAGGGACAGGTCCCAAATCTGCACAGTAAAGTAACAACGTACTGGAGTGAACGACATGGAAGAAAATGCAGAATAGAACCAGTGAAGAGCAGAGGTGCCATGGGCACAATCAGAGAACACTGTGTGAACATCAGAGGTCCACGGTTGTTCAACGTCCTACCAGCGAGCATTAGAAATATTACAGGAACAACCGTGGACATTTTCAAGAGGAAACTAGATTGTTTCCTTCAAGGAGTGCCGGACTAACCGGGCTGTGGTGGGTATGCGGGCCGTTCCAAGCAACAGCCTGGTGGACCAAACTCTCACAAGTCTAGTATGGCCTCGGGCCGGGCTTGGGGAGTAGAAGAACTCCCAGAACCTCATCAACCAGGTATCAACCAGGAGGATAAGGCTTTGAACTCAATCAATATGGAACCAAGACAGTTTGTGCATAGTTTGTACTCATGTGTGTAATTTGTTATTATTTAACCTCAGACGTTGGCCACAAATTTACAATGCTAACCAGAACATATAAAATTTTTTATGTTCTTCATAAGAAAATGTTCAACAGCCTGGTTGATCAGACCAGCAACTAGGAGGCCTGGTCGGGGACCGGTCCGCGGTGACGACGATCGTCATTGCAAGATAATCTCCATGGCCAGGGCTAGAGATAGGTTCTAACACATAGCTCAGCGATTTATTGAACAATCAACCACAGAAGATGATTGTAGCGCTTTCAAAATACTAATTGAACATACATTCATAATACATCTATATAAATAAAAATGTAAATGTTAGTTTGCTCAAAATTACTAATCTCCGAATGTTCTTCACCGATTGGTTTGAACTGTTCACACAACGTTCCATTCACATCAGAGCGGGTTTTTTATAGACACTATAGAGATGTCACGTCTGTGACGAGAAAAAAAAACATTTTTGAAGAATGTGTTTTTCATGTGTTTTTCATGTGAGGGGAACTCTTCAAAACTTTTTAACCGATTGCTTTGAAATTTTGACACAACGTTGCACTCAAATAGGCGCGTGTTTTTATATACCTACTATATACATGCCTCACCTGTGACAGGGAAAAACATGCTTATTTTTAAAAACAGCGCCATCTCTTGCACGTAATAGGAACATACGCTATACTAAATATGTTTTGATCCCATTTCAATGTTTCTGATTGCATTGATAAATTGAATTTTCATAGATTTTGATTTATTTTCGTTTTGATTTAATTATTTTGTGTGACATTGCGTTGGAATTGAGCTGTGTTGTTTACCATACTGTTAATTTTGTAAGTATAAGTATAGATGGCACACCGGGACAGATAAAAACGTTTTTTTTTTTTAACAGCGTCATCTGTTGCATGTAAGAGCAACACACATTATACTAAATGTGTTACAATTCCATTTCAATATTTCCAATTTCATTGATAAATTGAATTTCATCAATTTCAATTTATTTTCATTTTTATTTTATTTTGTGTGCCATTGCATTCTAATTGAGCTGTGTTGTTTACCATACCGTTATTTCGTAAGTATAGTTTATGTGTTTATTTTTCATTGTTTTTCATTTAGTTTTATTAACTGTTTTTCATATATTTTATTGATAGAAACATCAGATCATTTGATGTTCCAATTTTCTGATGGGAACATCAGATCATTTGGGAATGCAATTGGACGAGGGAGGGGGAATGGTGGATAGGACGAGGGGGACGGGAGTGGGGAATGGTGGATAGGACGAGGGGCGGGAGGGGAATAGTGGGGAGGAGGAGGGGACAGGGGAGGGGTAATGAGTGGGAGGACGAGGGGAGGAGGGTGAAGGGGATAGTGGGGACGAAAAACAGGGAATTGAGAATAGTGGGGAGGACAAGGGGACTGTGGAGTGGGAGATGGTGGGGAGGACGAGGGGACGGGGAGGGGTGAATTGGAGGGAGAAACGAGGGATGGAGGAGTGGGGAGATGGTGGAGTAGGATGAGGGATGGTGATGGTGGAGTGGGGGGAATAGTTAAGAGGACGAAAGGACGCTGGAGTAGGAAATGGTGGAGAGATAAAGGGCTGGAAGAGGAGGGAATGTTGGGGAGGACGAGGGGATGGGGGAGTGGAGAATGGTATTGGGAGGACACGGACGTGGGAGAGAGAAATAATGGGGAGGACAAGGGGATAGGGAGGTGGGAAAGGTGGGGAGGACTGGGAGACAGGGAAGGTTGCCGTGGCTCAGCAATGCACATTGGTGCTGAACCACAGCAACGCGTGGCCGGGTACAGCAAATCTATATTAATAAAAATATAATAAAAATGTTCGTTTGTTCAAAATCGTTAATCTCCGAAATTCTTCACCGATTCTTTGAAATTTTCACACAACGTTCCATCGCATCCGAGCGGGTTTTTATATGAATTATAGATGTCACGTCTGTGACGGGGGGAAAAAAATGCTTTTTAAACTGTGTTTTTCATGTTTTTTTATGTGAGGGAAATCTTCAAATTCTCTTTACCGATTGCTTTGAAATTTGACACAACGTTGCATATGAATAGGCGCATGTTTTTATATACCTACTGTAAACATACTTCACCTGTAACAGGAAAAAACATGCTTTTTTGAAAAACA
Organism: Procambarus virginalis; assembly: GCA_020271785.1. Lineage (NCBI taxonomy): Eukaryota > Metazoa > Arthropoda > Malacostraca > Decapoda > Cambaridae > Procambarus > Procambarus virginalis. The sequence continues at coordinate 115,737 of WNGS01169177.1, forward strand.
GCGCCACCTTTTGGCATAAGAGCAACACACGCTGTAATACTAGAAGTTCTTCAATGATTGCTTTGAAATTTTGATGCAATGTTCCATTCAATTCGCACGTGTTTTTATATACCTATTATATAGATGCTACACTTGTGACAGGTAAAACATGCGTCTTTTGAAAAACAGCGCCATCAGTTGCACGAATAGCAACACACACTATCTAAATATGTTGCAATTCCATTTCAATATTTCTGATTGCATTGACAAATTGAATTTTCATAATTTTGATATATTTTCATTTTAATTAATTATTTTGTGCACTGCATTGAATTCAGCTGTGTTGTTTACCTACTGTTCTTTTGTGAATATAGTTATTTTTTTTTATTTTTTTTTTTCTTGTTTTATACAGTTTTTCTTATATAAAGTGATGAACATCAGATCATTTGATTGTCCCAATTTTCTGATGGAAACATCAGATCATTTGGGAATGCATTGGACAAGAGAGTGGGGGATGGTGGGGAAGACGAGGGGAGGGAGTGGGGATGGTGGAAGGACGAGGGG
>WNGS01169177.1:117279-138753 GCA_020271785.1 Procambarus virginalis
GTCTCGCCCATGGCATCACTCCCAGGGTAAGTTAGAGATAGGGGTTGACAGTGCCTGTCTCCCATGCTACCAAGGCTCCCAGGTAGACACAGGGAGGCAGTACAGAGTGGCAGGGCCTCCCAGGTAGACACAAGGAGGCAGTACACAGTGCCAGGGCCTCCCAGGTAGACACAGTGAGGCAGTACACAGTGCCAGGGCCTCCCAGGTAGACACAGAGAGGCAGCAGTACAGAGTGGCAGGGCCTCCCAGGTAGACACAGTGAGGCAGTACACAGTGCCAGGGCCTCCCAGGTAGACACAGGGAGGCAGTACACAGTGGCAGTGCCTCACAGGTAGACACAGAGAGGGAGTACACAGTGCCAGTGCCTCCCAGGTAGACAACAGAGAGGCAGTACACAGTGTCAGTGCCTCACAGGTAGACACAGAGAGGCAGTACACAGTGCCAGGGCCTCCCAGGTAGACACAGTGAGGCAGTACACAGTGCCAGGGCCTCCCAGGTAGACACAGGGGATGTAGGCAGTACAGAGTTGCAGGGTCTCCAGGTAGACACAGAGAGGCAGCACACAGTGCCAGTGCCTCCCAGGCAGACACAGAGAGGCAGAGATACACATTGCCAGTGCCCTTCCCCAGGTAGAACACAGGGAGGCAGTACAGAGTGGCAGGGCCTCCCAGGTAGACACAAGAGGCAGTAACACAGTGTCCAGTGCCTCCCAGGTAGGACACAAGAGGCAGTACAACACAGTGCCTCCCAGATGTAGACACAGGGAGGCAAGTACACAGTGCCAGTGCCCTCCCAGGTAGACACAGGGAGGCAGTACACAGCGCCTGGGCCTCCCAGGTAGACACAGAGAGGCAGTACACAGTGTCAGTGCCTCCCAGGTAGACACAGGGAGGCAAGTACACAGTGCCAGGGCCTCCCAGGTAGACACAGAGAGGCAGGATACACAGTGTCAAGGGTCTCCCAGGTAGACACAGAGAGGCAGACACAGTGTCAGTAGCCTCCCAGGTAGACACATGGAGGCAGTACACAGTGTACAGTGCCTCACAGGTAGACACAGAGAGGCAGTACACAGTGCAGTGCCTTCCAGGTAGACACAGGGAGGCAGATACACAGTGCCTCCCAGGTAGACACAGAGGAGGCAGTACACAGTGCCATTGCCTCCCAGGTAGACACAGGCGTAACACAGGGCCAGTGTCTCCCAGGTAGACACAGGGAGGCAGTACACAGTGCCTCACAGGTAGACACAGGGAGGCAGTACACAGTGCCAGTGCCTCCCAGGTAGACACAGAGGTCAGTACACAGTGCCAGTGTCTCCAGGTAGACACAGAGAGGCAGTACACAGTGCCAGTGCCTCCCAGGTAGACACAGGGAGGCAGTACACAGTGCCAGTGCCTCCCAGGTAGACACAGAGAGGCAGTACACAGTGCCAGTGCCTCCCAGATAGACACAGAGAGGCAGTACACAGTTGCCAGTGCCTCCCAGGTAGACAGAGACGGCAGTACACAGTGCCAGTGCCTCCCAGGTAGACACAGGAGGCAGTACACAGTGCCAGTGCCTCCCAGGTAGACACAGAGCGGCAGAACAGAGTCCAGTGCCTCACCGTAGACACAGAGAGGCATTACACAGTGCCAGTGCCTCCAGTAGACAGAGAGAGGCAGTACACAGTGGCAGTGCCTCACAGGTAGACACAGGGAGGCAGTACACATTGCCAGTGCCTCCCAGGTAGAGACAGGGAGGCAGTACATAGTGCCAGTGCCTCACAGGTAGACACAGAGAGACAGACACACAGTGCTCAGTGCCCGTACCCAGGTAGACACAGAGAGCCGTCAGTACACCAGTGCCAGTGCCTCCCCAGGTAGACACAGAGGGCAGTACACAGTGCCAGTGCCTGTCCCAGGTAGACACAGAGGGCAGTACACAGTGCCAAGTGGCCTCACAGGGTAGTACACCCAGAGACCAGGGCATTACACAGTGCCAGTGCTCCCAGGTAGACACAGAGGCAGTACACAGTGCCAGTGCCTCACAGGTAGACACAGAGAGGCAGTACATAGTGCCAGTGCCTCACAGGTAGACACAGAGAGGGAGTACACAGTGCCAGTGCCTCACAGGTAGACACAGAGAGGGAGTACACAGTGCCAGTGCCTCCCAGGTAGACACAGAGGCAGGTAACACAGTGGCAGTGCCTCCCAGGTAGACAGAGAGAGGCAGCACACAGTGCCAGTGCCTCCCAGGTAGACACAAGAGAGGCAGTACACAGTGCCAGTGCCTGCCTCTCACACACTCGCCATTATCTAGTGTGTGCTTGTCTAAGTGTGTCAACAGCTAAGGGGCAGTTAGTCTCATCTCCTGGCAAACAGGCGCCTGAAGGTTTGGTTAGCGTGGTTTGATGGTTGTTTGGGGGGTCTGTGGGGGGGGGTCTGTGAGGGGGGAGGTCTGTGGGGACTCTGATTGGGCGGTCTGTGGGGGGGCAGGTCTGTGGGGGGAGGTCTGTGGGGACTCTGTTGGGGGGGTCTGTGGGGGGCAGTTCTGTGGGGGAGATCTGTGAGGGGGGGGTCTATGGGAGTGTCTGTGGAGGGGGTCTGTAGGGGGGTCTGTGGGGGTCTGCGGGGGGGATCTGTGGGAGGTCTGTGGGGACTCTGTTGTGGGGGGGTCTGTGTGGGGGAGGTGTGTGGGGGGGGGGGTCTGTGGGGGGTCTTGTGGGGGGGCTTTGGGAGGGGTCTGTGGTTGGGGGTTGTGGGAGGGTCTGTGGGGCGTCTGTGAGGGGGTCTGTGGGGGGGGTCTTGTGTCGTCCTTGTGCACATGACAAAAATCATCAAGAAAATTACCTCTGCTGCAGACATTTGAAAAACTACAAGCAGATGTCAACAAAGTTTTCGATTGGGCAGCAGAAAGAATAAAACATGATGTTTAACAGTGATCAATTCTAAGGTTACTCAGGTACGGCAAAATTGAGGAAATGAGGATCTGAAACATAATACAGGGTACAAAACACAATCAAATCTTCCCATAGTAGAAAAACAGCATTTCAAGGATTTGGGAATAATAATGTCTGACGATCTAACGTTTAGGGAGCATAACCAAGCAAATATTGCGACAGCCAGAAAAATGATCGGATGGATTACGAGAATTTTCAAATCCAGGGATCCCATCACAATGGTTGTACTCTTCAAGTCACTTGTGTTGTCCCGTCTCGAGTACTGCTCAGTACTCACTTCCCCCTTCAGAGCAGGAGAGATTGCTGAAATAGAGGGAACACAGAGAACATATACGGCACACATAGACGAGATAAAACACCTAAATTATTGGGATCGTCTCAAAGCTCTCCAAATGTACTCTCTAGAAAGGAGACGAGAGAGATACCAAATAATATACACGTGGAAAATACTGGAGGACCAGGTCCCAAATCTACACAGTAAAATAACAACGTACTGGAGTGAACGATATGGAAGAAAATGCAGAATAGAGCCAGTGAAGAGCAGAGGTGCCATAGGCACAATCAGAGAGCACTGTATAAACCTCAGAGGTCCGCGGTCTATGGAGCGTTCACTGTCCAAGCGCCACCTCACCAGAGGTCAGCAGAGGCTACTTCGCGAGCCGACCAGGACAGGCATCCAGCACTTATTGTCAGTATCTCCCGTCATCACTAGATGGCGTTGTCCATGGTGCGGGGTTTTCGGGAGCGGTCTCACAGATGGCGTGGACTTCATGGCTTCGTGCTCGGGCGAGGAATTTAGGTTCGTAACAGGTTCGGGTTGAGGTATGGTGTGGGTGGCCTGGGGTTGGAATGGGTATGGGGTGGCCTGGGGTTGAGGGAAGGGTTGGTATAGGAATGGAGGTTGGGGTGGGTATAGGAAATGAGGATGGGGTTGGTATAGGAGGTGGGGTTGAGGTTGTTGTCATGATGGGTGAGGTGTACCTAGGTGTTGTGGTATTGGTGTTACGCGAGGTAGTTCCTGCTGTTGGTGTGGTTGTTCATGTTCCCGTTGAACAGGTTGCTGGTCATGTTCCCGTTGACCAGGTTGCTGGTCATGTTCCCGTTGAACAGGTTGCTGGTCATGTTCCCGTTGAACAGGTTGCTGGTCATGTTCCCGTTGAACAGGTTGCTGGTCATGTTCCCGTTGACCAGGTTGCTGGGCATGTTCCCTACTGAACGAAGTGGGACGTCCTACCGTACTAACTGACGCCCCTGTCCAGCTCCCTGTATCCCCTGTTGGTATGGCGTCGATGTTGTACGTGAGGGAACCCAAGACGGCTCCCCCACCCTAGGGACGAATCCTCGCGAGACTCCCACTCATGTCAATAATCGTATGCGTACTGGAATGGGAAGATACCCTTGGCTGCCCAGTCCCATGCAGAACCCGTGACTCCGTCGCCTCAGTCCCACTGACCCCACTTGTGACATCAGCTGAGCTACCTGAGCGGTCCCCAGTGGTGTCGGAAGAGGTGCTGTCCTCTACACTTCTACTCCAACTGGTCCCTACTGACTGATCACTGTCTGGGTTAAACATTTCCTGTGATTCCTGGTGTGTCATGTCTCTTGTGACCACTCTTTAATACCCCCTCGACCCGGACTCACTACAACCGTGATCTTACACAAAATAAAAAAAAAATCACAACTCTCTTTCTAAGCGAATATCCCAACGAAATTCCCAAAATAGGAAATACAACGATTAATCGAGAGAATAGCTGAAGTAAATTCAATGAATGAGCGTCTGCCCCGCACTCGTGTCTGACCGTGAAATAACCCGCAGTCCTATTACTGAAACCCAAGTCCTTTACGTTAAGAAGTTAAAGAATCTACTTTATATAAAACAATTTAAGATGTTAAAGTAACTAACGCGCAGCACTCGTGATGGATTAAATAAAGAATATTTACTGTACTTGAACACTAAACGAACTTGAAGTGAGCAGCGTGGTCCCTGATGACTGATGGAGCGGGACCAGCTGCGCTGAAAAACTAAGTCCCGCGCTTTTTCACTTAAACGCTGAAAAATCACAATTTTTATTCTGAAGGAAAATAACTAGTTTTACGTTACTAAACCACTCTAGCGATTAATATAGACACCCAGGACATATATTGTCTTGTCAAAATTTGAATTTTCATCAAAAACTGTGTTTTTACTCAATGCTGGACTCTGCCAATTTTCTGACTCCGAGAAAAAAAATCTATCATCCCAAATATCGCAAAACTCCCTTAATTCGCAAAATGGGGTTTTCGTTCCCAGAATAAATACGCTGTAATTTAATACTAATGCTGTATACAGAACAATACTGACACATCGGGCGGTTTCAACACTCATTAATTCGAATTTTCGTCAAAATCCGAGGTTTTCACCTCAAGTGGACTCTGCCAAAAACACAACACGATTTTCTCGAAAAATAACTAAATTCGGCAAAAATGTAATTATCACTGCTTAATGCTTAAGAACAGAAGTACGTTCCTTGCGCGCACTAGAGGGTAATACTGGCCCCAGAATATACACGAAACATGAAAATTCGAATTTTCGCCAAAAAGTCAGATTCTAGCCCAAGCTGGACTTAGAAAATTTTCCACCTACGTTTCTACCAGAAAAAAATCTATGTGTAAAAAACGCAATTCTACCGTGTTACTGGTACAAACTAGAAAAATATCATCCGCATCGACTGGTGAATCCTAATGACGCCCAGATCATATACGTGACCCACGAATACAAATTAATTACAGTTAACGACTTTCCGATGTTGACTTAGCCGAAAACTTATCCCAAAATACTTAGAAATATTTCCACGAGCTCTATCAAACATTTACAACGAAAATTACTATTCCTTAACAAACTCCTTCACTAACTATAGTGACCGACATATAGCCCTAAGTCCAGAGGATTAACTNTGCAATGAAGCGCGTCAATGATTGGGCAAGTACAACTCAAGTCTAACTTGCTGGCCCTGAATTTTTTAAAAGACAATGGCAATGGACGTGTATACTGTAACTCGCAGAGTGTACTCCTTGGACTGAATGCACATAGTAGTAACACCCAGAAAAATCAGTGATATTCGAATAAAGGTTTTAGCTGCTAAAGAAAACAGATTCGAAATTAAATTCCTTTGGTTACTATCACATGTTAGCATCTCAAAGCATGATACTGTTGATATGCTTGCAAATACAGCCTGTAGCAGACCATTATCATAAATTAATATAGGTGTATCATTAGCAGAGACAAAGAGAATACTTAAACAAATATCTGATGAAAATCTTTGTGAGGGAATGGGTTTTCACCAGCTAAATCTTCTACGAGAGTGTGGAGTGAAGGAGCGCTTCTGTGCACCCGGGTACGTAAATGGGCGTGCACTGGGTCTAGATGTGATAACCTGTACATGAGACATCAAGTGCTTGGGCTCATTGGAGAGCTTAAGCTGTCAGCATTCAAAATATGTTCTAATGGCCGTTGTAACACATTTGTCGAGATAGTTATAGAGAGTAGCTTTGTTATTGTAAGATTGTAGGAGACAGCAGAGCGGGTGGTGTTCTGTGAGGCACCAACCACCACCGGGCCATTTCCATAGCAACCAAGACAGACGCCTTGTGACGTCACCAGCGCGCCAACCAAGGAAAGTTGTGATTGGCTAAGAACCTTAGGCCCTAGATGCGTATCTCTGTGATTGGCTAGTGCAGGATGGACCAGTAGGCCAGCATCTTACCTCCCTGTGCCCAATGATGCCATGGAAATGTCAGCACTGGAGAAATGCCCGACAGACCACTGGAACATAGTGCAGTTACAAACCATTAAGATTTCAACTTATATTCAACAGAGCAGAAGAAGTTGTTAAACACATATGGCAAAATCTTACTGAAGCGACCATACGAGTCATAAATACTTATACTCCGCCCAAGTAAAACAGAAACAAGCAACACTTAGTGGGCCAGCCAGAGGCTTCGGGCCCGCGCAGGAATATCCTTGAAAAAAACAACATTCTGCCATACCACTATGCTAGTCTGACGTGGTTTTCGCTTTGTCGGCCAACCAAGTGAAACTACTGTCTCTAGTGGTTTCTAGTACATTTCATATGAAATGTACTAGAAACGTACTTGCAACATCGTCGTGTGCCGGCAGAGAACGTAACAGACTCCAGGAACTCTTCGTATTTGCGTGTATTCCAGGAAGTGTATTTGACTGGAAATATAGCAGTGGGTAAACACACGAACAGGAGTAACGGACTGTGTCGTGACTCCCTGTTGGAAATTTCCAACACTTATCATCTATTATTATATTATAATAAATTACCATTGCCTTACTAATTGCAGTAGTTCTTAACACCACTAACCGTAGTGTTAATATAATTTAATCTGAGCCTATTGCTGATATGACTCCTGATCATGTAAATCGAGAGTTATTAACCCTTTAACTGCGTTGCCTCCAAATATGACACCCCGTGGTGCGCAGGAAATAAATTCTCTGGAAAAAATTCTTTTTTCTTTTTAAAGTGTCAAAACCCTTCCCTCAGTATGGGTATGTAAAAAAAAAGTCGTAATTGTACTTACTTTGGCTGCTATGGGTCCGTAAGTTGGGGCGTGACGTCATGATTCCCCGTGCGCCCGTGCTGTAAGCTCCCGGGGCGGGTGGGGCGCTCGGGGCGGGGCGCGCGAGTTGCCGCGAATATATTTTCGGTCATTTTTTGCGCACCTTTCTAAATACATTTTCATTGTTTTTACATGGCAATCCAATGTATAATGAACACGTACACTCTATTATCGCAGTACAACATCCGTACTGTCCGTAAACACTGTGTTACGTGCATCGCAAACAACGTCACTTATCCTGCACAATTTCCAATGTATCATGCCTAATATATTTATATTTACACTTTATATACACACTGTACAGTATCACACACTATATACACACATCATAAACACACTCAGTACTCCGCGAGTGTGTGATATGCTGCGAAGCAGCCAACGGGGCAGAGTGGCACCTTGCACTCCACGCACCAGGTGCTGATGCATCTTCGTTTTTGTTCTCTGCGGGTAGTGTTCCTGCATACTATACAAGCTCGTTTACCCTTCTCCCGTGATGCTGTGCCTGGCATATACTCGAGCATATGTACACTGAAGTTTTCATTACCCGTCAATCTGTCTGGAGCTGCATGTGGCATTGTTGCTTGCACTCCGCGCGGTACAACAGAACCCTCCTTGCCATACTTTACTAGCAGCTGTGACACAACACGAGCACTGAATGTACGTATAGACGGTCTCCTGCCTGATTTTACCAGGTACATATTGTAGCAGTTGAGCACTACAACATCCATGAGGTGGAAGAAGAACTTTTTCGTCCACTTCACAGACTTGCGCACACACTCCACTCCACCAAGCATCATGTCACACTTATCGACGAGGCGCATGTTCACGTTATAGTCTATGACACAGTCTGGCTTATACATGGTGTTGCGTGTCTGAAAGTGGACTTTCCCACTGTCCACCATGGCACCGGTGTGAATCGTAGTCAGCATATTCACCTCGCGTCTGGCCTTCCACCGCACTGACAGCGTTTTGTCACACTTGCGCAGCTGGCACTCACCCACGGCTATAGCTACACCGAACACTGGCATTTCCTTCATGTGGCCCTTCACAGTGCCACATACACCGGTGTTGTGGGCAAGGAGGTATCTGGTCAGCAAGGGGCTGGTGTAATAGTTGTCGGTGAACAGTACATGCCCCTTGTTCAGCAACGGTTCCATCAGGGTTTTCACGACACTGCCTGAGAACCCGTGTACATCTTGAGCTGGTATGTCGACGTCTGTACCAGAATATAATATCATGTCCAAGACGATACCAGTCTCACAGTCGCACAGCACAAAAAACTTCAGTCCAAATCGGTGCCGCTTTGATGGGATGTACTGCTTGAATGCCAGTCGCCCCTTGAACAGTACAAGCGACTCGTCAATAACCACATTCTGTCCAGGTACAAAATAATCCCTGAACTTCCCTCGCATGTCACTGAACATCTTCCGTACTTTCCACAGTCTGTCGTGTCTGTCCTCATTTGCATTATTCTCGAAATGCAGGCACCTGAGAATCAAGAGATACCTATCACGCGACATGTACCGGTTGAACACGGGCGATGGAACAAGGCTGTCTTTGCTCCAATATTCCTGGATGACAGATTTCTCAGAGTGCTTCATCATCATAGTGAGTGCCAGAAACACGTACATTTCGTCGATTGTCGTGTCCTTCCATCGCGTGAGGCGTGAGGCAGGTAAAATGCCGTCGTCTATGAGGCTGTGAGCGAACCTGTTTGTCTCAGTCACAAGATGCGTCATGAATACATTGTCAAAATATGCCTGAAAATAATCCATGTCTGCCATATCATCACCAGTATATGGAAATAATGGTGTAACACCAAAATCGCTATCATCAAATGTTGGTATTTGAGGGACAAATGTGGTGCAATCCTCCCACACAAGTACACCAGGGGCTTTGTTGTTGGCGCCAACACCACGGCCAACACCACCACGAGCACCATAACTACGGCTACGTGGTCTGCTGCTTCTGCTGGAGCTGCGTGAGGCTATGCTAGACGCTGAGGCAGATTTCCGTACTGTATGCCTACCACGAATAAATGATGTTGAGGGGCCACTCTCATTGTTGTCCACATGCTGTGAGGCACGCCGCCGCCTGCCCCGGCGTGTTGCTGAGGCAGCAAAACCCCGCCTGGTAACACCACCGCTGCTCGTACTCGGGTCGTCTACACTACTCGTATCAGAGCCAAAGTCACTGAAGCCCGAGAATGATTCGTCACACGTACTATCACTGAATAAACTACTAGCGTCTGGGGACATACATGGTGGTGGTGATGATAACGGTGTTGACCCAGGGCGGCGAGGCAGGCCGGGCGAGGCACGTGTACCATACACACTCGCCGCATCTTCAAATTCCGTCTCCTCCTCACTCGTATCAGATATCTGAGTAAGGTCTTTCTCAGGATCATAGTCTAGGTCATCATTCAGAGCACCGTCATCATACAAAATGTCGCGTATTTCCTCCTCAGAGAGTCGTTTTCCATGACCGCGGGTCACCGTGGAGCGGGAGCTCGTAGAGGATGCGTCAGACATGGTTGCTGCTGTGAAACTGAGGCTCCCCACGGCCGCAGGGCATGCTGGGATTTTTTTTGAAGATGGCGGACGATCACTGGGGCCCCCACCCACCCATACCCTACCCACGTCACCGCGCGCCAGTTTTGAATGGAACGTGAAAAATAAAAATACCTGGAGGCGCGCTGCGCAAACCAGACACGAGCCTGGAGGCGCGTTGCGCAGTTAAAGGGTTAATTGAAATTATTTAGTAACAGTTTTTATTCTGTTACGATCGAATGCTCTGGAGAAGTATAACTATCATCTTCATTTCTCGCTAGAGATCATTTATCGAGAATATTATAATTATTAAATCCCTATAATTACAACCCAGTTCATATTACCGTATTTCATACATAATTACGCGAAAAGAATAATTCGTGTTTAATAATTTCTGTGATGAATGCGAGAGCGGGTTGGGGAAGGCGACGACGCCATTACTCAAAAAGACTTGGTCACGAGGCAGCGTTGGTGAGACACATGGCAGCTGCTGGGAGTTCTTATCGACAAGAATTACGTTGATACCCAGTTAATAAGTGACAATTACTTGCCTATGTGTTCTCTAGTGCCTCGTCAGTTAATAACGCGTCAACAATTGAAGCCAGGACTCGTAATTAAGTGTGCACAACAGTGAACATTGGGACTGGCAGACGCGAATTTCGGCAGACTTCAGTATTCAATACGCTCAGCTAAGTATATAATTTGGGGCGATGCATCATTCGAGATTGTATATTTGGGAGTAGTCTGTCGTTAGGAGGAGAAATTACCAAAATTACAAAGTTAGTACATTTTCACGAAATCTCAGTTTCATGAATATCTGAATAGAATTTGTAGCCTAGTCAATCGCTACTTTACATTCCTTTGATTACAGCGTGTATTTGAGGTGCCAGCAAGATTCTCATCAGTTGTGTTATTTACCTCAAGTTCTTTCTCTATTGGGATTCCGTGACCACGAGGACGAATGATGAACTGGCGTTAGAAATCGTCTTACAGCTAAGACACATTTTTTCGTACAAATTTATTCAACTTGATTATTGATTCTATATAATTCACCTAGAATTTTCTATTGAATAATTATTGCCAGATTTGGTACTTAATGTTTATGCTCTAACTGTGCTCAGTATTTATGCTCAGTGATTAATGATCTTTAATATTCCTGATTTGAGTTATTATATATTTGAATATATTGTAGTTAGATTTACCATGTTATTAACCCAACAATGAACTAGTGACGAACCACACTGGTTCCTAGATATATATGAACTTCTAGAAATAATCCCCCAATGTTGATATGTGAGGCTTGGCTTTAATTAATAATTACAGTCTTCATTTATTTCAAGTGATTATTCATTAAATGAGTTTCCATAGACACTGGTTCTCTAGTGTCATTCAATTGATCACTTTTATTTGTTTTCCCTCTTTTCTCAAAAGAGGGTGGTCCTTCGAGTTATTTCAATACAATAATTAAATAATTTAATTTCTGAGTTCAAGCCCCAGATACCCAACACTCCCCACCTCCAGTGATCATCAGAATTCATGTGATCTCCTGCAAGTGTCACATAACAGTGGAGAGATCTGGGAATATCTTGCTAGTGTTCAAGGCAGTTTTCCACTAGAAATTCGCGGGAATTTCGAACAATAGTGATGGACAATTGAGTTTTGCTGTATTTGCCGCTATTTTGTGCAAGCACTCTGCTTTGCCCCTGAGGGCGAAGCAGAGTGCTTGCACAAAAGCAACCTAGTGAGGGGTGGGTATTAGCTGTACCGAGCCATGTCGTGCTCAACACAGCTCATCTCAGGCTACTTTAGCCAAGCTGCGTCAACTTGGGAGGTAGCCACGGCCGATCTACGAAACTACAGTGCTGCAGCTTCATTGTGTATGCATGGTAGTATGATGGAATGGGCAGGCCAGTGTAATTGAGAACGTACCCCTGTCGATTTTGGTGATTTATATCTCTAAGCCTGATTTCGAGTTCAGGTGATCCACCCGCATTGTCTCTATAGCACCTGATAGAAGATTGAAGCGCGGAGCACATGAGATTTCACTCCTATTTAACGTCGTTTCAGTCAAGGAGGGGATGAACTGAGCATAATGTGCGTACGTGTGTGTGAGTGTTTGGACACAGGAGACACATTCAGCTGTGTATTTAAGTAGGACTGGACTCCATACTGATGGGGTTTGTGTTGATTACATTTCTAGGTGAATTGTGTCATGTTATGTCATGCTCACATGTGTAGTCCTTTGCCGGAGATCCCGTTCCGGTCATTAGGTTATGGTAGTGGTAAAGTGTTGTAACACCGTGGTTTTCCTGGCATAGGATATTGTGGAGTGTTACCAGTGTGTGTGTGTTTATATACAGGTGTTGTGTTTCCCTGGGTTGTGACAAGAGTAATTTATATATATATATACGTGACTGACATGCTTAACGTAACTTGGTGGATTTGTGGCGAAGAGCGAGTAACGCCGTGGTTGTGTGTGACCGCTCTGTTGAGTAACGTAAATTCCTGGGAGTAATTATCGATCAGTGGGATCGCTAATCACTTGCCCAAGTTGATTAGGAGAGTGTTATTTCCTTAGTGTTCCACATTAGCGTTTACTAACAGAGAGCTACATGTGAGGTCAGTGGGTATGATACATAATCATAGTGCCACGAAGCCGAGTGTGTTATTAGTGTGTTTCATTAATTGTCATGGCAAGTAAGTTGCAATGCTTAGGCCGTGTTCTAATTAATTGGTTTAGATCACCGTGTGTGTTATTGCTGTTGTTTCAGCAAATTGTTGGGCCGTGTTCTAATTGTTTTAGATCACCGAATGTTGATTTTTTGTGTTGTGGGTGAACTCGTCAGTGGGCCGAGTACTTGGTGTTATATACAGAGTACCGAGTACTCTATATTTGGTTGTCATCGAAGTCCAGTATTCAGTGAGTGTTGATTGAGAGGGTATTTAACGTAACATCACAAACGGAACACCCATTGCTTATAGAGGAATTGTTCACAAAATAATTTGAGTTAACATAAAATACGTTTGGGTTAATTAATTTCCAATAAACAGTTGCTTTGGTCGGTCAAGAGATTTGGGGCCAAAAACAGCCACTTCAGGTGAAGTGGGAATTGTGCTCTAGCTGCTGTGAGGTGCAGACGTGTCGCCTGGCCTCTCCGGTAGTGTTTGCCGCTTTCATCGGCAGGGTGTGTGGGTGTCTCTACTCTCCCTGCTGTTCCTGGCTGGTGTGGACGTGGCACTTTTGAAATGAGCTGCCAACTTCCCCCTGTTATGAGGGTCAACTCCGTGAGTTTGGAGTTTACTGGTTGTGCGGGATACCCTGTCGTGGGGATGGTCATGTGTGTCATGCTCCGTATGCCGGTCATGGTCCTAGAAATCTACGGTGTTGAGCTGGTAACTGCTCGCCGTGCGGTTATCAAGTTTGTGGGGGAAGCGGCGTACTGTGACTTTCTCCGGCGGTACTAAGGACGTACCTTGCAGCTGTAGGATGGCACCGGACCTGTGTCTATTTCGGATCGTAGCGGTGCCATGGCATATGTGAGTGTCCATGGGGTCCCTATGGAGTTTCCCAAGACCTTCCTCCGGCGTTTCTTCCAGCGGTTTGGCGCTGTCATCAGTGTGCGGTTGCACACGCTGTCTTCTGGCAAGTATATGGGGTGTGAAGACCAACATTCATACCCTAGGAATGCGCCTGAGGTCGGACATTCCATCCTCTGTCCGGCTTTTAGGGCACTACGTACGGGTGTACGTAGTACCCTAAAAGCCGGACGTGTTTTTGTTGTGGCCTGTCGGGTCATCAGGCTGCCGGGTGCACTGAGGCTGCGGCTGCTCCCATGAACATATTCAAGGAAGAGGATTTCCCACCGCTCCCTCTGGAGGAGGACTCCGGGGGTGAGGAGGTGAGTGTCTCGTTGGATGCTGTGGCTCTCCCTGCTTCGCCTGTGCTTCCTTCGGTTGTTGAGGACCCTCCACTGGGTGTTGCCGTTCCGTCGGATGTTCTTCCTGATCCCGTCGCTGTCCCCGCTGCTCCCGATGGCCTTATGTGCAATCTCTGTGCGTCGTCGGCGCTCTCCTCTTCGTTGTCCTCTGCTCCTGCGCCTGGCACTGCTCCTGGCCCTGCGCCCTCGCCTTGTGTTCCGTCTGTGATGGGTGCTGGGCTGGCGGTGCCGCCTCCTGCTGTGTGCGGTCCGGTTCCACCTGTGGTTGAAGCTGCTGCTGTTCTGCGTCGGGCAGCAGAACAGCCCAGCACCCAGCACCCGTCTGTGATGGGTGCTGGGCTGGCGGTGCCGCCTCCTGCTGTGTGCGGTCCGGTTCCACCTGTGGTTGAAGCTGCTGCTGTTCTGTGTCGGTTCGTCCGGCTGGTGGTGCCCGTGTTTCTGGGTCCGCATCCGGCTCGGACGATGTCCGGCCGGAGCCCAAACGTTCCCGGCTTTCGTATTCTGCCTGGGTTGATGTTGGTGACTTCAGTGACTGGGGGTCTTTTGGTGTTGACGTGGATCCGGATGCATCGATGTCTACACAGTTAGTGATGGCAGAGGTCCATGTGCCTGCTGGTGCTGGTGCCAGTGTCTCGGACGTGCCTTCTGTTCTTTCTCCACCAGGGGACTCTGCGCAGGGGGGGGTGGGTGGTAGCATCCGCTGCCAGGGATGGTATGGATAATGGTGCTGGGCCTAGGCAGGTGGGGACTTTACGGAAGAATGCGCGCCGTCCGGGTTCCCTGCCGTTGTCTGGTGGTGTGCCCATGGCCGCGGGTGCATCTGTGGTGGTGCCCTCTGTCAAGTTCGCTCCTGTGAGGGTGCACGTTGGGGCCCTGGAGGACGTGTTGCCGGCGTCTGTGATGCCACCGGGTCACTGGACTACGATTGCCGAGTTACTGCTGTCTGATGAACCGGAGAACTTTCATGGTGGGCAGGTTCCCTACGTGTGGGGACGCATGGCGGCTGCTCGCCTCGCCAGTAATACCATCTGGGTCCCCTGTTTGCAGGTGTTTGTTGCCAGGGTTCTGGATGTTATGGCTTCCCCGGTGGATGGCCGAGACCCTTGGCGGTAGTTGCTCTGGGAAGCGTTCCATGTGCTGTTCCCGCGGGCCCGGTCCCCGGGCAATTATGTCCACTGATGTCCTGTTTATTTGCTTTATGTAGTGCCGTGTGCCCCTCTGGCTGTTTGTTTGCCCTATTTTGTTATGTGCTCGTGCCTCTCACTTTGTTTGTTGCGAGGCCGGTGGTTTGGTGTGCGTGTTCTTATTCATGTGTTTGTTTTGTGTTGTTACTATGCCCTGTGTGTTATATTTATGCCTTACATGTTGTATTGTCTTTTCTTTTGTTTTTTATTTATGGCTTGTTGAATGTTTTGATTATTTTGTGTTATATTTCATGTTGTACTTCATGATGTGCTTTGTTGTCGGTCCTTCCGGCCGGTGCTTCTGTTTATTTGTTTCATATGTTACTCTGTTTTGTTTTCTTGTCCTTATTTGCTTGAAATGTTTGCTTGTTTATATTGTTTTCTATTTTGTGTTATGTTCTTGTCTTGATGTATGCTGCGTTTCTCTTGCATTTATCTAGTTTTGCTTATTGTTGTACTGTTGGTCCTTGTGGCCGTTTTTTTTCTTTGTTCTTATGTTTCCTATGTTGTTTTATTGTATTTATTGTATTTAACTTGCATGCTTGCATGTAAAAATAAAAATAAAAAAACTTCAGGTGAAGTCAGATGGTGGTGTAGGAATTCAGGTAAGGCTGAAGGCTTGTATTAAGTAACGGTCTGTTGCAAATTATCTGTCAGTTGGACAAGTAATTAAGGGTTCACGGAAGTCAAAGTAGTTATTTCCGATCAGGGTTTGATTGACTCACACAAGGGCTACATTGTTCATTAACGCAACGTCTGTTATTAATATCTGTCAGCTGAACAGATAAATTGAGTGACTCTTGGGAGAGTAAAGTCATTGTTAAGTAACGTAGACGTGGGGATTAGTTATCAGTCCATTGGATTGTTAACTGGTCACCTGAGTTAATCGGGATAAGATGTGCCACACAGAGAAATCATTTCTTTGATGTAACTGTTGAGCCAGTGTTGAGTGTAACGTATTCGTGTACAATTAATTGTTGATTCGAGGAATAGAAATTAATAAATTGTGTTGTTAATTTGAACGCTGTCTTCCATTACTCCCCACACATTAATAATTTATCTTTGCTCTGCCACGTTCCCTGAAATTATTGCTATTAATTTGAGACTGCTTCATGAGACTTGGCTAGATTCATAGCACCTCACATCTACAAATTTGATGTGAGGACCGCTGATCTACTCATCAGATTCACTCCGGCGATTAGCGAAGGTCGACGGCCAAGTGTAAGGGATTTCAAACTTTTGAGGTCTTGGCGTTTGCTCGCGCCTTCATAATTTTTCTATGGTCTCTAGAGTGGGGAAGGAGCTGCTTGTAACATTTAACGTGTTAGCTAAGCAGTCCCTTCCTCAGGAGGTCCATCTAGACTTTTAGTTGAAAGTTGGCGGATGTACTAGAATTGTTATGAAAAATCTCATAATCTTACTGACCTAACAAATTCACAAAGCTGTAGCATTTAACATGATGATAAATATCATGGTGAAATATTCATATATGGAACTAATAGAACAAGAACTGGGCAATGTGATGTTTTAGTGGCCAGAATACGCCTGGGATATAAACGTATCTGGCAGCTTTATCAAAACCCAAACGTCGAATGCACACTGTGTCAAGTTTGTGAAAGAGAAAACATGTACTTCAACACATTACTGTACTCCAATATAATATTCAAAGCAACATTTGAATATTATATTGCAGAAAGTTCCATAGTGATTGATATTCGTCCTCCTGGGCTGAGATATGTTGAACTCTGGATATACTATCTGAATCTTGGAACACTTGATAATATACTGAATTTGTACCCAAGATTGACTATGCAATGTATCAGTTATAAAATGTATGTGTTGTACTCATAACCTTAGTTTGTGAAAGCCTCTTAATCACTTTCAGTGGTTAAGTGATTATTAACACACTAGTTCCTATATCAGCTATCTTAACCTGTCAGAGTAGGAGAGATATAAATGTATATGTGCATATATACATATATGTATGAGTATACAGGATATGTGTAACCTTGTATGAATGCATTTATAACCTCGTCATGAAACATTTATACTAGCTCTATCAAGCCACAGTAACCTATCGCTGTCTCCCAGTCCTCCCCATCTTTCCCCTCTCCCCAGCCCCCTCGTCCTCCCAACCATTCCTCACTCCCCTGTCCCCTCGTCCTCCCAACCATTCTCCACTACCCTTTCCCCTCATCCTCCCCCACCTGTTCCCACCTCTCCCGTCTTTTAAATTATGAAGGCGCAAGCAAACGCCAAGACCTCAAAAGTTTGAAATCCCTTACACTTGGCTACGATCTTCATTGCCCTGATTTCCACGTCAGAGGTACGCAGCGATATATAAGAGAGGAAGTCCAATATAACAGCCCTGAAATTTTTTTAGAGGCAGCCAGAAACAGAGGGAGAAACGGACAGGCAGAAACGTGGCAGGAGTACGGATGGAGAGGGGGAAATGCCCAAGACTGGACTCCGGTTCGTCATCAAGCCCATACATACTACACCCCCCAACTGCACAGAGACTACCACACTCCCCAGTATCACTTCCAAAACTGGACAAACCATTGCCACAACAACACACCCTGGGTCAGGGTAAAGAGGAGGGAGAACTACCAAAACCTTCCAGAAGTGACAGACAATATGGACAATCAATCATATTTGCAAACATTCAATGTTTAAAGCCAAAGTCAAGAAATAAAGTTAAGTTCATAAATGGCCTCCAATTAGAATCAAACTCAATATTTGGGGCATTCACGGAAACTCATACAAAAGATTACATGGATGGTGAAATCTGGATTCCAAATTATAATTTATATTAATGTGATAGAAAAACTAGGTCAAATGGAGGAGTAGGTCTGTATATTAAAGAGGACCTGGCATGCACAGAACTACTAAACTCAACTAATGAGGTGCTAGAGATACTTGGAATTAAGGTAGAGAAACTAAATCTAGTTATTATTCTAATATATAAACCGCCAGATACAACGGTTGAGGAATTCACAGAGCAGATGCTCAAAATAGAGAACATACTTGATAACCTAGCAAACCCAACTCCAGATATTTTCTTCCTTGGATATTTTAATTTACCGAGTCTAAGATGGAGAATGGCAAACAGAAATATCATAGCAGGGAATGACCCGGGAAATAACCAACCACAGGTCAGAGAACTTTTGAGATTCTGTGACAAATTCTCGCTCAATCAACAGATTACAGAATCTAGTAGGAACGAAAACACACTAGACTTGTTATTCACAAACAATGCTGAACTAATCAGAGACATTACAATCTCTGATACTTCATACTCAGACCATAAGCGCATTGAAGTGCGAACTAGCATTAATAACGGTAGTAGGTCTAAGAGACCCAACAAGCGAGAAGGAATATTCAATCAATTCAATTTCGACAATAAGAGGATCGACTGGGAAAAAATAAATGTAGACCTTGCAACCATTCAATGGGAGACGGTCTTAAGCGACAAAACTCCCACATAGGGAATTGCTCAATTGACAGCTGAAGCTTACAAGGTCTGCTTGAAGCACGTGCCTGTGAGGAGAGGCAGAAAGAGGACCACACTAGAAAGAGAATGCAGATGACTGTACAGGAGAAGGAAAAAAATAACAGAAATGCTTCGGCAGACACAACTATCACAAGCAAGGAAAATAAGCCAAAGCAGGGAGATCGAAGAAATAGAACAAACGTTGAAGCGATCATATGAGTCTGAGGAAATGGAATTGGAACAGAAAGCTATACAGAGATAAAGAAAAATCCGAAATATTTTCTCACATACGCAAAATCAAAATCCAAAACCTCGACCAGTATTGGACCGTTAATTACAAATGAAGTTACGTACACAGAGGACGACAAAGAGATTAGTGAAATTCTAAGAAGCCAGTATAAGGCTATGTTTAGCACACCAATAAACAACATGAAAGTTGATGACCCATACAGCTTCTTTATGAATGACATTCAAGCTGCAGATAATATAACGGATATTACCACAAACTCTGAAGACTTTGAAAGAGAAATTGACAATATGCCTATGCACTCAGCTCCTGGGCCTGACTCATGGAATTCAATATTCCTAAAGAAATGTAAAGTACCAGTAGCGAGAGCACTCAGCGTAATATGGAGAAAGAGCCTGGATACATGGGAGATACCAGCAGCACTTAAATTTGCAGATATAGCTCCGTTGCACAAGGGGGGAGTAAAGCCTTGGCAAAAAATCATAGGCCAGTTGCACTAACATCACACATAATAAAAGTGTTTGAAAGAGTGATTAGGAATCAAATTTCTAGTTTTATGGAAAACAATGAATAGCACAACCCAGGACAACATGGATTTAGAGCGGGAAGATCCTGTCTGTCACAGTTACTCAACCACTATGACAAAATCACAGAAGCCCTAGAAGAAAAGCAAAATGCAGGTGTTGTATACACAGATTTTGCAAAGGCGTTCGACAAATGTGGCCATGGGGTGATAGCTCACAAAATGAGGTCAATGGGAATAACTGGAAAAGTAGGACGCTGGATACTCAATTTCGTGTCGAACAGAACACAAAGAGTAACAGTCAATCAAATAAAATCGAGTCCAAGCGATGTTAAAAGCTCTGTACCTCAAGGTACAGTCTTTGCACAGGTAATGTTCCTTATTCTCATATCAGATATAGACAAAAAACACGTCACAGCTTCGTGTCGTCCTTTGCAGATGACACAAAAATCAGCATGAAAATTACCTCTTCTGAAGACATTGAAAAACTACAAGCAGATGTCAACAAAGTTTTCGATTGGGCAGCAGAAAATAATATGATGTTTAACAGTGATAAATTGCAGGTAATCAGGTACGGCAAAAATGAGGATCTGAAACACAATACAGGGTACAAAACACAATCGAATCTTCCCATAGTAGAAAAACAGCATGTCAAGGATTTGGGAATAATGATGTCCGACGATCTAACGTTTAGGGAGCATAACCAAGCAAATATTGCGTCAGCCAGAAAAATGATCGG
Source organism: Procambarus virginalis (assembly GCA_020271785.1). Lineage (NCBI taxonomy): Eukaryota > Metazoa > Arthropoda > Malacostraca > Decapoda > Cambaridae > Procambarus > Procambarus virginalis. The sequence goes on from WNGS01169177.1 coordinate 137,511, forward strand.
ATGGATTACGAGAACTTTCAAATCCAGGGATCCCATCACAATGGTTGTACTCTTCAAGTCACTTGTGTTGTCCCGTCTCGAGTACTGCTCAGTACTCACTTCCCCCTTCAGAGCAGGAGAGATTGCTGAAATAGAGGGAATACAGAGAACATATACGGCACGCATAGACGAGATAAAACACCTAAATTATTGGGATCGTCTCAAAGCTCTCCAAATGTACTCTCTAGAAAGGAGACGAGAGAGATACCAAATAATATACACATGAAAAATACTGGAGGGCCAGGTCCCAAATCTACACAGTAAAATAACAACGTACTGGAGTGAACGATATGGAAGAAATGCAAGATTGACCAGTGAAGAGCAGAGGTGCCATAGGCACAATCAGAGAACACTGTATAAACATCAGAGGTCCACGTTGTTCAACGTCCTCCCAGCGACTATAAGAAATATTGCCGGAACAACCGTGGACATCTTCAAGAGAAAACTGGACTGTTTTCTAAGAGAAGTTCCGGATCAGCGGGCTGTGGTGGGTATGTGGCCCTGCGGGCCGCTCCAAGCAACAGCCTGGTGGACCAAACTCTCACAAGTCGAGCCTGGCCTCGGGCCGGGCTTGGGGAGTAGAAGAACTCCCAGAACCCCATCAAGCAGGTATCAAGCAGGTATCACAATTCCCTTCCCCCCCCGCACCCCCAATCCCTTTGTCCTCACCATCCACCACTCCAGTGTCCCGCTCGTCCTCATAACCGATTCCCGACTCACACTCCAACATCCCCTCGTCTTCCCATCCATCACCCCCCCCACCCCTCTCGTCCCCACTTGTGCCAATGCATTCCCAAATGATCTGATGTATCCATCAATAAATTGGGGACAATCAAATGATCTGATGTTCCCATCACATGTTATATAAGAACAACTGTTAAAACGGAAATGAAAAGATAGAAAATATAAAAAAATTACTATATTCACAAAATGAACAGTAGGGTAAACAACACACGCTGAATTTCCAATGCAATGTGCACACAAAATAATTATTCAAAATGAAATATATCATAAATCTATGAAAATTCAATTTGTGCATGTAATCAGAAAATTGAAATTGGAATGCAACAATTTTAGACTAGGTGTGTTGCTATTTTGTGCAACTAGATGGCCTGTTTTTCAAAAGACGCATGTTTTTACCATGTCACAAGTGTAGCATTCTATAATATGGTATATAAAGAACACGTGCGAATTGGGAATGGAA
>WNGS01169177.1:167097-211532 GCA_020271785.1 Procambarus virginalis
CTGTGAAAACACTATATATCTCGGGATTTCAGTGATACAGGAACTAAACACAGTCAGATAACTCATAAAGTGCATCTCAACTTATTAAACAATATACCATAGTGATTGACATCCGACTTTTGTGCTTTAAGGAAATAACAAGTGATTTTGGTGGAGTCCACTCGTGGTGCCAGAACCCAGCCCTTAGGCCCACATCCTGTGTGGCCACCGTGTGTGTGTGTGCTTACTAGCAAATTGGTTTCCAACAAGTGTAATAGGGGAATGTGGATCGAGAAATTAGTAATAGAGAAAGTGAATACTATTGCAAGTCGGGAATAAAGCAGAAAATCCCTTATTGTAATACAAGCGAATTAATATATCAGTGTTATAACCCAAGTAACTGGCAACTGAGGGCCTCCAGCCGCGGCCTGGGACAACAAGTGTCAACGGTACAGCCTCTGGGACCCTCCCTCACCCTCGACCGTGTGATAAGTACTGACCATACTGTAGAACAAATAAACATATACTATTACAAACATACGGTATACATATAATATTATAAATATATAGATATATACAACAAAACAAGGCAAAATGGGAGTAAATAAACAAATTTGTGGCCACTGTAACATCTCCTTAAAGTCGAAGGCAACGGGAATTGAATGTTATATCTGTAAGAATAGATTTCATTCGGCTTGTGCAGGAGTGAGTAACACTGCGGCACTGAGAGCTGGCCACTTGCTCTGGGTGTGTAAACATGACCAGCCAGCTTGGAATATCCTAAAAAACCTTCTAGATAACATGACGCATGAACGGAAAACATCGTTCATTGGAAGCCTACCAGCCATCCAGAGGAGTGGGAAAGGAACAACAATTGTAATATACCAGGGGCGGAGGCTATAGTCAGGGATGAAACTGAGGCTGAAACTCAGGAAGTTGTAAACTCTGACTCAGTAGGCCCGGATGTGGATGACAGTAAACTAGAAAGTGTAACAGACAGCACTGACAGCTCGGTAGGTACAGACACTACAACGGTTCCCGATAGAGAAAGTCAGAACAGAAGGACAGACTTATGCAAATTTTATGCAAAGGGCATATGCAGACATAGATATGCTGGTAATAAGAAAGGATTAGAATGCAGTTATCAACATCCCAAAAAATGTTTAAATATGCTTAGGAAAGGTGAGTGTCGATTTGGATCAATATGTAGGTTTTTCCATCCTGAGATGTGCCAAACCTCACTGGAGGACAGAAAATGCTATGACCTCAGCTGCCCATACTTTCACGTGAAAGGCACGGAACGCTACATAAAGAGTGGCAAGCAGGATAATGAATTTGGAGGAAATTCGATAAATTTTTTATACCAGACCGAAAGAGAATTCAAAAGGAGGAGCATGGAGAATGTATGGAACTGGATGCCAGACCCACTTGCATACCAGAATTACAGATACAACTACACACCGAAAGGGAACCACAACTACAACAGGCAACTGCCCTACAACAATCAGCACTGGTCAGAACAAACTCAATATGTCCACGCATAATGGGCTTGCCGAAAAGTCTCCCAGTCAAACTATCACTAATAGAGTAACCTCATTCATCTTTGCCAACATACAAGGACTGAAAACAAGAACAACAATAAAGTACAGTTCATAAATGGCCTCCTCACGGAGTCAAATGCAGTATTTGGAGCTTTCACAGAAACCCATGCAGGGGAATTCTTGGACAGTGAGATCTGGATTCCAGGATATAACCTATACAGGTGTGATAGGAAAATTAGGTCACATGGAGGAGTGGGTCTGTATATTAGGGAAGACCTTGTGTGCTCGGAGCTCCTAAACGTTACAAATGAGGTGATAGAGGTACTGGGATTAAAAAGAGAAAATAAATTTAGTGATTATTCTAATATACAAACCGCCAGATGCAACGGCTGAGGAATTCACAGAACAGATAAACAAAATAGAGAATAGCCTTGATAATTTGGAGAACCCAATACCTGATATTATCTTCTTAGGTGACTTCAACTTGCCTAGTCTCAGGTGGAGAATAGCAAACAATAATATTATACCAGGGAATCTATCAGGACCTAACCAACCACAGATTAGAGAACTACTTAGATTCTGTGACAAATTTTCACTCACTCAGCAGATATCGGAGCCAACGAGAAATGAAAATATTCTAGATCTGGTCTTTACGAACAATGAAGACATTATCAGAGACATTACGATATCAGATACCACATATTCAGATCACAAGCTCATTGAAGTGCAAACTACCATCAATACTCAGAATAGACCTAAAACGTTGATAAAGCGAGAGGGGCTATTCAGTAAATTCAATTTTAATAATAAAAGGATAGACTGGGAGATAATAAACAGGGAACTTAAAAACATTCCATGGGAAACTGTTTTAAGTAATAAAAGTCCTACAGAAGGAATAGAAAAACTGACTTCGGAAGCGTATCAAGTCTGTCTGAAACATGTTCCTTTGAGGAAAGCCAGAAAGAGATCCAACGTAGAAAGAGAACGCAGAAGACACTATAAACGCAGGAAAAGAATAACGGAACTGCTTATGCAGACACGAATTTCCCGTCAAAGAAGGAATAATTTAAATAGGGAGATTGAAGAAATCGAGCGGAAATTGAAACACTCATATGAAACTGAAGAAAGGCAGTTAGAACAGAAAGCAATTCAGGAAATAAAGAAAAATCCAAAATACTTCTTCACATATGCGAAATCAAAAGCAAAAACTACTGCCAGTATTGGACCTATTCGTACAAGTGAAGGTTCATACACGGAGGATGACAAAGAAATTAGTGAAATCCTAAAAAGCAGTATGAGGACATGTTTAGCACTCCAATAAACAACATGAAAGTAGAAGATCCAGACAATTTCTTTATGCGGGATATCCAAACCCCTGTAAATATAACTGATATCAACACGAGCGCACTAAATTTTGAAAGAGAAATTGAAAACATGCCCATGCACTCGGCCCCAGGTCCAGACTCATGGAATTCAATATTTATAAAGAAATGCAAAGTGCCGGTAGCACAGGCACTCAGTATAGTGTGGAGGAAGAGCTTGGACACGGGGGAGATACCAGATGCACTTAAAGTAGCAGACATAGCCCCTCTACACAAGGGAGGGAGCAAAGCATTGGCAAAGAATTATAGACCAGTTGCACTAACATCGCACATAATAAAAGTATTTGAGAGAGTGATTAGGAGTCAGGTCACCAATTTCATGGAGACCAATGACCTTCACAACCCAGGCCAACATGGATTTCGAGCGGGAAGATCGTGCCTCTCACAGCTACTTGAGCACTACGATAAAGTCACTGAGGCATTAGAAGAAAAACAGAATGCTGATGTGATATACACGGACTTCGCAAAGGCTTTCGATAAATGTGACCATGGCGTGATAGCACACAAAATGAAGTCAATGGGAATAACCGGTAAAGTAGGACGCTGGATACTCAGTTTTCTGTCAAACAGGACTCAGCGAGTAACGGTCAACCATATAAAATCTAGTCCAAGTGCAGTTAAAAGCTCTGTACCTCAGGGTACAGTCCTTGCACCGCTGCTTTTCCTTATTCTCATATCAGATATAGACAAAAATACAAGTCACAGCTTCGTATCATCCTTTGCAGACGACACAAAAATCAGTATGAAAATTACCTCGGCTGAAGACATTGAAAAACTTCAAGCTGATATTAATAAAGTTTTCGACTGGGCATCAGAAAATAATATGATGTTTAACAGTGACAAATTCCAGGTACTCAGGTACGGTAAAAATGAGGACCTTAAACATAATACAGGTACAAAACACAATCAAATGTGCCCATAGTAGGAAAACAACATGTAAAGGATTTGGGAATAATGATGTCTGACGACCTAACGTTTAGGGAGCATAACCAAGCAAATATTGCGACAGCCAGAAAAATGATAGGATGGATTACGAGAACTTTCAAATCCAGGGATCCCATCACAATGCTTGTACTCTTCAAGTCACTTGTGCTGTCCCGTCTTGAGTACTGTTCAGTACTCACTTCCCCCTTCAGAGCAGGAGAGATTGCTGAAATAGAGGGAATACAGAGAACATATACGGCACGCATAGACGCGATAAAGCACCTAAATTATTGGGATCGTCTCAAAGCTCTCCAAATGTACTCACTAGAAAGAACGAGAGAGATATCAAATAATATACACCTGGAAGATACTGGAGGGCCAGGTCCCAAATCTACACAGTAAAATAACAACGTACTGGAGTGAACGATATGGAAGAAAATGCAGAATAGAACCAGTGAAGAGCAGGGTGCCATAGGCACAATCAGAGAACACTGTATAAACATCAGAGGTCCGCGGTTGTTCAACGTCCTCCCAGCAAGCATAAGAAATATTGCCGGAACAACCGTGGACATCTTCAAGAGGAAACTAGATTTATTCCTCCAAGGAGTTCCGGACCAGCCGGGCTGTGGTGGGTATGTGGGCCTGCGGGCCGCTCCAAGCAACAGCCTAGTGGACCAAACTCTCACAAGTCAAGCCTGGCCTCGGGCCGGGCTTGGGGAGTAGAAGAACTCCCAGAACCCCATCAACCAGGTATCAACCAGGTATCAACCAGGTCGCTCGTGACGCAACCACAAGTTGGGTGTCGGGCGACAGCTTCATTCACAGGGTGGTAATGGTGAGTGTTAAACCCTCAGGGAGACACTCATGGTAGGGCGGCACGGCGTTGGCGGGTAAAACACCAAGTCTACAAAATAGTCGAAAATATAGTTCTTTCCCTCCGAGAAATTTACATCAACAATGGGAAATCAATGCAATTCACTCTGACCCTTCACTCGGGGCATTGGGCACACGGATGCTCACGATAACCACAGATTGTAAATACTAGGCAATCACGTTGCTTCTGCAGTGATCGCATTGCGGGCACTTTTCTCTCGTCTTAAATCACTAGTATCTAAGATAAATATCAACTAACGCAAACGGGATTTTGCAGCGAAATGCGCTAGATGAAATTAGACGGATGATGAGATATCAATTAACGTCGCGTAAGGCGGAAAGTCTAGTTGGCAGCTTAGAAATTCACGTCTTGACAGACAGGCGACTATTGCAGAACTGAGGAGTGCGGCGTAGTGTAGGGGGCTCCACGGCTCCCTCCCGTGGAGCCCCTCCACACTCCTAGATATATGAACCTAGCCAATCAGGCACCAGGCACTGAGGAGAAGAGAGGCCTAGTTACACAAGAAACGGTTGCTCTAGCTGGCTCCTTCCTGACTGTGATATTCGAAAGTAAAACTTGACTCTGATTTTGGATTTAACTCTTTGGAGTTACTAGTTGTAAATTTTCTCCTTGCTGTAATTGCTAAATGTTTAGGCAAATGACGGCCCTCCTGATAGCAATAGCTTCTTGTTGACATGAGCTACCCAATGATATCCAGCAAGGCATAGCTGAGTCTTGTTAGTTAGGCATAGCCTGAGTGAAATGAGTGTGTGCACAGAACTCTACTTAGTGCACACACTCAATTTAGGCCAAAGGATTGGCAGATGCAGTTTAATGCTGATAAATGTAAAGTTTTGAGGCTAGGTAACGATGATAGAGTTACAAGATACGAGCTAGATGGTGTTGAGATTGCGAAGTCTGATTGCGAAAGGGATCTGGGAGTTATGATTAGTAAGAATTTAAAACAAAAGGATCAATGCATGAATGTTCGTAATAAGGCAAATCGGACACGCGGATTTATTAATCGCAGCGTTAGTAACAAGACACCTGATGTGGTTCTCAAGCTATATCTTGCTCTAGTTAGGCCCCATTTAGTTTATGTAGTTCAGTTTTGGTCGCCATATTATAGAATGGATATAAATTCACTTGAACGTGTCCAGCGTAGGATGACTAAGTTAATTCCCCAAATTAGAAATCTTTCATATGAAGAAAGATTAACTAAGCTTAAGTTGCATTCACTGGAAAGGCGAAGAGTTAGGGGTGACATAATAGAGGTTTACAAGTGGATGAATGGACATAACAAAGGGGATATTAATAGGGTATTAAAAGTATCAACACAAGACAGAGCACGAAACAATGGGTATAAATTAGATAAGTTTACATTTAGGAAAGACTTGGGTAAATACTGGTTCAGTAACAGGGTTGTTGATTTGTGGAACCAATTGTCGCGTATCATTGTGGAGGTGGGGTACCTCGATTGTTTCAAGCTTGGGTTGGACAGGTATATGAGCGGGATTGGGTAGTTATAAATAGGAGCTGCCTCGTATGGGCCATTAGGCCTTCTGCAGTTGCCTTTGTTCCTATGTTCTTACTAGTCAGCGTGACGGACAGCCCGCCTGCTTTCATACCTCTCACTGTATTTCCCACTTCTAAACTTCCCTTCACCTATGCCTCTCCTTTCACTTTACCCCCCCCCCCCCAAAAAAAAAAACACTCAGTTCACTCGTGAGTGTCAACTGTCGCTATGCACTCACTGTACACACATTAAGACAGCTGGCAAAACATATTCCCTCAACACGAAAGAACTCGATAAGCACCTCAAAAGGATACCTGATCAACCAGGCTGTGGTTCAGACGTCAGGCTGCGAGCACCCTCATCCAAGAGCCTCGTTAATCAGTTCATCAACAAGGAGGCCTGGTCAGAGACTAGGCCGCGGGGACCTTGACCCCCGTAATCACTGCAAGGCAACCACAAGGTAGGTACTGACAAAGCTCCAAGCACTGACTATCTCAGGTTCCAACTTACAGATAATTAGGGATAATCAAAAAACAAAGAGATTCTCAAGGGTAGTCCTCAATGGAGCACAAGCTGAAAGCATACTCAAGAATGTCAGTGTACCACAAGACAATGCATGGCACCTTGTTGGAGAATGCCATTTTCAACGATCAAATATTCCTGTTTCATATAGCTCTTGTCAATGCTTATGACTGCCCTCAAAACTTTTACAGATACAGGAGTGAAATGCGAACTGCTACGATGCTCATTAATTTCAACTTAAAGCAATTTCTTTCTGTAGAAGTTGATGGCAGGGTATATTTGCCATAAGAGAAAACACGTAACTAGACAGAACGACGCTAAACCGAGGAGAGACATATGAATAGGTGGAAAAAGTCTGGGGGCTCGGTTACGATGGTGCCATCTTGGGTATGGTTTCAAGCATGGGTTGGACATATATATGAGTGGGATTGCGTGGTTATCAATAGGAGCTGCCTCGTATGGGCCAATAGGCCTTCTGCAGTTGCCTTTGTTCTTATGTTCTTATGTTCTTATGTATGAAGTTTGACTGTTAATAGATCAAGAAGATCCACTTGTTGGAGCTAGCAAGCACTGCCGCTGTAGGAAAACTTTCCAAACCACTTAGAAATTCCTTAATACAACATACAGTAATAAACCACACCTGTTGTTGCATTAATTAAAATATAAGAACATAAGAACAAAGGTAACTGCAGAAGGCCTATTGGCCCATACGAGTCAGCTCCTATTTATAACCACCCAATCCCACTCATATACATGTCCAACCCTCGCTTGAAACAATCGAGGGATCCCACCTCCACCACGTTACGCGGTAATTGGTTCCACAAATCAACAACCCTGTTACCGAACCAGTACTTACCCAAGTCTTTCCTAAATCTAAACTTATCCAATTTATACCGATTGTTTCGTGTTCTGGCTTGTGTTGATACTTTTAACACCCCATTAATATCCCCTTTGTTATGTCCATTCATCCACTTGAAAACTTCTATCATGTCACCCCTAACTCTTCGCCTTTCCAGTGAATGCACTTTAAGCTTTATTAATCTTTCTTCATATGAAAGATTTCTAATTTGGGGAAATAACTTTGTCATCCTACGCTGGACACGTTCAAGTGAATTTATATCCATTCTATAGTACGGAGACCAAAGCTGAACTGCATATTCTAAATGGGGCCTAACCAGAGCAAGATATAGCTGAAGAACCACACCAGGTGTCTTGTTACTAACGCTTCGATTAATAAATCCGAATGTCCTATTTGCCTTATTAGGAACATTCATGCATTGATCCTTTTGTTTTAAATTCTTACTAATCAAAACTCCCAGATCCCTTTCGCAATTCGACTTCGCAATCTCAACACCATCTAGCTCGTATCTTGTAACTCTATCATCATTACCTAGCCTCAGAACTTTACATTTATTAGCATTAAACTGCATCTGCCAGTCTTTTGACCATTTTAAAACCCTATTTTGATCAACTTGAAGTGATACCGAGTCTTCTTTCGTGTTAATTTCCCTACCGATTTTTGTATCATCTGCAAATTTGCAAATGTTGCTACTCAAACCTGAATCTAAATCATTTATATATATTATAAACAACAGAGGTCCCAGGACAGAGCCTTGAGGCACTCCACTAACAACATTATCCCACTCTGACTTAACCCCATTTATACTAACTCTCTGTTTCCTTTGGAATAGCCATGCCCTAATCCAACTTAATATAGCACCCCCAATACCATGAGCCTCTATTTTTTTTAATTAGTCTTTCATGTGGCACTGTATCAAAAGCTTTGCTAAAGTCAAGGTACACAACATCACAATCCTTACCACTATCAACTGCCTCAACTATGCTGGAATAAAAAGATAGCAAATTTGTTAAACATGAACAGCCATTTGTAAAACCATGTTGCGACACATTTATTAATTTATGTTTTTCAAGATGAAGACGAATTGCATTTGCAATTATCGATTCAAGTAACTTTCCCACAATAGACGTTAGGCTAATTGGCCGATAGTTTGATGGAAGTGATCTATCTCCTTTCTTAAAAATTGGTACCACATTAGGTACCTTCCATGACTCTGGCACTCTGCCTAACTCTATTGATTTATTAAATATGGTTGACAGTGGCTCGGAAAGCTCCTCTTTGCATTTTTTAAGCACCCTGGCAAACACTTCATCCGGCCCTGGGGATTTGTTTGGTTTTAGTTTTACTAATTGTTTATTTACATTCTTCCTGGTAACTGCTAAACTAGTCAACCTGTCCTCATCCCTACCCACATAGACTTGTTTGGCTGAAGGCATATTGTTAAGTTCTTCTTTAGTAAATACAGATATAAAATACTTGTTAAAAATACTACTCATCTCCTTGTCATTATCCGTTATTTGACTTGTCTCAGTTTTTAATGGCCTTATCCTTTCCCTAGTCTTAGTTCGATATAACTGAAAAAACACTTCAGGATTTGTCTTTGCTTGCCCTGCTATGTGAACTTCATAGTTCCCTTTTGCTTTCCTTATCTCTTTTTTAACATTTCTAACCAGTTGTCCGAATTCCTGTTCTAAAGTGACCTCCCCATTTTTAATCCTTTTGTACCAAGCTCTCTTTTTACCTATAAGGTTCTTCAAATTCTTTGTTATCCACTTTGGGTCATTAGTAATCGATCTATTCAATTTGTATGGTATACTACGTTCCTGTGCTTTGTTTAGAATATTCTTAAATAAGTTATATATTGAATCCACATAGAAATTGCCTTTTACGTCACCTATCGCTGAGTTCATGTCTCGCTCCAAGATCGGCCCACACCCCATGCCCAAGACTTTCCAATCTATTTGACCCAAACAATTTCTTAGGCTATTAAAATCATCTTTTCGAAAATCTTGCACTTTAACAGAATTTTCTCCTACAGGCCTATTCCATTCTATGCTAAATCTGATTTCTTTGTGATCACTGTTCCCTAGTTCACTCCCTATTTCGATGTCATTAATTTGTGATATCGAAATAGGGAGTGAGTTATTAATTATTAATAGTCATTAATTAATATAAACTAAATATATTGGTTACTCCTGAAGAGATAGCATATGTGGCAAATTTGCTGTAGAAAACGAGTAATTAATATTACAATGTCACCTGTATACACACAGAAATCACAATAGCGTGATGCATCAAATGAATAAATCTACAAGGTTCGTGATGCGGGTTCGAACTTACACCTGGGATGATCGCAGACGTTGCCTTAGTCGACTAGACCACGACATGGTTAAAAGAATTGCAACCGTGAGCTCCACTGACCGGAGTTCAGTCGCTGAGTGTAGCAGTACACAGTTACAGTCACTCCCTCAGTTACTCTTTTAGTACAGTGTAACCATGTCTCCCCAGGATATGACTTTCCTAACCATCCTTCTTGAATTATTAACGTCAGAAGGACACAGTGATCTAGTAGCAAGAGCAAGGAAAATTGCTGAAGACGACCCAACCCTAAACGAAGCACCGTGGCAACTTGTAGGCAACGGAAAGACAAACAAACGAAGAAGAACCGAAGAAACGCCCAACGAAACCAAACTAGAAGCCAACCAGAACTCAAGAGCAGCACCCAAACCAATGCCAAGGACCATATTCAAAACCAAAAAACCAGTAGATGGTCCCACTTATGCATATATTGCCGCACTGGAAAAGAATAATCCAGGATCAGATCTTAGAGCCAAGCCAGACATTAGAGGTAGATATAACATATCCACAGCTAATCCGGATATAATCACAAACCTCAGGAACACAGAACATCTAGTTGAACTGAAACCAGAAGAAAAAATCACCAAAATGATAGTTCAAAATTTCCCGGTCGAAGTTCATGCAAACAGACTCCTAGAATGCCCAAATGTCACAACGGCGGAAAGATGCAAGCACAACAATATTGAAACAAGACAGGTTCTTGTAACAATAAAAGGACCTCGCATCAACACTCTGAGTGTTGGCATCTATGGTCAATTCAGGCTGAGACTGTACAACCCAGAACCCATGCGCTGCTACAGATGTCAGCGCTTCGGCCACCACAAAGATGGCTGCAGAGGCCCGGAACGATGTGGTGTATGTAGCGAGCTCCACAATACCGACATATGCAAGAATCTGCACAAAGAAGGCAAACAAACGAAAGCAAAATGCCCGAACTGCGGGGATACACATCACGCCTGGAACAAACGATGTCCAGAAAGGGTAAAAAGGATACTAGCTTTCGGATCAAAATCAGCAACCCAAAGTAACAACTTCTAGACCCCAATCGACCAGACCCTCGGTAAAAAGCCAGTGGTACACTCCTCGGCAAGTCCGAATAAATGAAGATCAGCAACAGTCTGGCACGCCGGGTCCTTTTGGTCTGGGCAAGGACGGGGCCTCCAACAACTGGAGTGGGCAGGGGGGGGCTGCTCCACTGGGAGACACCAACGGAATGGATCAGGGCGGCAGGGCGAACATACCTGTCGTTGCCTCCGGGACCTCCCAGGCAGGAATGAGGATCCCTGCATCATCGGGTGCCCCAGTGGCTGGATGTGGCAGGGGCGCTTCGGCCCAACCAGGAGTCTCCTCACCCACCAAGAAGAAAGTCTCCACTCCAGCCAAGAAGACACAGTCGGGAAAACCAGTACTGTAAAAACCATGGACTCAATGATTCCACTATAACGGAAAAATGGACAATCTCAAAATTAAACAATGGAATATTCAAGGATTCAAAAGCAAAGCACAAACACTCAGAGCAGTACTTCTCAAGGATAGTATTAATATTGTTCTACTTCAAGAAACACTCACCAGGACTGACAGATATATCAATATCCCAGGATATCAAGGATTCCACTGCCCCATGGCACAAGGTGGCACCAGAGGCATTTCAATTCTAGTAAGAAATCATATCAATGCCACGGCAATCACAGACCTGCCCAACTGTGGCGAGAACGTTGAAATTATGGGAGTTAAGCTCACTATGAGGAACTCAACGCTGTCAGTCTTCAATGTATACAAGAGCCAGAGAAAACATAACATGGATCTCTCAACAATCTTTGAAATAGCAGTCACTACACCTACTATCATCTCTGGCGACTTTAACGCTCATAGTGAATTACTACTTGATTCATCAAGAACCGACGCCAACGGAAGACATATTGAACACCTTTTGGATGAAGTGTCAGAAATCAGTCTGCTTAATTCGACGGAACCAACCCACACTGGTGGGGGAAAGCTGGATCTCACGTTTGTCTCCACCAGTATTTATGAATTGTGTCATTGGTCAGTGGATCATGTTCTGACTAGTGACCACTTTGCTACAAAAACAGTTATTAATATAGCACTACCTCCTAGACCTCCAGCTCCCGAGCCCGGATGGGACTTTATCAAGGCAGATTGGACGAAGTTTCAGGAAGCTCTCGAAACTTGGCACCAAAACTACACTCCTCCTGACAACACCGAAGAAATGGAAAAAGATTTAGTAAATGCAATACATAGAGCAGCAAATCACACCATCCCCAAGAGGAAAACAATTACCCAACAACACAAGGACCATTGGTATTACTGTGATAGGATCAAAGAGCTACATAACAGACTAAATCGTGCACGAAAGAATTTCAGAAGAGATAGAACCGAAGCTAATCTAGGACTTCTTAGAGCTGTCCGAGATCATGTGCACGAAGAAACAGCAAAAATCAGAGAAGAAAAATGGCTCGAGTGGTGTGCCAAGCTAAATCAGCATACGTCCTTGGGCGACATCTGGAGGCAGATCAACAAGGCCAAAGGAAAATCGCCTCCTGCTCCGCCGCACCATGTTCATCCAGAGCAAGAAGCAGAAAGGCTAGTAAATCTATTTGCTTCAAGAGCCAGTTCCACTCAACTTCCTCAAGCAACTCTGACTCACCAACAAAGACTTCAAGCAGCAAGATGGAAAAAAATAGATGATGCTTTAGCCTTACCTGACGAACTAGACCAACCTTTCAATCTGAAAGAACTCAGAAGTGCTACAAAGAAAACTAAAAATACAGCTCCAGGCGAGGACAAAATCACTTACAACATGCTAGCCAAGCTAGGAGAAAAGGGTGAAGAAGCCTTCTTGAATCTCATCAACAGAGTATGGGTGACAAGAACCCGACCACTCTCTTGGAACAGTGCAATTATAGTTCCCATTCCAAAACCTAAAGACCCAGGAAATCCAAGACCCATCTCATTAACAAGCTGTCTGGCCAAAACTGCAGAAAGAATGGCCCTTAATCGAATTGAATGGAAAGCCAATCCACTACACCAAAATATGTTTGCTTACAGAAAAGGTGTTGGAACCACAGAATGCCTTACCTCCCTCCTGGATAAAATCAATGACAAACCTGGAATCCTTATTTTTCTAGACCTTGAAAAAGCCTTCGAGTTAGCCAGTGCTCCAGCTACACTGTGCTGCCTTGTGGATAAGGAAATCAAAGGACACGCTCTTGCTTTTGCCAAAGGAAGCCTGCTTAACCGAGAAGCTAAAGTCAAATTCCAAGGAAAAACATCGACCTCAAAGAGGCTGGAAAATGGAACTCCGCAGGGAGGAATACTAAGCCCCTTCCTCTTCAACTGTCTCATGGAACAATTCATGAAGCTCAAGCTACCAAAAGCCAAACTTCTTAACTATGCAGACGACTTTGTGGTCATCATCAAAGGCAAAGGTGCAAAGAACCATGCACAAAAATGCCTAGATATTATCAGCAGGGAAGCGGAACGCATAGCAGTGAAAATAAACAGCAATAAAACAAAAGCAATGGCCGTTAAAATGAGAACTCAAGACATCAGACTGGCAATACAAGGACAAGAAATCGAGTGGGTTACCTCTTTTCAATACCTAGGAGTCATAATAGACAACCAGTTGAAATTCACTCAAGAAATTGAATATCTTCGGCAACGCTGTAAAGCCAGAAACTCAGCTTTGCGCTCTCTGACCAGTCTTAGAGAGGGTGCATCTCTACCAGTACTCAAAATGTACTACGTTCAAGCAGTTAGGTCACTCATCGACTATGCTGCTCCTGCTCTTACATCCCTCAGTGATAACCAATGGGAGAAACTGGAAGTGTCTCAAAATGATGCTCTGAGAACAATGCTGGGAGCACCTATATGGACGCGTAGAGAGAACCTTAGAATGGAAACAAAATTACCAGCATTAGAAAACAGGATGAAACAAAGGATAGCCACCATAATAGGAAAACTTACTGGAACAACCGCCAGGCTGTCAATCAAAGACAGCATACAGAGATCATTTCAGAAAAACCTACAGTATAGAACAAGCTCATGGATGGATAATGTGGTCAAGATTTTAGAGAAAATGGACCTGAAATGGACCATTAAAAACAAAGGGGAAGATAGACCATATCAACACTTTCGACAGCCTCCTCCATGGGAAGAATCGAATATAAAATAATCATTGAAAGATTACCAGTTAAAAAATCAGCATGTGACCCGCAGAGGCTCAAGGAAGTAATAGAACAACAAATGGAAACTATCTCTAGACCCACAACGACTCACATCTTCACAGACGGATCAGTCGATCAAGAAAAAGGTTCTGCTGGGGCAGCAGTTTACACTACCAACCATGAGGCTTACTGGAGCATGAATAGTGGGTGCTCAACATTGCAAACAGAATTATATGCCCTGAAGGAGGCAATAAAATATGCAATTGAGAATAATTTACATGATGTCATCATTCATACCGACTCTAAATCTTCGCTCCAGGCATTGTTATCCAGTCAGCACAGAGATAATATACAACTCCTCACAGAAATTCAACATATAGGAAAAGAAGCCCATAATCGAGGGTTGTCAATCACCCTAAATTGGATACCAAGTCACATTGGCATAGATGGTAATGAAAAGGCAGACTCACTAGCAAAAACTGCCACTGCTCTACCTGTTGTACAGGTTCAAATACCTCCAAGTTTCTCACAGATAAAGGAGCAAATCAAGAAGAAAATATTCTCAACTATCAAAGGTCGCCACAGAGCCAAAGTAGCGGAAGGAAGATCCACTGCGATATGGTACGAACAAGCCACTGGTTACTCCTCTTTCAAGCCTGGCAAAAAGATATCCAGAGACATTGCAGTAGCCATACACAGACTCAGGCTTGGTTACAAGTGCTGCTGGGAGGTAATGAACCCAATAGTTAAAGAGTGTCACATATGTGAAACTGAAGCAGAGGCGCCACTGTTGCACTACTTACTGGAATGTGAAGCTACTGAACCCTGCGCATCAAACTCAACATTAATCCAACGACAGCAGCTGCATTAGATGCACATTCCACCGCGACTACAATGATTAGAAAAGCCGTTGAGGAATGGGACTCATTAGTGAGCATTCTGCATCTACATCCACCAAGATAATGTTAATAATAAAACAGGATTAAAACCAGTGCACTAAAACAGAAGCGATAAATAAACAGGAAAAAAGAGAAATCCCCTCCTCCATTTTAAACTTAGACCCAAATATCACAGGAAAAAGTTATCATGTATAACCAAACTCAATTACGGGCTCACCATAGCTCGTGCTACATGGACACTTCGTCCTGAGTAGCTAAATCTTTAACAACAACAACAACATCCNTCCTCCGACGTCAGGCAGGAACCGAGGATGCAGCGGACATTTCCTCTCTGGATCGCGACACTGAGGTGCTGGAGGAGAAAACTTGCCGCTCTAGGGTATCATGCAAATTCAATGGGCCTGGAACGAAGAACGTAAGAAATCTTCTGGCAAAATCTCGCCCAATGGACTAGGGTTTCAGCTCCTATTGTAATGAAATTGTACTAATGATTTAATTCCCTGTATTTGGTCAACTTGTATCATTCTCTGAGGCTCCTGCTTGGCCGGCAGAGAGGTTGATGTATGTTGTTGCCATGGGGGGGGGGGGGGACACGCAAGTGTAATTTCACGCCACTTGTCTGCCATCCTTCAAAGGGCGCAGTGTGATTCCGTCTGGTTGGCCGGCAAAGCTAGCAGAGTTATGGTTCAATATATTGCGGGGCTCTCTCTCCGCTGGACATTGGGCAAAGGCAAGGCTCCTTCTAATGATGTCATTGAGTTCGTCGTGTCTAGAGTGTCAACCGACCGATTTTCCTCAGTGCAGGCAATGCAATCCAAAATCGTCTGCATCTGCCTCGCCGCAAATACACTTATGAACAGTGTGGATAGGGGCAGCATGGCGGAGAGCAACTGCAATATGGAGGCTACTGCGGATCAAGACGTGTGCCGGTAGGAGACATAGGGGACTGCCAAAAGAAGTCAACTGTGTGGGGAGCAAGCACAGCTGTGAGGCGTGCACTGTATTTATATACATATATATTGATATTGCTTCTATTTGAAGCAAACATTTATGGTAACAGTGATACTGTAACAGTAAGCATAGATTCATAATTTTGGCGGTGTGAATAATTCATAGTGCATTTGATTGTACTATATTAACATATAAAATCCATGTAGTAATCTTCCCTGCGGTAGTTGGAGATGCCGATGACATATTTTTGACAGTAATATGTGAACAAATTGTTTCAGATTCTTTGTTATCCACACATGAGAGAACGAGGAAGAGGAATTGAAATTACAGCTAAAAATACCAGGTAAGATATTTCATATTGTTCAGTTTATCATTGGGGTTTAATATTGTTTTGTTTATCATTGGAGATCAGGATTGTTCAGTTTATCATTAGAGTTTAATATTGTTTTGCTTATCATTAGAGATTAGTATTGTACAGTTTAACATTAGAGTTTAATATTGTTCTGAGCATTCTTCTGAAGCTTCGACATCATTTCGAGAGTCCCTGCGAACATTATCACAACATCTAATGATGGATGCCAAGTGAGGTGCTCTTCCAGATTTATAAACGTAAACTCCTTGGCTCTTATTCAGGCTTAAGGCTCTTATTCAGAGCCTTACACACATTACCTTAAGAAAGGATGCGTGTTACATCCAAAAATTTGTCTTTTAATACACTTACATATATTGGGTCTTTCCTTCTCCTTCGTTAAAGAACTACGACATTGTAGTAAGTCTCTCCATGTAATATACTGTCATGAAATATTTTGTTAATGTAAACTAAAAGTTAGATTCAAATTATTGCATTGAAAAATAAAGTAAAGTATATTTAAAAGGATCACAGAGAATAAAGATGCAGCCAATGTGATTTTAAATGAAATTTTAATTATGGTATAATTTTTGGAAAGCAGGAATAAAAACTGAAATTAAATAATGGGGAATACGAGAAAAACAATTAATATAGAAAGGTTATCATATGAGGATGGGTCTTGTCTTAGGAAATGAGGTACTGGATCTATGACTTAAATATATTTAATGCTAGTAATGATTATATGAGAACGGAAGAAAGTGATGGGAAAATACCATCACAGAAAAGTCACAGCGGAATTAAATTGCAGCCAAAATATTCCAAAGTTAGAAAAAAAATACCATATGCAGTAGAGAGTAGGAGCACAAAACTAACAAAAGTTATAAATTGAATCCTTGACCAATAAAATTGAAGAATAGCACATCCACACCAGTTTTTTTAGAGGTCTTGAAAGCAAACTGATTTATCGAACTCTAGAATATGGGAAAAAGATAAATTTATCCGAGTTCAAAATATATGAGGAACAAATAAAAAAAATATTATGCATGATGTTGAAGGTACTGAGAGAAGGAGTTTAGTAGAATATCTTATTAGTGTTTCTAAAACTGTGATTATGACGTGCAAAGGTAAATGTGAGAAAACAGGAACGTTCAAGTGGTGATTTAAGCTTCAGTGTGGACTAAACTATTACGACAACGATAGAACTGTTATAATACAAACTGAACAATTATAGTTCAAACTAAATTATCATAGTATGGATTCGGATAAGATTAAGATTACAGATTAGATTAAGCTAATATAGTACAGTCTGAGCTACTATAGTACAAATTCAGCTATTGCAGTAGTCTAAGCTTCCTGGTAACGAAATTTAATGTGATTTATACATTTATACATGTTATACACTTCATATAAGTGTATAACATGTAAGTAGAGCGTACAAGATCAGGGTGCGAGTTATCTGGTGAGGCTCCAGCTTTGGGGAATTCCTACTCGACAGGCTACACTTTTTCCCGAATCAGGGGGGTCATGGACGTCCTTCAGTGCTAAGGCTGCACTATAATGGTGCTCCCGCCGGGCTTTATACACAACACAGTTTATAGTGCAGAGGTTTAGCTGTGGGAGCCTTTGAACCTCGTACTGAGGGCACCTCATATGTTCAGGTTGGCAGTGTGCAGAGAAGGGTTCATGTAAACACATATGTAATCTATAAATACGTACTAATACACAGGGAGCATTCATTACGTTAAGATTGGGTTTATCGAAGCTAATATTATGTCAGAGACACTTGGAAGCCTCACTGATCGATGACCATATTATAATCGCCGAAAATACCGTCTTAACATTTCTACCAAACAGTCGCAAGACGGCGTACCTGTCACTAAGGTTTCATGTGAGTTCCTTCTTGATACTCAGGAACAGTAATGACATGCACAGTCATCACGGGCAGTGACCTGTCAACTGACAGTCATCATGGGTACTGAAGTGTCAACTGTCAGTCAACATGGGCACTGACCTGTCAACTGACAGTCATCAAGGGGTAGTGAGCTGTCAACTGACAGTCATCAAGGGTAGTGACCTGTCAACTGACAGTCAACAAGGGTAGTAACCTGTCAACTGACAGTCATCAAGGGTAGTGACCTGTCAACTGACAGTCATCAAGGGAAGTGACCTGTCAACTGACAGTCATCAAGGGTAGGGACCTGTCAACTGACAGTCATCAAGGGTAGTGACCTGTCAACTGACAGTCATCAAGGGTAGGGACCTGTTGTCACGGGGGTGTCATTATCGATGCTTATTATCGATGCTAGCAATCGATAATAAGCCAAAGACTTACAGGGAAATTTTTAAGGAAAGCAAATTGAATTTTTATATAACTTACTATTACCTATAGGAGAAATAACCTAATTCAAACCATGTTTTCTGAGAGGAAAAAAGTTTTTTTTTTTTGCCCATGATACTGGAAATTAACATCATAATTTTACACAAGCCACATATGAGAGCGAAGCCAATTCTCAGAAGTACCTACAACACATTGACAATTTTATATAAATTCTACACTTATAGCCAAGCATATCCCAGTGACCACTTGATCAACCAGGCTGTAGCTTGCTCTAGCATCACTGGGCTGATCTGACATGCTCATTGTAAGACTTGGCATATCCCCACCAGTTGGACATACTACGTCGGGGACGATAAAGTTGGTACTATGAGTGTGGCGGATGAGTACAAGTACTTAGGAATGCTTGTTAGGGCCGGAGGCAGACGCATATCCTATGGTTCACTGTTTGAGGACGGTCTGACTAACATCACTAACGCCCCCGCTCAAACCCCCAACAGAGGTTATACCTACTTAAACATGACCTAATCCTCAAGCTTGTTCTCGGACGCGTGTTTAAGGCGGATTTAGCGAGGCTTGACAGGCAGTTGCGGCACGTCATTCGTGGCTGGTTGTGACTGCCTCACGATACCCCTAATGCCTTCTTTCATACCGACGGAAAGGACGGTGGACTAGGAATTCCCGACTTTGCTGCATCATTCCGCCTACAAAAGAACAAGCAGCTCGGGACGTTGGTAGAGTCGGAGGATCCGGTGATAGTGGCTATGGCTCTTCTACCCGTATTCTAAACACGAATGCGTCGATGGGTAGACCTGACCACGGCCGCCAGAACCCCTTTAACAGAACGGCTGAGCGCTCTAGAAGATGGAAAGCAAAACTGTATAGGATGGTTGATGGTGCCGGCCTTGGATCTACTTGTGAGGTTCCTTGCTGCCATAAGTGGGTCTCATCCGGTACCCGTCAGCTAAGCGGATGAGATTTTGCTTATGCCTTCCAGATTAAGGCAACCGCTGTAGCCACTCCTTCTAGAACAGCTAGGGGTAGACCCGAGGCTTCCGGTCTCTGCGAGGCTTACCCGAGACCAGAAACCCTGGGCCACATATCCCAGGCATGCTATAAGACGCACGGGGCTCGGGTGAAACGTCATGCCGATATCACTCGTTTCGCAGCTGGCCGCCTGCGGCAGAGAGGTTTCGAGGTGGAACGTGAGGTTCGTATACCGGATGGAGGGGCCTTCTGCAAGCCCAGCATCATCGCTTGCAAAGGTGACGAGGCCTTCATATTGGACACCCAGGTCTCTGCTGATAACTTCCCTCTCTCCCGTCCACATCAGAGCAAGTGCGACAAATACGGCACCCAGAGATCCTTCAAAAGGTCAGGGAATATACTAGTAAGCACACAGCATCCGCCTCATCGATAATCCTTATTTGGAAAGGAGCATTATGCAAGGAGAGTGAGCATGGACTTCAGGATATAGAACACAATAAGAGCGACTTGGAGATTTGCTCTATGAAAGCCCTAACCTGGACATATTCCATCTACAGAATGTGGTCCAAATCCACATCAAGGGGGGCAGACCACCTTAGTCCCAGGATCACTGTGCAATGGGTACATAAGGGTTAATATAGTCTTGTTTAAGTGAACCGCAGCCAGGATAGCTGGCAGCTAACTATCTAAGCAGAGTCGTCATCTGGAGTACCATTTCTCCGAATAATTCCTCACAAGAGGATGGATGACCTGGCCAGAGCACACGAGTGGAAATGGCGGGGGCCGGAGGGACCTCCATGCGCATACATGACAACCCTCCCGCTCCGGAGCCTTGCTAGGAGCTTTCGCTTTGAATTGTTTTAAATGTATGCTGCTGTCAAGTCACCAATACTGCCGGTTAGGCAGCGTGTTGTTTTGCCCTCAGCTTTAATTCTTTTTTAATGGCATACTGTGCACTTCTCCCTTTGTGTGTTGTCTTATATAAGAAAAACAAAATTCTAAATAATTCTCCAATTTACGTGTTATTATTATCATCGAACTGTTATTATTACACTACGAATCGTGTAGGTTGAGATTGACATCTGGCTTTTATATGTATTTTAGTTTGTGTTGATAGGGAAATATATGTGCTTAGGGGTGCCTTCTCACCGTGCCCAGTGGCTGGGGGGGATTGGTGCTCTGAAGCTATTTAAAACCCTATAGCCCCCTGAAATGGCAAGGGGCGTTTGGGGACAAAATATCCATGATGAAAAAGCACTCAGCTCAGACTGGTTGTGCCGTATGGGATATCTAATTTACCGCCATGGTCACTTCATTAGACAAAAATAATTACACTGAGGGATTCCTGGCCGTTTGCTCGTTACTTATATGAATTTGGTGTTAATATGACATACGTAAGGACTTAGAACAGTGTAGTCAAGCTAATACTCTTCAGCTATTTATCCGCACATCTTCACATTTCTGTGTAATAGGAGCGAATTTGTGTACTTCAATGCCGGTCAAGCACAGAAGCTTTAACCAATCAGAGAATCTCTGTTACAAAGGTGTGGATACGTTAACCTTTTTTTCAGGTCATAAAATGTCATTTGGGTAAGTCACGTTATGGCTACTCCGGTCGTCTCAAGCGGGTGACCTGACTGCTGGATCCTGATGCCCGAGGGAAAAGCTCACCAAAGTAGCTTCTGTTAAGAAATGATGGCTAGTACTCGTTCCAATAATAGTACTCCTAGCGTGATATGTATCCATAGCTTTAGTGCACGTGCTTTACACTACGAACTTCGCGAATCCTGTGCACATACAACATTGTGTCAATGTAGGAAACTGAGAGAACACACTCCACATTACCTTTGAGATAAACTGAGAGAACACACTCCACATTACCTTTGAGATAAACTGAGAGAACACACTCCACATTACCTTTGAGATAAACTGAGAGAACACACTCTACATTACCTTTGAGATAAACTGAGAGAACACACTCTACATTACCTTTGAGATAAACTGAGAGAACACACTCTACATTACCTTTGAGATAAACTGAGAGAACACACTCCACATTACCTTTGAGATAAACTGAGAGAACACACTCCACATTACCTTTGAGATAAACTGAGAGAACACACTCTACATTACCTTTGAGATAAACTGAGAGAACACACTCTACATTACCTTTGAGATAAACTGAGAGAACACACATTACCTTTATTACCTTGCATTTAATCGTCAAGCTGTTAACGCGGGGGAGGATACTGCTTGACAGTCTTTATGAGGGTGTCCAGCTGCTGGACACCTTTTTTGACCAAGAGAGTGGCTATGTTGAATGCTTCAGGGTGGCCACTGCAAGTTTCAGGGACTCTCAAAGCTCTTCTAAGGTCGTTGGTTGCTTCACATTCCAGAAGATAGTGAAGTAATGGCTTTTCTGCGACAGTTTGATGATGAGGAAGTAGATGCAGGCAATAAATAGGCAAGAGAAGGTGAGGAGCAAAGGCGTAGTAGAGAGGATAGTAGTAGAAATATGAACTGCAGAGGACCTATTGGCCCATATGAGCTAGCTCCTATTATAACCACCGAAGGAGAAGGAGATAGTAATAGGAACAAGAAGAGGATAGTAAGGGAACATAAGAAGAAACAATGAGAGAAGAGGGAAAGAAAAGGAAAGAGAAAGAAAGATAAATGGAAAGGTAAGTTTATGTTAGGTCACGTTTGTTAGAAAGATTAGAGCATTTGAGTATATACTGTGAAAGGGAAGAGTCCACAGTAACAAAGCCAGGACTCAAGTTCATGTTGGGTACATTGTGTATTAGCGCCTATTCAACAAGACGGCGTCTATGTAGAGTAGAAGCAGAAAAGATTATTTTGGAGGAAGACCAATCAATCCTTCAGTCACGTTATTGTGACTCATCCCCTGCATAGGAATGATATGTATACTCGAGATGGGGTTCATATATCTGGAGCTGAGGCTGTTGCTGTTGCCAACTGGTTAGAAACTTTAGTTGGTGGGGTTTGTTTGGGTTTAAACTATTAGTAGATAGTGGTATGGGAATGGATTTGGGGAATGGAGAAAATGAAAGGATGTGTCAGCAGAAACCAGTATAGGTAAAAGGAACAGGGATGGAAAATAGTTTCAAACTAGCAATAGCCTTGTGGGGCAGTACACAAGTAGTAAGAGCCTTGGAAATAAGCAATTTAAATACTTTTGCCTGCACAGAAACAATAGATATTATTGAATTAATTGAAATTTGGATAAATATAGAAAACGGGGAACTATTAGCTGAATATGAAATAAACGAACTCTTATTTATGTCACACTGATAAACAGATTTGACGAGAGGGAGTAGGGTACATATATACGGGGGGTTAATATATATGTCAGGGAAAATTTCAAAAGTTGTGTCAAAGAGGGAATCAAAACAGAGCCACATACAGAAACTATTTAGTTAGAATTCAATGGAAAAAAATAATCTAAGAATAGGAGCAATACAGGTCACCAAACTTAGACAGAATTGAAACAAAGCATCAATGAGATGAAATATCTAGAGTAACTAGGTCAAACTGTGTTTGTGTTTGTGTTATGATTGACTTAAATTTTAGTAGAATCAAATTGTTTAACAAAACAGTGATTACAAAAGCAGAAGATTGTTTAGAATTAGTTGACGAATGCTGTCTTAAACAACACATTAAGGAGCCAACGCAGGAAACAAATATTTTAAACTTTAAACTTAAACTTATTTTAAACCATTGTGTACTAACAGGGAGCCACAAAATTAATGACAATAAAACAGGGAGTGAGCCAGGAAGCTAAGATCATGAGGAAATCAGATTCAGCATAAAATGAAATAGATGTGTCATAGAGAATTTTGTTAACGTGCCAGATTTACGAAAAGCAAGTTTTAATGGTCTAAAAAACTTCTTGGGAATGATATATTTGACAGACTAAAAGATGGGGGGGAGGTGCACCCGGTCTTGGAACGAGATGTGAACCTAGCGATGGGTGGATGTTATGACTCAGCTTAACCAGTTCAGACTGGATATGCTGAGGTCATTGTATTAATTTTTCCAGGTACCTTTATTACGATTTAAACATGTTGCAGTATTTAAATTTATGCATATCTATATTTAAATATTTCTATATACATGTGTATTCTATTGTATTGTATTATTATTATGATATTATATGCTATATTTCAAGACGTGTTGAGTGAGTGTTTAATTGCTCGTTTCGCCAATTGCGCGGCTGGCCGTTGACACTACCCTTGCCCCATCCCCTTGCCAGTGTGTCGAGCAACCAACCTGTGCGGTGGTGGAGAGTCGCCGCTCGCCCACCAATGGGTGAGGTAGTCTCGGCCTTGCTCCAGCAGTCTCTAATGTTATGACCCCAGGTAGCCTGGGTGGAACGAGTCTACCCCTGTGAGAGTTATTCTGCTTTCTGGACCTGAGATTAGGAGGTCAGAGAAAGAAAATATATAATAAACGTCAGTGAGTAATTTAAAAATACTATCAGAGGCTGAGCGTCTTGTAATAAGTGACTTGAAATGAGATGCCGAT
This sequence comes from Procambarus virginalis, assembly GCA_020271785.1. Lineage (NCBI taxonomy): Eukaryota > Metazoa > Arthropoda > Malacostraca > Decapoda > Cambaridae > Procambarus > Procambarus virginalis. The sequence continues at coordinate 191,303 of WNGS01169177.1, forward strand.
ACTTTGGTGACGTGACGTGATGCTAGCAGGATGTCGTGACCTCACTTGAGTCACAGCAGTCGTCAGAAGTGGTCGGTCGTACTTCGTTGATCTCCTGGAAGGAGGAAGAATATAGTTCCCTAAGTTAGTGCTGGAGGGAAACCTACTTGTCTGCAAGCGTGAGGACGCTGTTGGGGACATAGTACACCATTTCTCTGTGATTAGGGTAAATTAGATGCAACCTGAAAGTGAGTGTTAGGTCGCACCTTCGTGGAACTCTAATTGTGTGTCCTCCTTCAAGAGGAAGGAAGTAAACAGGCATTTCTGATGCTAAGCCTGCTTGCCGACGCCACGTACTCAAGTCAGGACTAGAAGCAGCCTTGTGAAGCAATCCTATAGCGATTTTTGTGGATGGTCTGTGTGAGCTCCATGTTGAGGGCCAGGGAGTGAGCGTCCTATGTCATGGATCCCAGCGGTAAGCCTGTTTGATTGTTTGTTAGATTAGCTACCAGTGTTTGATTGTGTGCACAGCAATCATAGTGAACATATGTGTATATATAAGGTAGTAATTTTATTGAGCCATTGAGCTGAAATAGGAAATTTAAGTTGAGAGGATATGCTGGAGGCGGGAGCGGCACACCCTCACTCTCCTGTGACAGGTGAATGACTGAGGGGCAGTGGCCCCAAGCGTCAGGGCCGGCGGAAGCTCCCGGCGGCATGTCAAGACATATTCCCAGCTTGAACCCGTCCAGGATGGGGGAGTACCCATCACAGTTGGATGGTGTGCTCGGCGTCAGAGGGCGAGATTTAATACTGGGATATAGGTTTATTACTTATGTTTTGTTAGTAAAACATTTTTATTGGCATGGTAATGGAATTGCATTTTTGTCTGAAAAGAAGTTAATGGAGGAACTTCAAGGTTGGAGAAGTTAATGGAGGAACTTCAAGGTTGGAGGAGAAGTTAATGGAGGAACTTCGGGGCTGGAGAAGAAGTGTATGCTGAACTCCGAGGTAGAGCAGAACTCTAAGGTAAGGAGTTGATTTCAAGCAGTGTAGGAGAGCACCACGTTTCTTTATGGAGTCAGTGAAGAAGCATCACTGATAGTGGAGCAGGACCTCATTGTGCAGCAGATTGAGAGAACTGCAGAAGTGCCTCTCCTGATATTTTGGCGGACCTAGAGATATGCATTGGTAGTGAACCCCCTAGGAGCAGAACAGAGGATCTTTCTGGACACATGAATGTATAAAGGGTAGTGCTTGAATATATACACTTACACGCAGTGTAAGGTGAGAAATTTATTTCTTCTTTTGTTGGGGGGATTCTTATGTAGATGTTTCGGGTATTTTTGTCCTAAGCAGAGTTTCATATACTTTTAGGGCTGTGAATACAGTATTGTGACAGGATTTCAGCCCCAAGCAGTGAGGGAGTAGTAAGTGGTAAGCCAAGAGTTGTGCAGCCACTTGATATGGACAGTTGGTGAAGCCAGGATATGATATTGGAGTACTATCGGGTTGTAGCATCTTAGTGTTGTATGGTAATGTTCTATATTATTTGTCATGTATTATGTACGCTATCCTTACGTAATAAATGTCTATTAGGTTAGCTGGTTCTTGCTCTTGTCCTGGTGAGGTTTCCCAGAAAAAGAGAGAGAGAGAGTCACGGCTGCAGATAGGGTGACAGTACACACTAATTCATAAAAAGGGGGATTTAGGAGAGCATTCCAAACAAGGAGTGAGTGGGGAGTTATGGCGGCTCGAGTAGGGTGTGTACACAAGACAACGAGGCCAGTTTTGGAGCCGCACTCCTAAATATGTGATGCTGAACCCCTCTCCAAGATCAAGTGGCGTACAGGGTGGTCTCCTAGGTAAATTCCAAGCACTACAGTGTCCATTGCTGGTCGTCTGACAGTACCTGGAGTGTGGTTGCCGAGGTCGGCTGTTTGTTCTGTCAGGGAGTAGTTAGGGACGTTGTCCAACTTTACACAAGTAACATTCTGGTGCAACAACCAGAGCTCCCTTTTGAGGTTTAAATCCCCAACCCCATCCAGATAAGACTACCCTCTGAATGGTTCAAACAGCTGTTGTGGGTGATGCTGCAGGGGCCCCGCGGCCATTTTGTGGGCCTGCATGATGGGGGGTGCCCTTGCCCCCTGTAAGGAGGACGTTATCAGTGGGGCTGGAGTTCTTTGGCCTGGTGGATTATCCGGCAGAGGACGTGGCGCAGTTTGATGTCATGCGTGTTGCAGTGGCCGACGTGGGTGATATCAGATCGTCTCTAGCCACCATGCGGTGGTGAAATTTCATTCTGTGGCTTTCTTCACAGATTTTGTCAGGCGTTATGATGGGCACATCATTACATTACCTAGGGATGCTGGGACTGTGGTAGTTTCGGATCGTAGTGTTCGGATGACTTATGTGAGTGTGCATGGTTCACTTTTTGAATTTCCGTGTAACATGTTGTGTCGGTTTTTTGCCAAATATGGGCGCGTCTTGCATCTCTGTCTGAATGTGGTTTCCTCTAGGCTGCTGAATGGGAAGAGGACACTTACTATGCAGCTTAAAGCTTATATCCCGTCCTCAGTGGTGCTGATGGAGTTCTCCATCTGGTGTTTTTCTGCTGGTCAACCTCGCTCTTGTTTTAGGTGGACTTGTCAGGCCACCTGGCTGTGGTTTGCCGTGCTGGATTTGTGGAGAAGGTGAATCACTTCTGGAGGAGGTTTGTTTTCCCTCTGATGGTCCCAGAGACTATTCTGCACGATGATGCAGATCTGCCAGGGTGGATTGTAGATGGGGGTCGTTTTGCTGTGAGTGGAGTCATTCTGTTTTTGCTGTGCCGACTGTCACCGGTTTTTATGGGCCCTCCTGGTGGCGCTGTGTGTGTCGTGGAGGCTGTGTGTGTGTGTGTCCACTCCTTCTCCTCCTCCTCCTCTGGAAGCGCAGGACGAGGCGATGGTTTCTCCAGTGGGCCCGGTGACTGTGTCGTCGGCCGTGTGTGGTGGCGGTGTGCTGTCTGGTGCTCCGGGGTCTCGGCTGCCTGTGTGCATTGCACCGCCAGGGAGTGTCACTGCTCCAGTCCAAGAGCTGCGTGTTTTTCCTAATGTGCATATGGATGTTCATGCCAGGCAGCCTGATGTGGTGATTGTTTCAATGCCTCTGGTGGTCTCTGTGACTGATGTGGTGTGCGGCCCTGGGACGGTAGCCCACGTGAGGGTTGCTCGCTCCTCTGGTGGGGTGGCAGTGGCTGCCGTCTCGTAGGTGGATGTCAATCTTTCTCGTCTGCTGCTGGAGGTGTTCAACTTGGATGACCTGCCACCTGACCAAAAACATAAAAGTTAGTTTCCCGAGTAACCGCCCCCTGGTGGTGTCATCTGTGTGGACATGGAGGAATATAAGCGATCGGTATCCTCTTAGGGTGACGTAGTTAGAGTGCCTTGGGCTCCCGTGGTGCTAGTCGTTGGTAAGGATGTGGTGGTGGTGGACATCCCTGTGCCGGGTGTGGGGGCTTCGTTGCCTGTTCCAATCCCTCCCCCCCCCCCCTCCTTCGTGCCATCAATTGCCGGGTCCCCCGGGGATGGGGATTGTTGCCCCTGGTGTGGTTAGTGGTGACGAGTGGGATTTGGTTCTCGTGTTAAAGAAGGACCCCAGGGAAGAAGGACCCCCGTGAAGAAGGTTCCCGTGAAGTTGGTGTCTCTGCAGCCCACTCATGCAGTTCGCCTTCAGGAGTTTCAGGCAGAATAGCAGGAGTGGGGGATTTAGCATATCACGTGATGATTACCTGTGTGCATATTTTGTTTTATTCTCTTAGTTTGTTTGCATGTGTTGGTTTGTGTGTTTTGAGTTCGATGTGTGTATGGTATGTGCTGTTGCTGTGCATGTGTCCTGTGTCCATGGGTGATGTTTTGAATACTGTATATGTCCAAACTTGTATTTTTTTTGTTGTGGCAGTGTTTTTAGGCTGCGTAGTGCATAGTTTGTGCTGTTTGCACTATTTTATTTGGACGTACATACTTGTGTTGCGTGTGTGCCTGGTGTTTCTTTGTTTTATTAGGTGGGCTCGGCTTCCACTTGTGGAGGTCAGTTGTGTGTGTTAAGTGCTGTGTATATTTCTGTGGAGCGGTGTGGTGGTGGTTGTATAAGCTGTGCTGTTCTTGTGTGGGGTTTCGCAGCCCTAGGTGCACGTCTGCACCCGGTTCCTTGTGTTCCAGTGTTTCTGTGTCTGTTCTGTTCAGTTTTGTTTGTTGCTATATGTATGTTTCTATGTTCATGTGCTGTATCTTGTGTTGTTTATGTCTTGTAGTGGTGCTTCGGTGCCTTTTCTTTTTCATTATTGTATTTATGCCCAGTTTTATAAAAAAAACGTGTGCGGTCGTTGTCAGCTTTTGTTTCTGTTGTGTATATGATAGTAGGCATCCTTCAGTCTCGGGAGACTATAGAGTTGCGCTCTGATTGTCAATCCTTCCAGGGGCGCAAAACCTGGGTAGGTTGATATGGAGGAGAAGCTGTTACCCTTGCATTCCCTCTCTCCACGTTGCTGATGTATTCCAATGGAAAGGCAAACTCCAAAACACTTGGTTCTAGCACCGTCACAGCAGCTGCAAGTACAAGGTTGAAATCAAGAACGAACTGCCTTAGGGGCGAAGAGTCACAATAACGTGGCTGAAGTATGTTGACCAGACCACACACTAGAAGTTGAAGGGACGACGACGTTTCGGTCCGTCCTGGACCATTCTCAAGTCGCTTGTGACCATGACTCAAGACCATTCACAAGCGACTTGAGAATGGTCCAGGACGGACCGAAACGTCGTCGTCCCTTCAACTTCTAGTGTGTGGTCTGGTCAACTGCCTTAGGGGCTCCAACTCTGGACTTTTTCGAGGTTGAATCCTGAAGCCTTTCCCAAGAGGGGGTATGGCCGCAAGGCAGCAGAGGCTTGAAATCAGCGTTTCCTTTCTCCTAGATTAGCTGCCTTCCCAGGATGTCGAGTCCCATCTATCCGGAGCAGCTGATTTTAAGGCGCCAGAGGCACGTCCTCGCCCCTTCTACTGTCAGTAAAAGCAGTTCTGCCTGACTTAAAGACTAAGCCACCCGTGCAGGCCAAAAGTTCAACGTACTTAACAACAACAACAACATTCTCAACGCCATCCTTGACAACAACAACAACATTCTCAACGTCATCCTTGACAACAACAACAACATTCTCAGCATCGTTCTTAACAGCAACATTATCAGCGTCATTCTTAACAACATCATTCTCAGAATCGTTCTTAACAACAACAACAACAACATTCTCAACGTCGTCCTTAACAACAACAAAATTCTTAAAATCGTTCTGAACAAAAACTTCAGCATTGTTCTTAACAATCTGATAACCACCTAAGAGTCGTCCTTAACAAGAAACTAATAAGTGGTCTTAACGTGGTGCTCAACAATCAGATCAACAGCAAAGATCATGGGGTGATAAGTTTGCAATTGAATGGGAAACACTAATGAAAGCTGTCAGCGAGATATCAAGTGTATGCCATGAGGGCGGGTATTAGGAGGGTTTGGACGGATAGGATCAATATCCATATTAACTTCTGAACTGACCAAGAATTTATGATAGTGTACACTCTCATGCACCAGCTATTTTACTATAGCTACCCATAGCTAAGTTCAGCATGTGGCTTTGTTCCATATCCAGGGCAACAGTTATAGACTACTTTATGCTAACTGTCAAAAGAGCAACCACTGTACACAGTAAATATGTCAAACAACGTACAATGTTTAGGGGCTTCATTACCAATGTTGGAGATCTCACACATTGTTTTGCAAAAATTCCCCATCCTCATATCGGTGTTGTGCAGAATATATCTCTTGCCGGTTTTGCTTTCTGCATGTGTCAGTGGCTGGCAGGGCAGAGAAGAGAGAGGTACAATTTGTCACAAACTCGATCACCTACATAATGCAGCAGAAAGGCACGCTTCTTTCAGCACTTTTGATGCCTGAAACTATTAAAAAATTTTCAAACCTTTTAAGCCGTTTGGTCCACCTCTGTGACAGGTTTGTCTGGTCACAGTCAGGATCAAATGCAGGAAACTGAGGTATATTTGCAATTTTTACTGTATAAATGTGAACTTATCACTTTAATGTTCCTCATAATACTAATCACTTACTGCACTGTGTATATTAGTTAAAAATTCACTGAAACTACTTTATTTGTGCAAAGTACACAAGCATTTTAATGCAAAAGTTCACAACATTGCACAATACAGCAGCAACTGACCTCTTACCTAGCCTTGTATTCATGTGGTGTTGTTCCAACTCATAGCTGGTACAGCAGTTGGCACAGCTGTTTGATGATTTTTTAGCACTGTCAACACAGCAAACAGTTCACAGCATGATCAGCATGAAGAATTGTGTAGCACAGAGCGTCGTTTCGTACACAAAACATCGGGTTTTGTACACAGCATCGGTAGATATCACACAGCTTCCTCGCCACACAGCTTCAGTCAGCACATAGCTTTCTCAGCACACAGCTTCAGTCAGCACACAGCTTCATTTAGCACATAGCATTGGTAGAACACAGCATTGGTTAGCACAAAGCATTGGTCAGCACACAGCATTGGTCAGCACCCAACATTTGTAGCCCATAGCATTGGTTAGCACAAAGCATTGGTCGGCACACAGCATTGGTAGCACAGCATAGGCTAGCACGCAGCATTGGTAGCACAGCATAGGCTAGCACGCAGCATTGGTAGCACAGCATAGGCCAGCATGCAGCATTGGTTGGCTTGCAGCATTGGTATGGTGCTCAGACAGCATGATTTCTCCTCTGGAGTGAAACAGCATGCTTCTTCCATGTGTTTGGAGCTCGACAAGTACTTGCGTTCAGTGTTCATCATTGTCGCCAATGTGGTGTTCTGTGTTGTTGGGAAAGTCTTGGTTGTAGGGCTGACATAAGACCATTGCTTGGTTACGACTTTAATACTTATAATGATACATGACTAGCAGCGTCCTACACGCACTCTGTTGTTTACATACCGCTAGCGTATGAAATGCAGCACATACAAACGAATGGTGCCGTTTGCTATGAACATGACAGGTCCCAGAGGGGGTCGCCCGTGCTTTATGCTCCCAGAGGGGGTCGCCCGTGCTTTATGCTCCCAAAGGGGTTCGCCCGTGCTTTATGCTCCCAGAGGGGGTCGTCCGTGCTTGATGCTCCCAGAGGGGGTTGCCCGTGCTTTATGCTCCCAGAGGGGGTCGCCCGTGCTTTATGCTCCCAGAGGGGGTCGTCCGTGCTTGATGCTCCCAGAGGGGGTCGCCCGTGCTTGATGCTCCCAGAGGGGGTCGCCCGTGCTTGATGCTCCCCGAGGGGGTCGCCCGTGCTTGATGCTCCCAGAGGGGTCGTCCGTGCTTGATGCTCCCAGAGGGGGTCGTCCGTGCTTGATGCTCCCAGAGGGGGTCGCCCGTGCTTGATGCTCCCAGAGGGGGTCGCCCGTGCTTGATGCTCCCAGAGGGGGTCGCCCGTGCTTGATGCTCCCAGAGGGGGTCGTCCGTGCTTGATGCTCCCAGAGGGGGTCGCCCGTGCTTGATGCTCCCAGAGGGGGTCGCCCGTGCTTGATGCTCCCAGACGGGGTCGCCCGTGCTTGATGCTCCCAGACGGGGTCGCCCGTGCTTGATGCTCCCAGAGGGGGTCGCCCGTGCTTGATGCTCCCAGAGGGGGTCGCCCGTGCTTGATGCTCCCAGAGGGGGTCGTCCGTGCTTGATGCTCCCAGAGGGGGTCGCCCGTGCTTGATGCTCCCAGAGGGGGTCGTCCGTGCTTGATGCTCCCAGAGGGGGTCGTCCGTGCTTGATGCTCCCAGAGGGGGTCGCCCGTGCTTGATGCTCCCAGAGGGGGTCGTCCGTGCTTGATGCTCCCAGAGGGGGTCGTCCGTGCTTGATGCTCCCAGAGGGGGTCGCCCGTGCTTGATGCTCCCATAGGGGGTCGCGCAGGAGATTCAAAACTCGACAAATAATGCTTATTGTCGCAATTTTTTCGTGTTCAATATTCAATATATGCACAATATGTACACTTTCACACAATATTTACACAGTCACACACACTTTATTGCACACTAAGTACTTCGCAAGTGAGTGATATTCAAAAAAGCAGTCCATGAGGCAGAGCGGGACTTAGTACTCAATGCACATCGTACACACAGATTTTCGCTTTCTTGTTATCCATTCAGTGTTCTTGCAGACAATGCACTCACGTACACCTTTGGCTTTAGTTCCTGTAGGTGGAATGTAGCCAGGCTTGTGAACTATAAAGACGTCTTTAACAACTAGTCTGTTGGAAACGAAATGTGGTGGTGTTGGCGCTTGAATAACAGTCTTTACACTGTTTTTCTGGCCATACTTGACAAGTTTTTCTTTTTCTTTTTAACATGCAAGAATGCAAGTGAAATACAATAAAATAACATAGGAAACAAAACAAGAAACCACCGGCCAGAAGGACCAGCAGCACAGAACAACAATTAGCAAAACTGGATAAATGCATGAGAAACACAGCATACATCAAGACACAAAATATACAATAATAACAAACAAGCAATCCATGCAAGCAAGAAAACAAATCATAGTAACATATAAAACAAACAAACAAGCACCAGCCGAAAGGACCGAGAACAAAACACAGCATAAGGGACAACATGAAATAGAACAAGAAAATTGCACAGCACACAACAAGCCAGAAAAAAAAAAAAAAAAACAAAATAAACATAAATAAAACCAAAATAAAAAAACTATAGAAAAACAAAATAAAAACGAAAAACAACACAACATAGCAATGCATAAGTAGAACACACAGGGCAAAGTAACAACACAAAAGCAAATACAGGAATCAAAACACCGGCCTCGCAACAAATAAGGGAAAGGCATGGGCATATAATACATTAAGGCAAACAAAACGCCATAGCGGCACATAACACAACACTTAGCCAAAAAAAAACATGAAATCAGCTGACATATTTGCCCGGGAACGAGACCCGGGGAACCGCACATTGAACGCTTCCAATGCAGCCACCTCCAAGGGTCTAGACCACCTCCGGGGACGCCATTTCATCCGGAACCCTGGCAACAAACACCCACAAACAGGGGACCCAGATGGTATCACTCCGGAGGCGAGTAACCGCCACTCTACCCCACACGCAGGGAACCTGCCCATCATGAAAGTCCTCCGGCCTGTCAGACATAATGAACTCGGCAATCACGCCCTCCAGGTCCCCAATGCGCATCTTCACAGGAGGGGGCCGGACATAGGGCACCACCATAGAGGCATCAGCGGCCACGGGCACACCACCAGACGACTGCAGGGAACCAGGGCGATGTGCATCCTTTCGTAAAGTCACTACCAGGCCACGCCCAGCACCAGCATCTGCACCATCCCTGGCAGCGGAAGTCACCACACCCCACTGCGGAGAGTCCCCTGGTGGTGAGTCTCCAGGCGGTGAAGGAACAGAAGGCACACCCGAGACACGGGCACCAGCACCAGCAGGCACATGGACCTCCACCACCAACAACCGCAGAGGCATCGATGCATCCGGATCCACACCGTCAACACCCGAAGACCCACGGTCACTGAAGTCCCCAATATCGGCCCAGTCAGAAGACGAAAGTCGGGAACGTTTGGGCTCCGGCTTGATATCGTCAGAGCCGGAAGCTGACCCACAAACACGGGCACCACCAGCCGGACGTACCGACGCAGAACTGAAGCAGCCTCTACCACAGGGGGAACTGGACCACACACAGCAGGATGCTCCGCAGCCATCCCAACACCCAGCACATCTGGGACCCGAGGCGAGGACACAGGGCCAGGCGCAGCAGCCGAAGACGAGGGAGAAGACAGCGGCGCCCCACAGTGAGCGCCAGGAAGGCCCACGGGAGCAGCGGGTACATCGACAGGAGCAGGCACAACGACAAGAGCAGGTAGACCATCCGACGGCACTGCAATTCCCGTAGGAGGGTCTGCAACAACCGGAGGAATGTCAGGCAATGCAGAGGGAGCCGCATCAGCTAACCTGACGCTCACCCCCTCATCCCGGAGGCCTCCTCTAGAGGGAGCGGCGGGAAATCCTCTTCACGGAATAAATTTACGGGAGCAACCGGATCAGCAGTGAACCAGGCAGCCTGATGCCCCAACATGCCACACCGGAAACAAGTACGGGGTTGCCGGGCATAAAACACCCGCACGTAGTACCCTAAAAGTCGGACAGAGGATGGAATGTCCGACCTCAGTTTCTTTCCAAGAGTACGATTGTTGGTCTACACACCCAAATATTTCCCAAAAGACAGCGCGTGCATCCGCACACTGACGACGGGGCCATACCTCTGGAAGAAACGCCGGAGGAGGGTCTCAGGAAACTCCCTGGGGGCGCCATGGACACTCACATACGTCGCTGCACCACTCCGGTTCGAAATGGCCACAGACCCGTTGCCGTCCAGCAGCTGCAAAGTACGCCCCTCGTACTGTCGGAGAAAGTCACGGTACACTGCCTCTCCCACAAACATGATCACACGGCGAGCAGTGACCAGCTCAACACCGTAGACGCCCATGACCGGGACCTTGAGCATGTCACACATATACCAACTCCACGAGAGGGTATCCTGCACGGCCAGTAAACTCCAACCCGATGGAGTTTACCCTCACGACAGGGGGAAGACGGCCGCCCATCGCAACAGCGCCACGTCCACACCACCAGGAACAGCAGGGAGGGTAGAGACACCCACACCCCCTGCCGACGAAAACGGCAAACACCCCAAACTACCGGAGCGGTCAGGCGACACGTCCTCACCGCATGGCAGCTCAGGTGAGACTCTCATACTTGACAAGTAGTTGCGACACGAGAGCCTGACTAAAAACACGATTTGATAGTTTCCTGCCTGTATTCACCAAATGCATGGTGAAACAGTTCTACACTGTTTCGTGCACAAGATGAAAGAAAAAGTTATTTATACGCTCTACACTTTTGCAGATACACTCGTCGGCACCAACTATCATGTCACATATATCTTCAAGTCTCATATTTATATTGTAGTCGATGACACAATCTGGCTTATACAATGTTCCATCAGCTAGATACATCACTTTGCCATTGTCAAGCATTTCAGCAGTGTGAACAGTTGTCAACATATTGACTTTATGGCTGTCTCTTCAACGCATTGATAAGACCTTGTCACATAAGAACTTCTAAGTTAGAAGAATAAGATCTTCTAAGTTCACAATCACCTACACCAATATTATCATAAAAACCTCGCATTTCTTTTCTTTGTGTCTTTATAGTGCCATACACTCCCGTGTTATGTTCAAGCAAGAATTTTGTTAGCAAGGGGCTCGTATAATAGTTGTCCGTGTACAAAATGTGCCCCTTGTTCAGCTGTGGTTCCTTGAGCGTCTTCATCACACTGCAAGAAAACCTGTGATGATCTTGTGTGAGTACGTCTACGTCTGTACCGGAATATAATATCATATCGATCAGCATTCCAGTTTCACAAACACACAGTACAAAGAATTTGAGGCTAAAACGGTGCTGTTTCGATGGGATGTACTGTTTGAAGAGAAAACTTTCATTGACAAGAACTAGGAATTCATCAACGACAACATTCTCTCCTGGTACAAAGTAATCGCAAAATTTCCTTCTGATATCACTGAAAACTTTTCGCACTCTCCAAAGTCAATAATTTCTATCAACATTTTCAAGATTTTCAAAGCGTAGGCACCGTTTAGGTGGCCTCACGGCTGAGTGGGCAGTGCTCGGGATTCGTAGTCCTAAGGTTCTGGGTTCGATCCCCGGTGGAGCAGAAAACAAATGAGCAGAGTTGATTTCAACCTGATGCGCCTGTTCACCTAGCAGTAAATAGGTACCAGGGAGTTAGACAGCTACTACGGGCTGCTACCTGGGGATGTGTAACAAGACCGGGCCGCTAAGCCGCGAAATCATCTCAAGATAAGATAACTGTAGTAGTATCAGGAACCAGTCTCGTAACATGTACTTGTTGAACACTGGGAATGGAACAGCGCATTCTGTGTTCCAATAATCCTGTATGACATGCTTCAACGAATATTTCATAAGCATACACAGAGCTAAGAGCATATGTAACTTTGCCACAATGGTCTCCTTCCAACAGACCATACGTGAAGCAGGTAATAAGCAACCTACATTGAGTTGCCCTGAATACCTTTTGGTTTCATCAGCAAGATGTTGCATGAATTGCTCATCAAAATAAGAAATAAAATAATCACTTTCAGTCATGTCGCTATCTGTATACGGGAATGTGGGTGCAAACCCTACATCACTATCATGAAATTGAGGTTTGTGTGGTCCAAAAATATAACAGCACACCAGCACAAATCCACCTGTGCTCTTTGTATTGCACCACCACCAAAACCATGACCGGCAATTCTATAGGCGCCACCTCTACGAATCCGTTTTCGTGCACTAAATCTCCATTGGGCTGGAGTTGCAGGTCTTCTACCTTGTACATTAGTAGGAGTAGCAGGGAAACTAGATCTACAGGTGACACTGTTATCAGTGTCGTCGTGAGGGAAGACATGGCGGCGCTTGGCAGGGCGTCCTGTTAAGACAGCTGATCTGCGTCTAGTAACACCACGACGGTAGTCGCTACCACTTGGCTCGTCTATGATACTTTTATCAGAAGCAGTATCACTGAACCCAGAAAATGATTCATCAACAGTATCACTTTCGTCGGAAATGGGCGATAGCACAGAAGGTGGGGATAATACTGGCAAGGGTGATGACCTATGATGTCGTACCGTGCGTGCCGCTCGCCCTGAAATATACAAAATCGCTGTATCGTCCTCATCTCTGTCTGTATCACTTGAATCGATCACTTGTGTTAGGTCTCTATTGTTCCTTGGGTCATCAATAATATCACAACCTGTTCTTCTTCAAACAATAATGTCTGAGTTTTACCCATAGAAAACGATCTTTCAACACCGCATCCTACAAGCAATTGGGATATGGAAACGCGTGCATCAGCCACGGTTGCTTGGTCAGAACTGAGACTACCCATGGGCCTGGGGTATTCTGGGATTTTTTTAAAATGGCTGCCGCTCGCCAGGGGCCTCAGGCATCCCTCTCGTACCCAACCTATCATGCGCTTGTTTTGAATGGTACAAAATCTTAAAATCCTGTTTTCTCTGCCTACACTTCGCCTGCCACGAGTATTGTCAGGTGGCACAGTTCAGTGGCTAGAGGGGGAATACTTTTGCAAAATAACAGCCCCTTTCAAAGATTGAGAAATTGCTGATTTTGAGAGTGTGCTGAGATCCTTTAATGTTAGAATCCACATAGTAATACATAATAATTTACACATGGGAAATATTACCCTGGAAACACAAACCGAAACTGTCTCTATTTTCCGCTTGTTACAACTTGTAATAAAGTTTACATCTTGGCTTAACGTGTTTATGACGTATTAGAACGTTGTTACAACTTGCTATATTGATTGTTATAACTGGTTAGGAGGTGTTAAAACTTGTTCTAACATTGCACCAACGTCGTAGTTTCGGTGTGTATTTGGCGGGTAGAGGGCTGTTCCCAAATCTGCAGACTGAATTAACATCACATGAGACCAGAAGGCATGGCAGGATGTGTAGAATACACCCCATTGTAAATCAGAGGTGTAATAGGTACTCTAAGAGAGATCTCTATAAACAGTCTTGAGTCAAGAGACTCAAGATTGTTCAACACGCTTTCACTACATATAAGAGGCATAACTGGCCGACCCCTCACAGTGTTCAAGAGTATGATAGTTCCTTATTTCCCTGCAAAAGTCGTGGATCCAGAGTGGGTGCCAGATGGGATATTTACTTATTTACTTTGCAGACGTAATTTAGGAGGCGAGAGCAAACATTGAAGTTCAAATACTTTGTTCTACAATCACTAGGTCTTTAGCTGTCAATTGAGTAATCAATCTAGAGGGTAGCAAATAGGTTCTAACACCAAATTTAGTATATAGTGTTTGAAGCTGTGGGCTTGACCCGAGAGTTTAAATCTGTTAAATTCAAGACTTCAGTAGTCGCTGTAGCAGAACAAAATATCGGGGCAGTACTCAAGGTTGTTGACCAAAGGACACTTTTGCAACAATAACAATATGTTCAACAAAATTACTTTCTAACACACAGAAATATCAACTTTACGTTACGTTAATTCCTGTGTGTCACTGCACAGCTAAACAATACCAGTGGCAGCAGGACGTGGTTCCACCGCTTTGGATATCACAGGACCTAGTCTCGAATCCTCTTGCATGGACAAGAAAGAACAAAGTGAACTAACTGAACACTAGTGAACACTCTGACTCAAATGCACTCAACTCTGGCAGTGACAAACAACAATATTGCAAATACAAAACAATAACAATAACAACAACAAAATTCAATATGTGTCACTAAGACAACCTTCAATCAAGTAATGAATATTGTTAACACTTGTCCCTTGGACTGCAATCAAATAAAATTTTCAATTAATTAATTACGTTAATCCTTCTGTCACACAGAGAGTAACAATCGAGGAGTAATTACGTTAACACTGTCACACAGAGAGTAACAATCAATGAATAATTACGTTAACATTGTCACACAGGAAGTAACAATCAATGAGTAATTATGTTAACACTGTCAAACCAACAGTAACAAATCAAATCAGTAATTATTATGTTAACACTTGGTTGGTCAGGACAATAACAGTCAAAACAATATATCATTACTTTAAAACTCCTGTCACCAAGACCGTTAACTACGATGAATAATTATACTCAACATTGTACGCTAACACACAAGTACAACATTGCGATATAACACAACAAAACACAGTGAGTAACGAACAAATCCACAAGGGCCGTGACGAGGATTCGAACCTGCGTCCGGGAGCATTCCAGACAGTACGGCAGTGTCTGGGATGCTCCCGGACGCAGGTTCGAATCCTCGTCACGGCCCTTGTGGATTGTTTAATTTGATGCATCACGTTAGTGTGATCTCTGTGTGTGTCACAATGAGTAATGATATAATAATATGCAGGTATCACCTAAACACAACACTCAATGACTTACTCTTCCACTGGTGTCTGAAATGGATAAAATGCAAGGTAACACAGAGATACAGAGACACAAAAATCAATATTAATGAATTAATAATACTAACATCGTACAACATAAATGCACGAAAGTATAACAATTATTAAATGTGTTTTTCGTGTGTATAACACTTATACCCAAGACAGTGACGGATACAGTGTCACGCTGATGGCTGTACCGACACCGGGCTTATTGTCTCCACGACCGGTTTAACTCACACTTGTTACAGATGATAACTAGATAACTGTGCGCTGGACGGTTGATCATAGATCAACACAAGGAAACACTACAAGAACAAGATAAATATTTGTACTCACTTCGAAAGACCAGCCTGTCACACACACCTTGCACACATTCAACGTTGAACTGTAGATGCTGCAATGAAATGATCCAGAACTTTTCATACATGGTAACATACGATTAAACAGTTGACACAGGGTGGCAGGTGCAACAAATGAAGTAATGAACGCATGTGGTTATCATGCGAGAACACCTGGGGTACACTAGGTGGCAGGTGCAGGCTGATGGAACAGGTGCACTGTGGTCTGCACTATATATCTCGGGATATTTCAGTGATACAGGAACTAAACACAGTCAGATAACTCATAAAGTGCATCTCAACTTATTAAACAATATACCATAGTGATTGACATCCGACTTTTGTGCTTTAAGGAAATAACAAGTGAATTTTGTGTGGAGTCCACCTCGTGGTGCCAGAACCCAGCCCTTAGGCCCACATCCTGTGTGGCCACCGTGTGTGTGTGTGCTTACTAGCAAATTGGTTTCCAACAAGTATAATAGGGGACTGTGGATCGAGAAATTAGTAATAGAGAAAGTGAATACTATTGCAAGTCGGGAATAAAGCAGAAAATCCCTTATTGTAATACAAGCGAATTAATATATCAGTGTTATAACCCAAGTAACTGGCAACTGAGGGCCTCCAGCCGCGGCCTGGGACAACAAGTGTCAACGGTACAGCCTCTGGGACCCTCCCTCACCCTCGACCGTGTGATAAGTACTGACCATACTGTAGAACAAATAAACATATATACTATTACAAACATACGGTATACATATAATATTATAAATATATAGATATATACAACAAAACAAGGCAAAATGGGAGTAAATAAACAAATTTGTGGCCACTGTAACATCTCCTTAAAGTCGAAGGCAACGGGAATTGAATGTTATATCTGTAAGAATAGATTTCATTCGGCTTGTGCAGGAGTGAGTAACACTGCGGCACTGAGAGCTGGCCACTTGCTCTGGGTGTGTAAACATGACCAGCCAGCTTGGAATATCCTAAAAAACCTTCTAGAAAACATGACGCATGAACGGAAAACATCGTTCATTGGAAGCCTACCAGCCATCCAGGAGGAGTGGGAAAGGAACAACAATTGTAATATACCAGGGGCGGAGGCTATAGTCAGGGATGAAACTGAGGCTGAAACTCAGGAAGTTGTAAACTCTGACTCAGTAGGCCCGAATGTGGATGACAGTAAACTAGAAAGTGTAACAGACAGCACTGACAGCTCGGTAGGTACAGACACTACAACGGTTCCCGATAGAGAAAGTCAGAACAGAAGGACAGACTTATGCAAATTTTATGCAAAGGGCATATGCAGACATAGATATGCTGGTAATAAGAAAGGATTAGAATGCAGTTATCAACATCCCAAAAAATGTTTAAATATGCTTAGGAAAGGTGAGTGTCGATTTGGATCAATATGTAGGTTTTTCCATCCTGAGATGTGCCAAACCTCACTGGAGGACAGAAAATGCTATGACCTCAGCTGCCCATACTTTCACGTGAAAGGCACGGAACGCTACATAAAGAGTGGCAAGCAGGATAATGAATTTGGAGGAAATTCGATAAATTTTTTATACCAGACCGAAAGAGAATTCAAAAGGAGGAGCATGGAGAATGTATGGAACTGGATGCCAGACCCACTTGCATACCAGAATTACAGATACAACTACACACCGAAAGGGAACCACAACTACAACAGGCAACTGCCCTACAACAATCAGCACTGGTCAGAACAAACTCAATATGTCCACGCATAATGGGCTTGCCGAAAAAGTCTCCCAGTCAAACTATCACTAATAGAGTAACCTCATTCATCTTTGCCAACATACAAGGACTGAAAACAAGAACCAACAATAAAGTACAGTTCATAAATGGCCTCCTCACGGAATCAAATGCAGTATTTGGAGCTTTCACAGAAACCCATGCAGGGGAATTCTTGGACAGTGAGATCTGGATTCCAGGATATAACCTATACAGGTGTGATAGGAAAATTAGGTCACATGGAGGAGTGGGTCTGTATATTAGGGAAGACCTTGTGTGCTCGGAGCTCCTAAACGTTACAAATGAGGTGATAGAGGTACTGGGATTAAAAATAGAGAAAATAAATTTAGTGATTATTCTAATATACAAACCGCCAGATGCAACGGCTGAGGAATTCACAGAACAGATAAACAAAATAGAGAATAGCCTTGATAATTTGGAGAACCCAATACCTGATATTATCTTCTTAGGTGACTTCAACTTGCCTAGTCTCAGGTGGAGAATAGCAAACAATAATATTATACCAGGGAATCTATCAGGACCTAACCAACCACAGATTAGAGAACTACTTAGATTCTGTGACAAATTTTCACTTACTCAGCAGATATCGGAGCCAACGAGAAATGAAAATATTCTAGATCTGGTCTTTACGAACAATGAAGACATTATCAGAGACATTACGATATCAGATACCACATATTCAGATCACAAGCTCATTGAAGTGCAAACTACCATCAATACTCAGAATAGACCTAAAACGTTGATAAAGCGAGAGGGCTATTCAGTAAATTCAATTTTAATAATAAAAGGATAGACTGGGAGATAATAAACAGGGAACTTAAAAACATTCCATGGGAAACTGTTTTAAGTAATAAAAGTCCTACAGAAGGAATAGAAAAACTGACTTCGGAAGCGTATCAAGTCTGTCTGAAACATGTTCCTTTGAGGAAAGCCAGAAAGAGATCCAACGTAGAAAGAGAACGCAGAAGACACTATAAACGCAGGAAAAGAATAACGGAACTGCTTATGCAGACACGAATTTCCCGTCAAAGAAGGAATAATTTAAATAGGGAGATTGAAGAAATCGAGCGGAAATTGAAACACTCATATGAAACTGAAGAAAGGCAGTTAGAACAGAAAGCAATTCAGGAAATAAAGAAAAATCCAAAATACTTCTTCACATATGCGAAATCAAAAGCAAAAACTACTGCCAGTATTGGACCTATTCGTACAAGTGAAGGTTCATACACGGAGGATGACAAAGAAATTAGTGAAATCCTAAAAAAGCAGTATGAGGACATGTTTAGCACTCCAATAAACAACATGAAAGTAGAAGATCCAGACAATTTCTTTATGCGGGATATCCAAACCCCTGTAAATATAACTGATATCAACACGAGCGCACTAAATTTTGAAAGAGAAATTGAAAACATGCCCATGCACTCGGCCCCAGGTCCAGACTCATGGAATTCAATATTTATAAAGAAATGCAAAGTGCCGGTAGCACAGGCACTCAGTATAGTGTGGAGGAAGAGCTTGGACACGGGGGAGATACCAGATGCACTTAAAGTAGCAGACATAGCCCCTCTACACAAGGGAGGGAGCAAAGCATTGGCAAAGAATTATAGACCAGTTGCACTAACATCGCACATAATAAAAGTATTTGAGAGAGTGATTAGGAGTCAGGTCACCAATTTCATGGAGACCAATGACCTTCACAACCCAGGCCAACATGGATTTCGAGCGGGAAGATCGTGCCTCTCACAGCTACTTGAGCACTACGATAAAGTCACTGAGGCATTAGAAGAAAAACAGAATGCTGATGTGATATACACGGACTTCGCAAAGGCATTCGATAAATGTGACCATGGCGTGATAGCACACAAAATGAAGTCAATGGGAATAACCGGTAAAGTAGGACGCTGGATACTCAGTTTTCTGTCAAACAGGACTCAGCGAGTAACGGTCAACCATATAAAATCTAGTCCAAGTGCAGTTAAAAGCTCTGTACCTCAGGGTACAGTCCTTGCACCGCTGCTTTTCCTTATTCTCATATCAGATATAGACAAAAATACAAGTCACAGCTTCGTATCATCCTTTGCAGACGACACAAAAATCAGTAGAAAATTACCTCGGCTGAAGACATTGAAAAACTTCAAGCTGATATTAATAAAGTTTTCGACTGGGCATCAGAAAATAATATGATGTTTAACAGTGACAAATTCCAGGTACTCAGGTACGGTAAAAATGAGGACCTTAAACATAATACAGGGTACAAAACACAATCAAATGTGCCCATAGTAGGAAAACAACATGTAAAGGATTTGGGAATAATGATGTCTGACGACCTAACGTTTAGGGAGCATAACCAAGCAAATATTGCGACAGCCAGAAAAATGATAGGATGGATTACGAGAACTTTCAAATCCAGGGATCCCATCACAATGCTTGTACTCTTCAAGTCACTTGTGCTGTCCCGTCTTGAGTACTGTTCAGTACTCACTTCCCCCTTTAGAGCAGGAGAGATTGCTGAAATAGAGGGAATACAGAGAACATATACGGCACGCATAGACGCGATAAAGCACCTAAATTATTGGGATCGTCTCAAAGCTCTCCAAATGTACTCACTAGAAAGAAGACGAGAGAGATATCAAATAATATACACCTGGAAGATACTGGAGGGCCAGGTCCCAAATCTACACAGTAAAATAACAACGTACTGGAGTGAACGATATGGAAGAAAATGCAGAATAGAACCAGTGAAGAGCAGGGGTGCCATAGGCACAATCAGAGAACACTGTATAAACATCAGAGGTCCGCGGTTGTTCAACGTCCTCCCAGCAAGCATAAGAAATATTGCCGGAACAACCGTGGACATCTTCAAGAGGAAACTAGATTTATTCCTCCAAGGAGTTCCGGACCAGCCGGGCTGTGGTGGGTATGTGGGCCTGCGGGCCGCTCCAAGCAACAGCCTAGTGGACCAAACTCTCACAAGTCAAGCCTGGCCTCGGGCCGGGCTTGGGGAGTAGAAGAACTCCCAGAACCCCATCAACCAGGTATCAACCAGG
>WNGS01169177.1:213485-239956 GCA_020271785.1 Procambarus virginalis
AGAGAGCTGACAGCAGCAAAGGAGGAGATTAGGGCCCTCAAAGAGAACAGTATCGATGCTGAGACTCAGATAACCACCCAGGGAGCAGGTGGTAACGGTATTTTGGAAGAGAATGCCACAATAAAAGCAACATTTGCAGAAATGCTAAAAAAAATAACTGAAGTAATGACTGCAGTGATGGAGGTGGCCATGAAAGCAGCCACCTCACAGGAGGCGGCACGCTCCACTAGCCAACTGTTGGAAAGGAACAGATCAGTGGTTGCTGTGGGCATTAAAGAGCAGGAAGGCTCTAACAGGACAGAGTGGAATGACAAGGACAAAGCGGCAGTGAATGAAGTACTGAAGGCACTAGACATGGAAGGGGCTGAGCATAGCATTGAGAAGGTTTTCAGGCTAGGTTGGTACAACAAAGACCGAGACCGAGTGATAAAGATAGTCTTTGCAAACGAGAGCTCAAAGGAGAAGATTCTATCAAGGAAGAGCTCCCTGAAAAACGTGGTAAAATTCAAAAATGTATTCCTCCAAAGAGACATGACAAGGGAGGAGAGAGCCGTGGCGGCAGAAGCAAGGAAGAGGCGCAGGGCGAGAGGGGAAAACCAGGAGGTCACAGCTACCAACACAACCCCCCAGATGCGAGGGGGAACCCACAACCAGCTACCCAGTAACACCAGAGGGGAGGATAACCCCGCCACCCTCTGCATAGAAACCCACCTACCCCTCCCCCACACCCAATCCCCACCTTCTGCCCCTCCCCTCCTCCCGCAGAGTCTTCCCTCCCCTCCTTTCCCTCCTGTCCTCCCTCCCCTTTCACCCCATACCCTCTGCCCCTCCCCCTTCACTGGATCCCCCGCCCCTCGTCCTAGTATCCTCTGAGACCCTGTTATCCACCTCACAGGTCTTCACACCATGGAACAGCTTCCCCCACCAGCAGAACACTCACCAAGGAGGCGATTTGAGAAGGGACAGAGGAAAGTGAGCCTCAAAGCAATGTACACTAACATAGATGGAATTACAAATAAAGCGAATGAGCTTGGAGAACGGGTACTAGAGGAAAACCCAGACATAATAGCCCTCACAGAAACAAAACTGACGAAAACGATAACAATGCAGTGTTCCCACAGGACTATTATGTTATGAGGAAAGAGAGGGAAGGAAGAGGTGGTGGTGGTGTAGCTCTACTGGTAAGAAAGGCTGGGATATTGAGGAGATGGTTGTTCAGGGCTGTGAAGGTTTCAGTGACTACATAGCAGGTACCATAACAAATGGAGGGAAAAAAATTATAGTCGTAGTCATATATAATCCTCCACCAAATGACAGAAGACCTAGACAGGAATATGATAGAAACAACATGGCCACCATTAACATAATAGAAAGAGCAGCTTCTGTTGCTAGCAGGAATGGATCTGGACTACTAATAATGGGAGACTTCAACCATGGGAAGATAGATTGGGAGAACAGAGACCCGCATGGAGGACCAGAAACATGGAGAGCTAAGCTGCTGGATGTGGCAACAAGAAACTTTCTAAGCCAGCACGTCATGACCCAACAAGAATGAGAGGAGAAGATGAACCAGCAATGCTTGATTTGATATTTACCCTAAATGAGTGGGATATAAGGGAAGTTAAGATGGAAGCGCCCTTGGGAATGAGTGACCATAGTGTATTGAACTTTGAGTACCTGGTAGAGCTAGGAATTATCTCCCCCAAAAAAGAACTAGGAATCAAAAGGCTGGCATTCCGAAAGGGGAATTATGTACAGATGAGAAGTTTCCTAAGTGAAATACCTTGGGACTCAGACCTCAGAGATAAGTCTGTACAGGGTATGATGGACTATGTTACCCAAAAGTGTCAGGAGGCAGTAAACAGGTTCATCCCGGTCCAAAGGGAAAAATCCGAGAAGCAACAGAAGAATCCATGGTATAATAGGGAATGTATGGAAGCGAAGAAACTGAACAAAAGGGCGTGGAGGAACTTCCGGAATAACAGAACACCAGAAAGCAGAGAGAGATACCAGAGAGCCAGGAATGAGTACGTCAGGGTGAGAAGAGAAGCAGAGAAAAGTTTTGAAAATGATATAGCAAACAAAGCCAAGACCGAACCAAAGCTACTCCACAGTCACATCAGAAGGAAAACAACAGTGAAAGAACAGGTATTGAAACTTAGAACAGGCGAGGACAGGTATACAGAGAATGACAAAGAGGTGTGTGAAGAACTCAACAAGAGGTTCCAGGAGGTCTTCACAATAGAACAAGGTGAGGTCACTGTGCTAGGAGAAAGGGGGTAAATCAGGCGGCCTTGGAAGAGTTCGAAATTACGAGAGAGGAGGTAAAGAGACACCTGCTGGATCTGGATGTTAGGAAGGCTGTTGGGCCAGACGGGATCTCACCTTGGATACTGAAAGAGTGTGCAGAGGCACTTTGCTTGCCACTCTTCATAGTGTATAGTAAGTCACTGGAGACGGAGACCTACCAGAAATATGGAAGACGGCGAATGTGGTCCCAATATACAAAAAGGCGACAGGCAAGAGGCACTGAACTACAGGCCAGTGTCCTTGACTTGTATACCATGCAAGGTGATGGAGAAGATCGTGAGAAAAAAACTGGTAACACATCTGGAGAGAAGAGACTTCGTGACAAATCGCCAACATGGGTTCAGGGAGGGCAAATCTTGCCTTACAGGCTTGATAGAACTCTACGATCAGGTGACAAAGATTAAGCAAGAAAGAGAGGGCTGGGCGGACTGCATTTTCTTGGACTGTCGGAAAGCCTTTGACACAGTACCGCATAAGAGGCTGGTACATAAGCTGGAGAGACAGGCAGGTGTAGCTGGTAAGGTGCTCCAGTGGATAAGGGAGTACCTAAGCAATAGGAAGCAGAGAGTTACGGTAAGGGGTGAGACCTCCGATTGGCGTGAAGTCACCAGTGGGGTCCCACACGGCTCTGTACTCGGTCCTATCTTGTTTCTGATATGTGTAAATGATCTCCCGGAGGTATCGATTCATTTCTCTCCATGTTTGCGGACGATGCCAAAATTATGAGAAGGATTAAAACAGAAGAGGACTATTTGAGGCTTCAAGAAGACCTAGACAAGCTGAAGGAATGGTCGAACAAATGGTTGTTAGAGTTTAACCCAACCAAATGCAATGTAATGAAGATAGGTGTAGGGAGCAGGAGGCCAGATACAAGGTATCATCTGGGAGAGGAAATTCTTCAGGAATCAGAGAAAGAAAAAGACTTGGGGGTTGATATCACGCCAGACCTGTCTCCTGCAGCACATATCAAGAGGATAACATCAGCGGCATATGCCAGGTTGGCCAACATACGAACGGCATTCAGAAACTTGTGTAAAGAATCATTCAGAACTTTGTATACCACATATGTCAGGCCAATTCTGGAGTATACAGCCCCAGCATGGAGTCCATATCTAGTCAAGGATAAGACTAAACTGGAAAAGGTTCAAAGGTTTGCCACCAGACTAGTACCTGAGCTGAGAGGAATGAGCTACGAGGAGAGACTACGGGAATTAAACCTCACTTCGCTGGAAGACAGAAGAGTTAGGGGGGACATGATCACCACGATTCTGAAGGGAATTGATAGGGTAGATAAAGACAGGCTATTTAACACAAGGGGCACACGCACAAGGGGACACAGGTGGAAACTGAGTGCCCAAATGAGCCACAGAGATATTAGAAAGAACTTTTTTAGTGTCAGAGTGGTTGCCAAATGGAATGCATTAGGAAGTGATGTGGTGGAGGCTGACTCCATACACAGCTTCAAGTGTAGATATGATAGAGCCCAGTAGGCTCAGGAATCTGTACACCAGTTGATTGACAGTTGAGTGGCGGGACCAAAGAGTCAAAGCTCAACCCCCGCAAGCACAATTAGGTGAGTACAATTAGGTGAGTACCCGCGGCCACGGGCACACCACTAGAAAACTGCAGGGAACCCGGACGGCGCGCATCCTTCCATAAGGTTACCACCAGGCCACGCCCAGGACCAGTATCCATACCATCCTTGGCAGCGGAAGCCACCACCCCCCACTGCGGAGAGCCCCCTGGTGGAGAAAGAACAGAAGGAACGTACGAGACACTGGCACCAGCACCAGCAGGCACATGGACCTCCGCCACCACTAACTGTGTAGACATCGATGCATCCGGATCCACTTCAACACCCGAAGACCCACAGTCACTGAAGTCACCAACATCAGCCCAGTCAGAAGACGAAAGCCGGGAACGTTTGGGCTATGGGTGGATATCGTCTGAGCTGGATGCGGACCCAGAAACACGGGCACGGGAGCCGGACGAACCGCCGCCCGACGCAGAACAGCAGTAGCCTCAACCACAGGTGGAACCGGACCGCACACAGCAGGAGGCGGCACCACTACCCCAGCACCCATCACAGACGGAACACAAGGCGAGGGCGCAGGGCCAGGCGCAGGAGCAGAGGACGAGGAAAATGAGAGCTTCGACGACGCACAGAGATCGCCCGGAAGGTCATCGGGAGCAGCGGGGATGGGATCAGGAAGAACATCCGATAGCACGGCAACGCCCGGAGGAGGGTCCTCAACAACCAAAGGAAGGACAAGGCAATGCAGGGGGAGCCGAAGCATCAAAAGGGACACTCACCTTCTCACCCCCGGAGTCCTCCTCCAGAGGGAGCGGCGGGAAATCCTCTTCCTTGATCATGTTCACGGGAACAGCCGCAGCCTCAGTGCACCCGGCAGCCTGATGGCCTAACAGGCCACAACGAAAACATGTCCGCGGTTGCCGTGCATAGTACACCCGTTCGTAGTACCCTAAAAGCTGGACAGAGGATGGAATGTCCGACCTCAGGCTCAACCCTAGGGTACGAATGATGGTCTTCACCCCTGCATACTTGCCAGAAGACAGCGTGTGCATCCGCACACTGACGACGGTGCCAAACCGCTGGAAGAAACGCCAAAAGAGTGTCTCGGGAAACTTCATGGGGGCCCCATAGACACTCACATACGTCATGGCATCGCTACGATCCGATATAGACACAGATCCGGTGCCTTTCTGCAGCTGCAAGGTACGTCCCTCGTACTTAATATATGCCGGAGAAAGTCACGGTACGCCGCTTCTCCCACAAACTTGATAACCACACGGTGAGCAGTTACCAGCTCAACACCGTAGATTTCCATGACTGGGATACGGAGCATGTCACACATGACCATCTCCACGACAGGGTATTCTGCACGACCAGTAAACTCCAAACCCACGGAGTATACCCTCACAACAGGGGGAAGATGGCCACCCATGTCAAAAGCGCCATGTCCACACCACCCAGGAACAGCAGGGAGATTAGAGACACCTACACCCCCTGCCGACGAAAGCGGCAAACACTTCAACTACTGGAGAGCCCAGGCGACATGTCGGCACCTCATGGCAGCTAGTGCGCAACTTTGAATTAAGTAGTTGACCAGAAGTCAAGTATATGACCATGAGTCTAGTAGTTGACCAGGAGTCAAGTAGTTGACCAGGAGTCAAGTAGTTGACCAGGAGTCAAGTAGTTGACCAGGAGTCAAGTAGTTGACCAGGAGTCAAGTAGTTGACCAGGAGTCAAGTAGTTGACCAGGAGTCAAGTAGTTGACCAGGAGTCAAGTAGTTGACCAGGAGTCAAGTAGTTGACCAGGAGTCAAGTAGTTGACCAGGAGTCAAGTAGTTGACCAGGAGTCAAGTAGTTGACCAGGAGTCAAGTAGTTGACCAGGAGTCAAGTAGTTGACCAGGAGTCAAGTAGTTGACCAGGAGTCAAGTAGTTGACCAGGAGTCAAGTAGTTGACCAGGAGTCAAGTAGTTGACCAGGAGTCAAGTAGTTGACCAGGAGTCAAGTAGTTGACCAGGAGTCAAGTAGTTGACCAGGAGTCAAGTAGTTGACCAGGAGTCAAGTAGTTGACCAGGAGTCAAGTAGTTGACCAGGAGTCAAGTAGTTGACCAGGAGTCAAGTAGTTGACCAGGAGTCAAGTAGTTGACCAGGAGTCAAGTAGTTGACCAGGAGTCAAGTAGTTGACCAGGAGTCAAGTAGTTGACCAGGAGTCAAGTATATGAACAGGAGTCAAGTAGTTGACCAGGAGTCAAGTATATGAACAGGAGTCAAGTAGCTGACCAGTAGTCAAGTAGTTGACCAGGAGTAAAGTATTGGACTTTTGAGGGAATTAGTGTGAGGAAAGTGGATGACTTAAGAGGGACAGGGCTGATTTTCTCTGTCATACAATGAAGATCAAACACACGGAGAATATTCATGTCAGCAGTTAGTGTTCTCTTCTTTTACATATAATATATTACCATTTACATATAATATATGTTATTTGTTTGTTCTATGGTCTTCCTGGTGGTCTGCCCTCTAACAGGTAAGTGCTTGCTGTGAAAATCGTTATTCTTAAATGATGTTCTTATTTCCCAATGGAAGCACGTGAGACCTGCGTCACTTAAATGTTAGCATGTTACTTTCATTAATATATGTTAGTGATTAAACTGTAACTCTTATTTATACAGGGTGTGATCAGACTGAGAGTAATTGGAACTGACAATGATGGCGTGACTCAATGCTCATTTCGACAGGAATTTCAACAATTTACTGCAAGCAAACCATGGAATTCAGTTTTTGAGGTAAATAATTTGTTGTCTAAATAAATTCAAATGAAAATCAAAATGCCTTAATCACAAATGTTTGTACACTTATAGTTGGCTTAGTTAGTACAAATTTCCAGTAAATTATTTACTTATAGGAAGATAGAAGAATAATATAACATGTATTTCCCTTCACCTGGACTCTAGGAGACTCGAACCATGGACCTCACGTGCGTGAGGCAGAAGCTCTATCGACCGAGCTATTATTATTCGGAGTCTTAATAAGGAAAGTTTCCAGTAGCAGATTCCTGCTGCCAAACCGGAATTTTAAATTTTCCCCAGACTACTACTGAGGCTCAGAGGAATTAGTGATCCATGTTCACATCATATAACGTGAGCGTGACCACGTCGTATACATGACGCGCGAGTGAATCATTAATTCCTAATAAAATTAAAGGATTATGGTCAGATTTGACCATAATTGGATGATCATTACTCGTCAAATAGACGTCAAAGTGTTGCACAGCGCTCACCAGGACCAATGTCTCTTTCTCTATCACTGAATAATTACGTTGACAATCACTTAATTTCTTGGAATAATGATCCACAGGGTGTTCTACCCCTTTAGCAACATTCTGTGATAATACTGACCTGATGCCTTAATTTAAAGCATCAACGGTTAATATGAATCTGTCCTCGAAATTAGGGGACATGAGAATAGGAGATGATATCAGTACGGCTTTTTGGCTTCCAAAATCTATCAGACAGTACTTGGTCCACATGAACTTTGCTCCCTTCTTCAGGAGATTTGTCACAGGCATTGCAATAATTGTGAATTTAAAAATGAACTTACGGTAGAATCCAGCCATACCCCGGACCCGCAGAACCTCCTTATGCGTTGAAGGGGTAGGATTCTGAACGACGGCTTCTACGTTGCTGTTCTTAGGGGCGATCCATCCTCCACCAGCCACATGTCCTAAAAAGATAAGAGGTCATAAAAAATTCCGATTTATGCAGATTGACTATCAACCAAGCTTGTAGAATAGCCACAAAGAATACTTCCAGATGTCGTAAATGGTCTTCCTAGTTTGAGTCGTAGATCAAAACGTCATCTATGTAGACCATTGCATCTCTACGTCGTGTAGTATAATGGCCATCAATCGCTGAAATATAAAGGCGACATTTTTCATTTCAAATGGCATCACTTGACACTCAAAAAGACCATCAGGAGTTACAAAAGCAGAAATAGGTTTGGCACGCTCTGTCAGAGGTACCTGCCAATATCCCTTGAAGAACTCGAACTTAGTGATAAAGGTGGATCTACCAATGGTATCAATACACACTTTTATCCTGGGAAGTGAATATGTATCAGCTACTAGTAATAGGCGTCCATCAGTCTCGGGAGACTATGGAGTTTCTCTCTCTGGTTGATGGTCAGGAGTGGCCTCTCCAGGGCGCAAAGCCAGGGTAGGTTGATATGGAGAAGAAACTGTTACCCAAGTAGTAGGTTCCCCCTCTCCACGGCGCCGAAAGTTTCCAATGGAAAGGCAAACGCCAATGCGATTTGTTCCATCGCCGTCACAGAAACTGTGAGCTCCGGAATTGACCTTGAAGTTGGTAAAAGAAGGTACAGGGACTCTAAACCCGGACACCGCCGTGGTCGGGGCCGGAAAAGAACCACCCCAGCAAGGGCAAGAACGACCCCAGCCTCCTGAAGCAGAGCCTGGGGGCCGCACGAGCCCCGAGAGGTGGACTTCCAGGTCCCGCTCCCACGGGTTCCAGACAGAGATCATCACAGCCCTCTTTCACCCGAGGTCGGCTTCCGTCAAGACCAAGCAGAAGGAAGAGTGATATTTATTAAATGCAATTATTATATTTATTAAATGCAATTATTATATTTATTAAATGCAATTATTATATTTATTAAATGCAATTATTATATTTATTAAATGCAATTATTATATTTATTAAATGCAATTAACAATTATTATTATAATAAATGTTATAATAATATAATTATTTAATAATTATCACTGTTCTTTTAGTGATACTATGACATTGTTAACCTGTCTGTAATCTATGCATAGCCTTAACTCATTATCAGGCTCGGGTACTAGAAGATCGGGGTGTGAGATTTTGATCTCAGCCAGAAGGACTGCACAAAAAGCAAACATGTAAAGTGTCAGATGTGAGATTATAACTTCCAACTGAAATATAGGCGAGAGCATCCGCCAGAGTCCAATTTCCTGGTACTCCTATCCACTAAGTTGTTAGCTCCTCAATTGCTTGTAACAATCTTAAGAGTAACTATGGGGTTTTCACGACGAAATTTAATATTCATTGATTGGGCTATGATTAGGTTCGAATCCAGGAGCCGACACTCATTAAATGCCAGATATCTGAAGTAGCTTGAAGTGGACAATGATTATAGACAGTGTACTTGAAAGGTATTGACATAAAGTCACGTATTTGGCAACAATAACAGTTTATTAACAAAACTTAATAATATTCGAAGCACAACAATTTAGCGTTACGTTAATGTCCTGAGTGACACTTCACAGCTAACAATGCCAGTGCAGTAGGATGATATCCCACCGCTCTCGGCTGGTATAATGAGAGCACGTCTCAGCCCTCTTCCACGGCCAAGGAAGGACAACATGAGCAACTGAACACCTGTATCAAATCGGAGTCAATTGCAATAAAAATATATGCAATACAAAACAATTGGAACAATCCAAACAAATAGCAAAACAATCAAACCAAACAAGACTTATCACTGAGACAGTCTTCAGTATATAAAATTAATTACGTTCACACATGCTTTTGTGGACAGCAAGCAATTAAAGACAATTAACCAATTATGTTAAAGTTCTATCACATAGAGATGAACAATTGATTACAATCAATTAAATCAAAATAAACAATTACTTAATTAGGTTAATTAATTACGTTAATTACAGTCACCTAGAGAGTTATCAAAGATAATTTGCGTTAAGTACAATCTGTCACTCATACAATCAGTCTATCAGAACAGTAATTCTTCAGAGTAACTACTCTGTCACAAAGACAATTAAGTAAATAATTATCAAAAGAAGGCACCAAACCGGGAAGGCTATGTAGCACCATCAAATGTGCGGAATAATCAGAGGGCGCTAAATATCACCAAACGATACCAAAACGAGAATAGAAACGCATAAGGCGAACGATATCAGAAGTATCTGATTCACCAAGAATTCTATCAAGGAACAAGTGACCGTGGGGGACGGTCGGAAAACAAAACACATGCCCGGAAGTCAGGACATTCAATAAGGATATGAACGACCATAAAAGGAAAAATGCAATTTGGACAATAAGGAGCAGGGCGGCGCTCCATTAAGTGACCATGAGTTAAGCGAGTATGGCCAATACGCAACCTCGCCAGAGCAGTTTCCCACCACTGGTAATGGTGGTATGAGGACGGCCACGAGGACACACAACTCTTAAGAGTACGCAGTTTGTTATCAGTAACAGAAGACCAACAAGGCTGCCAACGGGTAAGGAAGGAGGAATAAATAACTGGGTAAAAGTCGAAATAAGGAGTACTTTTACGAGAGATGGAACAAGAACAGACATCTTCCCTAGCGGCACCATCAGCACACTTATTTAAAGAGATATCAATAGGTTGGGAACCAAGCAAAATGCAACCGACTTAAATTTACTGTGAATAAGAAACAGCCAATTCTGTATCTCGACAACCACTGAATGAACCGGATTAAAGGACCGAGAGCCATGAGGGTACTACAAGAGTCAACGACAACTACAAAGGAAGATTAACAACGAGAAAGCAGGAGACGATGAGCATAGAGAACAGCATAAAGTTCCGCTGTGAAGATGCTAGTCTCTGGAGGTAAGCGACACATATAAGTGCTGTCAGGAAAAACAACATAGTAGCCTACACCGTCCGCAGACTTAGACCCATCAGTGAAAATGGAAACGGAACGGGAGTGTGAAGAAAAGTACTCAAGGAAAAGGCGATTCAGAACCGTAGGAGGGGTAAAAGCTTTAGTGATGCGGGTCAAGGAAGTACAAAACTGCGGAAGGGGGACTCTCCATGGGGGAAAAGAAGGAACAACACGAAGATAAATATTATAAATATGAACCGAAAGAGAATCCTGTCAGCGAGATAACCGGACAGAAAGAGGGAGGTGGTGAAGAGGGACAGGAACCATAGGAGGAGTAAAAGTTAAAGCACGACAGAGGCGAGAGGAAGGATGTTGCAAGGACCGCACAAGATAGCAAAGACAGTAGCGATGACGGAGGTCCTGGAGAGATAGGAAGCCAGTGTCAACATACAAGCTGAGAACGGGAGTCGAACGAAAGGCACCGTGGTGCAACCCAGTATGGTGAAAAGCATTAAGACGGCGAAGAGTAGAAGAAGAAGCAGACATGTAAGCAGGGCAACCATAATCGAGCTTAGACAGAACGAGAGAGGAATGTAAAGCGAGGAGAGTGCGCCTATCCGCTCCCCAAAAAGTATGGGACAATACCCGAAGGAGGGTAAGGGCCTTAGAGCACTCAACACGGAGGTAAGAGTTATGGGGAAACCAAGACAAACGAATGTCAAAGAATAACCCCAAAAGCTTCGCAGAATCTTTGTACTCAAGGGGATGACCATAAAGTGACAGAGGGACGAAGAACTACCCGTTTCCGAGTAAAAGTCATGACACAAGTCTTAGTAGTAGAGAACTTGAAGCCATGATCGGTGGCCCAAGACGACACAGCATTAATCGCAAGTTAAAGCCGGCGTTGAAGGAGAGGCGAATCGTCACCCTGACAGCAAAGGGTAAGATCATCGACACAGAGAGGATAAGACGCCTGAAGGAATAGAGGAAAGAAGGCCATTGAGGGCAACCAGAAAATGAGTAGTGCTCAGAACACTACCTTGGGGCACACCTTCGTATTGCTGAAAAGAGTTCAGAGAGAGCAGCACCAAGCCTCACCCGAAAGGAACGACCAGAGAGGAAGCGTTGGAGAAAGAGAGGGGAATTACCATGAAGGCCAAAAGAATGAAGTTGGGACAGAATATGATATCGCCAAGTGGAGTCATAAGCTTTTTCCACGTCAAAAAGGACGGCAACAACGGAGATCTTCGCAGTAAAAGCAGTACGATTACAGACCTCCAATCTCACCAGGACATCCGTTGTGGTGCGACACTTGCGGAAACCAAATTGAGAAGGGGAGAGGTAGTGATAGTATTCTAAGAACCACATCAGACGAACGTTAACCATACGTTCAAAGATTTGCAGACAACTTGTAAGGGCAATAGGGTGAAAGTCCTTAGGGGAAATCCCCAGAGACCCTGGTTTGCAAACAGGGAGGATAACGGCATCCAGCCGTTGTCTCAGTGACTGACGATGACTCCCAGATCCGATTATACAGACAGTAAATACAGAGACGTGCACGGAGGGAGATGGCGAAGCATCTCATAATGAATGCCATGGGAGCCCGCCACTGTAGAACCGCAGAGGGTCAGGGCAGACCGAAGTACAGAGAAAGAGAAGGGATCGTTATAGGGAAGTCGGAGACGAGTGCAGAAATCTAAAGGACGAGATTCAACGACAGGTTTACGAAGAAACTAAGATGGAGGAAGATGAGAACCCGAGCTAACAGAAGAAAAGTGGGAACCTTATTCGGTAACGACCTGCAACGGGTCCGCCAGAGGAGTACCACGGAGGTGAAGGACAGGCGAGACATCGGGAACGAACTTACACGCTATCTTGCGGATATGCTTCCAGATCTGCGGTAGAGAAGTTTCGGACGTAATGGTGGAGTCATAAGACATCAAATCTTCACGTTTAGCCATACGGATGGCCCTACGGGCCACCGCACTCACCTTCCGAAACAAAAGAAAAGAATTGGCCATCTGCCGGCGGCGGTGTCTCCTCCAGGCTGCACGTTTACAGCGGACAGCCCGAGCACAGTCTACATTCCACCAGGGAACGCACTTCCGTGGGCGCCAAGAGGAAGAGCGAGGAATAGAGCGGAGGACAGCGTCGAAGATGGTGTCATGAAAAAGGAGGAGAGAGTGAGGGGAGAGGCAGAAGGGAGAGGTCAGAGAGAGCATTACTGAGGGTAAATAGGTTCCAGTCTGCCTTAGCAAACTGCCACCTAGGGAAGGAGAGGGGAGGGCGAAAAGAAAAACAGGTAACAAGGATGGCAAAATAATCACTGTCATGGAGGTCATCAAGAACTCGCCACATGAAATCCAAGTAAAGAGACGACGAGCAGAGAGAAAGATCAAGACGGGAAAGGGTGAGAGTCCAAATGAGTGGGCTCACCAGAATTCAGAAGAATTAGGGAAGAAGAGAGGATGAACGGTTCAAGAAGGCGACCCCAGGGTGTTTGTCAGAACATCCCCCCCAAAGGGTATGACGACAATTGAAATCACCTAGCAAACCGTGTACCATTTCCTCACAAAGATACAGGCAGCAGAACAATGGAGATGCGATGGAAAATGTAAGGGGACAAAGGGAACATCAGAGCAAATCAAGAGAGCAGAAAGAGCAGAAGTATTAGGAGCCCCAGCAACAGCTGGGGGGGGGGGAGGGGAAAAAGGAATAGCCACGGAAGCGACCAGGACGAGCACCAAGCATTGGCTCCTGGAGACAGACACAAAGAGGTGAAAACCGAGAAAGCAGAAGTTGGAGTTCAAGGAAATTGGTGTAATAACCACAAATGTTCCATTGAAGAATAGACATTGACAAGAGGAGAAAGGACAACAACAGAGAACAACGAAGAAACAAAGGTGAAAAGGGAACACAGCACGTCAAAGAAGTGCAGGATCAGGGTCAGCGAAATCAGGGTTAGCGGGCATGGGTAAACTGAGTAAAGATGGAGGGAAGGGAGCGGGAGGACAGACCAGAGGCGGACGTGCAGGGACAGGAGGAGGAGGGGGGACAACCGAGGATCAAGGAGAGCAGCAGGAGGATCAGAACCTAGGGAGTGCACCTCAGCAAGGGCAGCAACCATGGGGGAAGCGGGGGGCCTCCACGCTTCGGTTTCTCCACGAAGAAATCTCCAGAGTAGACCCAAGGGGCGCAACCATCGAAATGGGAGGGGATGGAGCGAGTGTCAGAGGTAGGGGGCGAGAAAGAAAGCGAAGCCTTCTCACCCGCCAGGGAGGAGGAAGGAGAAGAGCCAGGCTTTCGCTTCTGACTCAAAGAGACAGGCGTCCCAGTAACAATGTACTGGACAACAGATTCAAGCGTCTCAACAAGAGAAGCAGAACGAGAGCAAACACGATGGCTATTGGGAGAGCGATGGACATCAGTCCGTACTGACAGGCGGTGTGGAGAGCTAAGAGATGGAGGAGAAGGATCGGAAGGAGGATCAGAGGGAGACGAAGAAGAAGACACAGGAGACATGACAGACAGGGAAGAAATAGGGGGAACCCCAGACAGAAAGCCATGAGGGGGATCCATCGGGACAGAACTCAAAGGAATGGAGGAGGAGGTGGTGGGTGTGTCTGGGTCCAAGGCCTGGAAACGGTTGTGAGACTGAGGAAGGTGGGAAGGACGAGGAGAGGATCAGCGCAACACGCGAGCATAAGGTGGGAGATGGGGAACTTGGCGTCTCGCCTCAGGAAACGACAAACATTCCCGATGCTTCAAGTTGAGGACTGCCGCCTCAAGCCTGTAATGTATACACGCATGGAAGAATGTAGTGTGGGCTTCATCACAATTGAGATAGCGAGCCCGGGGAGAAATGAACTCCGACTTAGAGTGACCTTCGTCCCCACACACAGGACAGAGAGAGACAGTACCGGAGCAGCGGAGGGCTCCATGCCCAAACCTCCAGCACTTATTACAGAGCCGAGGAGAGGGAATGTACTCCTGGACGGAGCACCTGGCACCAGCAAGAATGGCAAAGGGCGGAAGGGTCCTACCATCAAAGGTAATCTTAACAACCCGAAGGGGGTTGACGGCGACGACCACGAGGGGGACGAATAAACGAGTCTACCTGGAGGACAGAATGGCCCTGGGCTTCGAGGATACGACGAATATCTTCGTGGCAGTCCTGTAGATTCCGAACACCATTTGCAACATGGGGTGTGAGGAGAATAGTGCCAACACTGGAATTCAACCGAGCGTTCTTGGAGACCCGAACAGGGGGTCTGGCCAAGGCAGGATAAGGCGGCCAAGCGAGAGGCTGCATCCTCAGAAGGAGCAGCAATGACACGTGTACTGAGACGGGTGAGGTTGCAGGTAACAGAGGCATTAACTGAATCAACAAGGTGCCTATGGCGGGAGAAATCGTCAGGAGGCGTAGAATCAAGAGGGAGGAGATCAAAGTATTTTGCCCACGAAGCTGGACCAAACAAGGCTTGAAACGCATCAGGACAGGAAGGAATCGAGCGAGTGCGGCCGAGGCGAGGATGGCGTTGAGAATCCCCAGAGAGAGAGGGGTTAAAAGGCGCAGTACTTTTAAATGCTACAGTTTACAGAAAACACACACTTATATAACAATATATCAATCAGTTTTCGAAGACCTAGTTCAGCTCTTCAGGGGTCGGGTGCGTACCATATATAAATATATATATATATATATATATATATATATATATATATATATATATATATATATATATATATATATATATATATATATATATATATATATATATGCAGAATAACCACATGTGAAAAATAGAAAATGCTTAACGCGTTTTCGGCTAATTCGCCTTCATCAGAGCAAAGTAGAATGAAGATGATATATATATATATATATAATATATATATATATATATATACATATATATATATATATATATATATATATATATATATATATATATGTATATATTTGTATAGTATGCAGGGTTATACAGTTACATATCAGTTTATTTACAAAAAAATGAACATTAAATTAAAAGGAAATAAGGGGAAGTTGGTTTCCTAGAGGCTGTAGATTTCTTGGAACTCCTCCGACGTCAGGCAGGAACCGAGGATGCAGCGGACATTTCCTCTCTGGATCGCGACACTGAGGTGCTGGAGGAGAAAACTTGCCGCTCTAGGGTATCATGCAAATTCAATGGGCCTGGAACGAAGAACGTTAAGAAATCTTCTGGCAAAATCTCGCCCAATGGACTAGGGTTTCAGCTCCTATTGTAATGAAATTGTACTAATGATTTAATTCCCTGTATTTGGTCAACTTGTATCATTCTCTGAGGCTCCTGCTTGGCCGGCAGAGAGGTTGATGTATGTTGTTGCCATGGGGGGGGGGGGGGACACGCAAGTGTAATTTCACGCCACCTTGTCTGCCATCCTTCAAAGGGCGCAGTGTGATTCCGTCTGGTTGGCCGGCAAAGCTAGCAGAGTTATGGTTCAATAGATTGCGGGGCTCTCTCTCCGCTGGACATTGGGCAAAGGCAAGGCTCCTTCTAATGATGTCATTGAGTTCGTCGTGTCTAGAGTGTCAACCGACCGATTTTCCTCAGTGCAGGCAATGCAATCCAAAATCGTCTGCATCTGCCTCGCCGCAAATACACTTATGAACAGTGTGGATAGGGGCAGCATGGCGGAGAGCAACTGCAATATGGAGGCTACTGCGGATCAAGACGTGTGCCGGTAGGAGACATAGGGGACTGCCAAAAAGAAGTCAACTGTGTGGGGAGCAAGCACAGCTGTGAGGCGTGCACTGTATTTATATACATATATATATTGATATTTGCTTCTATTTGAAGCAAACATTTATGGTAACAGTGATACTGTAACAGTAAGCATAGATTCATAATTTTGGCGGTGTGAATAATTCATAGTGCATTTGATTGTACTATATTAACATATAAAATCCATGTAGTAATTCCCTGCGGTAGTTGGAGATGCCGATGACATATTTTTGACAGTAATATGTGAACAAATTGTTTCAGATTCTTTGTTATCCACACATGAGAGAACGAGGAAGAGGAATTGAAATTACAGCTAAAAATACCAGGTAAGATATTTCATATTGTTCAGTTTATCATTGGGGTTTAATATTGTTTTGTTTATCATTGGAGATCAGGATTGTTCAGTTTATCATTAGAGTTTAATATTGTTTTGCTTATCATTAGAGATTAGTATTGTACAGTTTAACATTAGAGTTTAATATTGTTCTGAGCATTCTTCTGAAGCTTCGACATCATTTCGAGAGTCCCTGCGAACATTATCACAACATCTAATGATGGATGCCAAGTGAGGTGCTCTTCCAGATTTATAAACGTAAACTCCTTGGCTCTTATTCAGGCTTAAGGCTCTTATTCAGAGCCTTACACACATTACCTTAAGAAAGGATGCGTGTTACATCCAAAATTTGTCTTTTAATACACTTACATATATTGGGTCTTTCCTTCTCCTTCGTTAAAGAACTACGACATTGTAGTAAGTCTCTCCATGTAATATACTGTCATGAAATATTTTGTTAATGTAAACTAAAAGTTAGATTCAAATTATTGCATTGAAAAATAAAGTAAAGTATATTTAAAAGGATCACAGAGAATAAAGATGCAGCCAATGTGATTTTAAATGAAATTTTAATTATGGTATAATTTTTGGAAAGCAGGAATAAAAACTGAAATTAAATAATGGGGAATACGAGAAAAACAATTAATATAGAAAGGTTATCATATGAGGATGGGTCTTGTCTTAGGAAATGAGGTACTGGATCTATGACTTAAATATTTAATGCTAGTAATGATTTATATGAGAACGGAAGAAAGTGATGGGAAAATACCATCACAGAAAAGTCACAGCGGAATTAAATTGCAGCCAAAATATTCCAAAGTTAGAAAAAAAATACCATATGCAGTAGAGAGTAGGAGCACAAAACTAACAAAAGTTATAAATTGAATCCTTGACCAATAAAATTGAAGAATAGCACATCCACACCAGTTTTTTTAGAGGTCTTGAAAGCAAACTGATTTATCGAACTCTAGAATATGGGAAAAAGATAAATTTATCCGAGTTCAAAATATATGAGGAACAAATAAAAAAAAATATTATGCATGATGTTGAAGGTACTGAGAGAAGGAGTTTAGTAGATATCTTATTAGTGTTTCTAAAACTGTGATTATGACGTGCAAAGGTAAATGTGAGAAAACAGGAACGTTCAAGTGGTGATTTAAGCTTCAGTGTGGACTAAACTATTACGACAACGATAGAACTGTTATAATACAAACTGAACAATTATAGTTCAAACTAAATTATCATAGTATGGATTCGGATAAGATTAAGATTACAGATTAGATTAAGCTAATATAGTACAGTCTGAGCTACTATAGTACAAATTCAGCTATTGCAGTAGTCTAAGCTTCCTGGTAACGAAATTTAATGTGATTTATACATTTATACATGTATACACTTCATATAAGTGTATAACATGTAAGTAGAGCGTACAAGATCAGGGTGCGAGTTATCTGGTGAGGCTCCAGCTTTGGGGAATTCCTACTCGACAGGCTACACTTTTTCCCGAATCAGGGGGGTCATGGACGTCCTTCAGCAGTGCTAAGGCGCACTATAATGGTGCTCCCGCCGGGCTTTATACACAACACAGTTTATAGTGCAGAGGTTTAGCTGTGGGAGCCTTTGAACCTCGTACTGAGGGCACCTCATATGTTCAGGTTGGCAGTGTGCAGAGAAGGGTTCATGTAAACACATATGTAATCTATAAATACGTACTAATACACAGGGAGCATTCATTACGTTAAGATTGGTGTTTATCGAAGCTAATATTATGTCAGAGACACTTGGAAGCCTCACTGATCGATGACCATATTATAATCGCCGAAAATACCGTCTTAACATTCTACCAAACAGTCGCAAGACGGCGTACCTGTCACTAAGGTTTCATGTGAGTTCCTTCTTGATACTCAGGAACAGTAATGACATGCACAGTCATCACGGGCAGTGACCTGTCAACTGACAGTCATCATGGGTACTGAAGTGTCAACTGTCAGTCAACATGGGCACTGACCTGTCAACTGACAGTCATCAAGGGGTAGTGAGCTGTCAACTGACAGTCATCAAGGGTAGTGACCTGTCAACTGACAGTCCAACAAGGGTAGTAACCTGTCAACTGACAGTCATCAAGGGTAGTGACCTGTCAACTGACAGTCATCAGGGAAGTGACCTGTCAACTGACAGTCATCAAGGGTAGGGACCTGTCAACTGACAGTCATCAAGGGTAGTGACCTGTCAACTGACAGTCATCAAGGGTAGGGACCTGTTGTCACGGGGGTGTCATTATCGATGCTTATTATCGATGCTAGCAATCGATAATAAGCCAAAGACTTACAGGGAAATTTTTAAGGAAAGCAAATTGAATTTTTATATAACTTACTATTACCTATAGGAGAAATAACCTAATTCAAACCATGTTTTCTGAGAGGAAAAAAGTTTTTTTTTTTGCCCCATGATACTGGAAATTAACATCATAATTTACACAAGCCACATATGAGAGCGAAGCCAATTCTCAGAGTACCTACAACACATTGACAATTTTATATAAATTCTACACTTATAGCCAAGCATATCCCAGTGACCACTTGATCAACCAGGCTGTAGCTTGCTCTAGCATCACTGGGCTGATCTGACATGCTCATTGTAAGACTTGGCATATCCCCACCAGTTGGACATACTACGTCGGGGACGATAAAGTTGGTACTATGAGTGTGGCGGATGAGTACAGTACTTAGGAATGCTTGTTAGGGCCGGAGGCAGACGCATATCCTATGGTTCACTGTTTGAGGACGGTCTGACTAACATCACTAACGCCCCGCTCAAACCCCCAACAGAGGTTATACCTACTTAAACAT
Organism: Procambarus virginalis; assembly: GCA_020271785.1. Taxonomy (NCBI): domain Eukaryota; kingdom Metazoa; phylum Arthropoda; class Malacostraca; order Decapoda; family Cambaridae; genus Procambarus; species Procambarus virginalis. The sequence continues at coordinate 232,901 of WNGS01169177.1, forward strand.
GACCTAATCCTCAAGCTTGTTCTCGGACGCGTGTTTAAGGCGGATTTAGCGAGGCTTGACAGGCAGTTGCGGCACGTCATTCGTGGCTGGTTGTGACTGCCTCACGATACCCCTAATGCCTTTTTCATACCGACGGAAAGGACGGTGGACTAGGAATTCCCGACTTTGCTGCATCATTCCGCCTACAAAAGAACAAGCAGCTCGGGACGTTGGTAGAGTCGGAGGATCCGGTGATAGTGGCTATGGCTCTTTACCCGTATTCTAAACACGAATGCGTCGATGGGTAGACCTGACCACGGCCGCCAGAACCCCTTTAACAGAACGGCTGAGCGCTCTAGAAGATGGAAAGCAAAACTGTATAGGAGTTGATGGTGCCGGCCTTGGATCTACTTGTGAGGTTCCTTGCTGCCATAAGTGGGTCTCATCCGGTACCCGTCAGCTAAGCGGATGAGATTTTGCTTATGCCTTCCAGATTAAGGCAACCGCTGTAGCCACTCCTTCTAGAACAGCTAGGGGTAGACCCGAGGCTTCCGGTCTCTGCGAGGCTTACCCGAGACCAGAAACCCTGGCCACATATCCCAGGCATGCTATAAGACGCACGGGGCTCGGGTGAAACGTCATGCCGATATCACTCGTTTCGCAGCTGGCCGCCTGCGGCAGAGAGGTTTCGAGGTGGAACGTGAGGTTCGTATACCGGATGGAGGGGCCTTCTGCAAGCCCAGCATCATCGCTTGCAAAGGTGACGAGGCCTTCATATTGGACACCCAGGTCTCTGCTGATAACTCCCTCTCTCCCGTCCACATCAGAGCAAGTGCGACAATACGGCACCCAGAGATCCTTCAAAGGTCAGGGAATATACTAGTAAGCACACAGCATCCGCCTCATCGATAATCCTTATTTGGAAAGGAGCATTATGCAAGGAGAGTGAGCATGGACTTCAGGATATAGAACACAATAAGAGCGACTTGGAGATTTGCTCTATGAAAGCCCTAACCTGGACATATTCCATCTACAGAATGTGGTCCAAATCCACATCAAGGGGGGCAGACCACCTAGTCCCAGGATCACTGTGCAATGGGTACATAAGGGTTAATATAGTCTTGTTTAAGTGAACCGCAGCCAGGATAGCTGGCAGCTAACTATCTAAGCAGAGTCGTCATCTGGAGTACCATTTCTCCGAATAATTCCTCACAAGAGGATGGATGACCTGGCCAGAGCACACGAGTGGAAATGGCGGGGGCCGGAGGGACCTCCATGCGCATACATGACAACCCTCCCGCTCCGGAGCCTTGCTAGGAGCTTTCGCTTTGAATTGTTTTAAATGTATGCTGCTGTCAAGTCACCAATACTGCCGGTTAGGCAGCGTGTGTTTTTGCCCTCAGCTTTATTCTTTTTTAATGGCATACTGTGCACTTCTCCCTTTGTGTGTTGTCTTATATAAGAAAAACAAAATTCTAAATAATTCTCCAATTTACGTGTTATTATTATCATCGAACTGTTATTATTACACTACGAATCGTGTAGGTTAGATTGACATCTGGCTTTTATATGTTTTAGTTTGTGTTGATGGAAATATATGTGCTTAGGGGTGCCTTCTCACCGTGCCCAGTGGCTGGGGGGATTGGTGCTCTGAAGCTATTAAAAACCCTATAGCCCCCTGAAATGGCAAGGGGCGTTTGGGGACAAAATATCCATGATGAAAAAGCACTCAGCTCAGACTGGTTGTGCGTATGGGATATCTAATTACCGCCATGGTCACTTCATTAGACAAAAATAATTACACTGAGGGATTCCTGGCCGTTTTGCTCGTTACTTATATGAATTTGGTGTTAATATGACATACGTAAGGACTTAGAACAGTGTAGTAGCTAATACTCTTCAGCTATTTATCCGCACATCTTCACATTTCTGTGTAATAGAGCGAAATTGTGTACTTCAATGCCGGTCAAGCACAGAAGCTTTAACCAATCAGAGAATCTCTGTTACAAAGGTGTGGATACGTTAACCTTTTTTTCAGGTCATAAAATGTCATTTGGGTAGTCACGTTATGGCTACCCGGCGTCTCAAGCGGGTGACCTGACTGCTGGATCCTGATGCCCGAGGAAAAGCTCACCAAAGTAGCTTCTGTTAAGAAATGATGGCTAGTACTCGTTCCAATAATAGTACTCCTAGCGTGATATGTATCCCTAGCTTTAGTGCACGTGCTTTACACTACGAACTTCGCGAATCCTGTGCACATACAACATTGTGTCAATGTAGGAACTGAGAGAACACACTCACATTACCTTTGAGATAAACTGAGAGAACACACTCCACATTACCTTTGAGATAAACTGAGAGAACACACTCCACATTACCTTTGAGATAAACTGAGAGAACACACTACATTACCTTTGAGATAAACTGAGAGAACACACTCTACATTACCTTTGAGATAAACTGAGAGAACACACTCTACATTACCTTTGAGATAAACTGAGAGAACACACTCCACATTACCTTGAGATAAACTGAGAGAACACACTCACATTACTTTGAGATAACTGAGAGAACACACTCTACATTACCTTTGAGATAAACTGAGAGAACACATCTACATTACCTTTGAGATAAACTGAGAGAACCACATTACCTTTATTACCTTGCATTTAATCGTCAAGCTGTTAACGCGGGGGAGGATACTGCTTGACAGTCTTTATGAGGTGTCCAGCTGCTGGACACCTTTTTTGACCAAGAGAGTGGCTATGTTGAATGCTTCGGGTGGCCACTGCAGTGTTCAGGGACTCTCAAAGCTCTTCTAAGGTCGTGGTTGCTTCACATTCCAGAAGATAGTGAAGTAATGGCTTTTCTGCGACAGTTGGATGATGAGGAGTAGATGCAGGCAATAAATAGGCAAGAGAAGGTGAGGAGCAAAGGTAAACAAAGGATCAATGCATAATGTTCGTAATAAGGCAAATAGGACACTCGGATTTATTAATCGCAGTGTAAGTAACAAGACACCTGGTTCTCAAGCTATATCTTGCTCTGGTTAGGCCCCATTTAGATTATGCAGTTCAGTTTTGGTCGCCATATCATAGAATGGATATAAATTCACTTGAACGTGTCCAGCGTAGGATGACTAAGTTAATTCCCCAAATTAGAAATCTTTTCATTATGAAGAAAGATTAACAAAGCTTAATTTGCATTCACTGGAAAGGCGAAGAGTTAGGGGTGACATGATAGAGGTTTACAAGTGGATGAATGGACATAAAGAAAGGGGATATTAATAGGGTATTGAAAGTATCACCACAGGACAGAACACGAAACAATGGGTATAAATTGGATAAGTTTAGATTTAGGAAAGACTTGGTTAAATACTGGTTCAGTAACAGGGTTGTTGATTTGTGGAACCAATTGCCGCGTAACGTGGTGGAGGTGGGGTCCCTCGATTGTTTCAAGCATGGGTTGGACATGTATATGAGTGGGGATTGGGTGGTTATAATAGGAGCTGCCTCGTATGGGCCAATAGCCTTTCTACAGTTGCCTTTGTTCTTCTTATGTTCTTATACGGTATTAAAAGTATCAACCACAAGACAGAACACGAAACAATGGGTATAAAATTGGATATGTTTAGATTTAGGAAAGACTTGGGTAAAAAATACTGGTTTGGTAACAGGCTTGTTGATTTGTGAACCAATTACCGGGCGTAACGTGTGGGAGGTGGGATCCATCGATTGTTTCAAGCATGGGTTGGACATGTATATGAGTGGGATTGATTGGGTGGTTATAAATAGGAGCTGCCTCGTATGGGCCAATAGGCCTTCTACAGTTGTCTTTGTTCTTCTTATGTTCTTATACGGTATTAAAAGTATCAACACAAGACAGAACACGAAACAATGGGTATAAATTGGATAAGTTTAGATTTAGGAAAGACTTGGGTTAAATACTGGTTCAGTAACAGGGTTGTTGATTTGTGGAACCAATTACCGCGTAACGTGGTGGAGGTGGGATCCATCGATTGTTTCCAAGCGCGGGTTGGACATGTATATGAGTGGGATTGGGTGGTTATAGATAGGAGCATGCCTCGTATGGGGCCAATAGGCCTTCTGCAGTAGCCTTTATTCTTATGTTCTTTATGTTTTTAATCTAATAGGGGCCTAACCAGAAGCAAGATATAGTTTGAGCAACCTACACCGGGTGTCCTTGTGTACTTACCGCCTGCGATTAATAAATCCGAGTGTCCGATTTGGCCTTATTACGAACATTTTATGCATTTGATTCCTTCTCGCTGTTTAATTCTTACTAATTTATACTCTCAGATCCCTTTCGCAATCCGACTTCCCAATCTCAAATCATTTAGCTCGTATCTTGTACTCTATCATCATTATCCTAGCCTCAGAAACTTTACATTTAGTCAGACATTAAACTGCATCTGCCAGTCCTTTGAGATTTCAAAATCCCCTATCTAGATCAACTTGAAGTGATAGTGAGTCCTCCTCCCGGAATTAATTTGCCCTACCGATGTTCGTATCATCGGCAAATTTTGCAAATATTGCCTATACAAACCTGAATTCTAAATCTTTATATTATTATAAACAACAGAGGTCCCAAGACAGAAGCCTGTGAGGCACTCCACTTACAACATTGTTCCCACTCTGACTTGGACTCCATTTATACTAACTCTCTGTTTCCTTTGATAGCCATGCCCTAATCCAGCCTTATCTATAGCACCCCCCCAATACCATGAGCCTCTATCTTCTTTTAAGCAGTCTTTCATGTGCACGTATCAAAAGCTTTGCAAGTTCAAGGATACACCAACATCACGTACATCCGTACCACTATCAACTGCCTAACTATGCTAGAATAAAAAGGATAACTAAAATTGTGTAACATCGAGACGGCCTATTTATAAAACAAAACCATGTTGCGACTGCAATTCTATTAATTTTTGCTTTTTTCAAGGATGAACGACGAATTTTATGTGCTATTGCATAGAATTCGAGTAATTCTTTCCCACAATAGACGTTAGGCTAATTTGGTCGATAGTTTAGACGCATGATCTATCTCCTTTCTTAAGAAAACTCGAGGTATCACATTAGCACCTTTCCAAACTCTGGCACTCTCGCCTGACTCTATTGATTTATAAATATGATTGACAGTGGTCACAAAGCTCCTCTTGCATTCTCTAACCCTGGCAAACACTCATCCGCCCTGGGAATTTGTTTGGTTTGAGGACTTTTCTATTTGCTTTAAGGAAAACTCCTCCCTCGGTAACAGCTAACACTCGTCAACCCTGTCCTCGTCCCCACCACAGCCCCTCTAGACTCTGTTGCGGCTGAAGGGCATACTTGTTATAGTTCCTCTTTAGTAACTATACAGATACACAAATTCTTATTAAAATATACTTACTACCCACTCATCTCTTCATCACTATCTGTTATTTGACTGTACATCAGTTTTAATGGACCTATCCTTTCCCTAGTCTTAGTTCGATATCACTGAAAAAACACCCTTTAGGATTTGTCCTTTGTCTTGGCCTTGCTATAGCGAACCTTCATTGAGTGGTTTCTTTCTTCTTGCTTTCCTTATCTCCTTTTTACATTTCTTAACTAGTTGTACGAATTCCTGTTCTCAAATGTACCTCCCCATTTTTAAATCATCTTGTACCAAGCTCTCTCTTTTTACCTGTAGGTTTTTCAAATTCTTTGTATCCACTTTGGGTCATATAGTATCGATCTAGTTCATATTGTGTGGATATACTAGTTCCTGTGCTTTGTTAGAATATTCTTAAATACGTTTATAAATTGAATCGACATTCCGGACATCCCCATTTACATCACCTATCGCTGGGTTCATGTCTCGTCTCCAAGACCGGCCCACACCCCATACCCAAGACTTTCCAATCATTTGACCCAAAAAATTTCTTAGGCTATTAAAAATCAGCTTTTCGAAATCTGGCACTTTAACAGAATTTTCTCTACAGGGTCTATTCCATTCTATGTAAATCTGATTTCTTTGTGATCACTGTTCCCTAGCTCACTCCCCTATTTCGAATCATTAATTTGTGTTTCCCTGTTAGTTACACTGAATCTAAAATATTATTTTTCCCTTAATGTGTTGCGTAAGAAAGCATCGTCAATTAATTCTAGAAAATCTTCTGCTTCACTATTCCCTGTTTTGTTCCCAGTTTATTCCACTAAATTAAAGTCACCCTGACATAAATACTGTTAGATCTAGATGCCCAAGATATTTCACCATAGATGCTTTGCTTCCATTCTGTTCTAAATTTGTGGCTATATATAACTCCTATTTAATATTATTGCTTTTTCGTTTAATTCTATCCAAATAGTTTTCTGTGTGTGGCTCAGTTTTGATTCCTTCTTTGAGACTACATTTCAAATTGTCCCTAACGTATATGGCTACTCCACCCCTCGTCTAATATATCTATCTGTGTGAAATATTTAAATCCATTTATTTGATATTCGCTAATAGTTCTCTATTATCACATTCACCACGTTTCGGTAAGTGCAATAATATCTATTTTTTCTGTGCAGACAAGAGCATTTAATTCGTTAATTTTATTTCTTAGACTTCTACTGTTAGTGTAATATACCCTAAGTGAATTGTTATTTTGAGGCCCTTCTCTTCCCTGATCATTTTGCCAATTCCTTTCTCCCGCAAACACATACTTTTATTACACTTCCTCCAAATCAATTCCCCAAATCAATTCCTCCATCATTCCACTACAAACAGTTTAAACCCAAACAAACACCTCTAACCACTTCTTCCAACGAGTTTGCAACAGCAACAACCCCAGCTCTCGATAGATGCACCCCATCACGAGCATACATTTCATTCTTCCATAGAAGTGTTCCCAGTTGTCTATATAAGATATTGCATTAGATTTGCAATATCTTTCCAGCCTGCAATTGAAGTGCCCTCGACATCCATTCATTTCCCACTCCCTTCTTGGAAGAATGCCACATATGATTCGGGATTCCTCCCTTGCTCCTAACTAATTCTATTGCTGTCTTGAATTTCAGTATTAGTTCCTCATTCTACTCTCCCAACATCATT